>VDFB02000008.1:195422650-195556341 GCA_007258455.2 Sequoia sempervirens | reverse complement strand
GAGAGAGAGAGAGGGTAGAGGGTTGAGAATTGAAGGTATAGGGTTGAGGACCTATAGGGTTAAGATGGGTTTAGGGTATTGGGTTGAGGGTATAGGATTGAGGGATGAGGGTTGATGGTACATGGTAGAAGGTTTAAGGGTAGAGAGTTTATGGTTTGAGGGTATAGGTTTTAGGGTTTAGGGTTGAGGGTTTAAGGGTAGAGGGATTAAGGGTTGTGGGTTGAGGGTAGAGGGTAGAGGGTAGAGGGTTTAAAGGCTAATGGTTTAAGGGTTTAGGGTTTAAGAGTTGAGGGCTGAGGGTTTAAGGGTTGATGGTGAAATTGACAACCTAACTTGGCCTGTTTGAAAAAATGGGTCCAAGAAATGGGGCCTCCCAGTGATTTACATCAGTGGGAGACCCCATTTCTTGGACCCATTTTTTCAATTCAGTGAAATTGGAAATGTAGTGGCTTGGTTGAAAAAATGGGTCCTAGAAATGGGGTCTCCCGGTGAGGTACCCATTTCTTGGACCCATTTTTTCAAACATGCCATGTTAGGTTGCCAATTTCACCCACTAGCTTGCCAATTCAGTGAAATTGGCATTGTAGTGGCCTGTTTGATAAAATGGGTCCAAGGAATGGAGTCTCCCAGTGATTTACATCACTGGGAGACCCTATTGCAAATATATGTCTAACTAGTGTTGTCATTGATGTCAACATATCTATGTTGTTATTAGTGACAAATTTGCTTTGGTATGTGCTCTGCATTTCTTCTGTGTTGACCCTGTGCTGGTGTGGATTTGAAGTGTTGGTTAAGGAAATCATTGTGTGATATATCTTGGATCACAAATTCTAGTATGATGAAGAGTGAAAGTTTTGGTCACCGGTTTGTGAACTGATCTGGCAGAGTTGGTTATCTATGGACTAGGAGAACTATATCTACTCCATAATCCTCCGCTGATTTCCTTCAGGTATTGTAGATTTGGAAGAATATCTATAATGGGGTTATCTATGTTCCATCAAGAGTTCTTGTGGTCTGGTGCTCTGGTATGAAGATTTGGGTGGGCCTCCGATAAGAATGGTCTAGTAGGTTGCTCCACATTTCTTGCATATTGAATATCTTTGTCTGCGAATTGGAAGTTATTTAGTGGCATGTCTGAAGGTGGTATGTTCTAAGTTGGAAAGTCTAGTATGAAGAGTTGAGTGAGTTATGTTCACTAGAGTGAAAACTGCTTTATTTGTACATTTGGTAGTGACAAAGAGAATGTATTATGCTCTGCATTCCTCTGGATTTACATCTTTTGATCTATGGTTCTAGAATTAGGTTTGTAACATTGTTATGTACCCTCAACTCAAATGATTCTCGATTTGGTGATTTAGAAGTTATCTCTTCTTTTTGATGGTGTTGTTTGAAGTGCTCTGGTTTGATAAATTCTATAGAAAATGTTGTCAGAGCTTGTGTTGAGGTTGCTATGAGCTTGTGGATGTCTCCTATTCGTGTTTCTACCCTTTTGGTTGGTCCACAAGATGATTGATGGCCAATGTTCACACTTGAAGGTTTACAATTGGTTTGGCCCATGTGAACTAGGGTTTCAACTCGGTGATTGACATGTGAACAGAATCAGATTGCCTAACTGACTGACATGTGAGAATTTAATAAAGATGGCACTAAAAAAGTGACATGTTCAATCAAGATCAAATTAATCTAATGAACAAAAGAGGAAATTAAATGGATATTGGTCTTTGGGGTCAAAAGGAGAGCTAAATTTGGTAAATTCTTGATAAAAAGGTTGATCGGTGTGCAACTTGATGATCGGTGTGCAACGTGATATGAGAAATGGAAAATATGATTGGATGCCATCATTAATGGAAAGAATAGTACGTGAGCAGCTCGATGCTCTAATACTTATTGATGTAGATTGCAAGTGAAAAACCCTAACATATGGTTTGACTCGTATGAAATATACGAAGGAATGAGTTAGAAAATATTGAGTGCATATGCTTGAATGAAGAAGTGAGAGAGAACTATAACAGAGAAGAAGAATAATAAAATTACAAGAATTTTACTATAGTTGTGTGAGAGAGAAAAAAGAGAAGAATATAATGTGTTGAATCGATGCATCATAGGTTGAGCATAACCATGATATGCATAGTTAATTTAAAATATTTTTAAGAGGTTGTAGCCTCCATTAGAACTGAGTTGTAGCTCAGTTCGGGGTGTTAGAGCATCCTTGAGGTTCTAGCTTTTAATAGGGAGTTGTTGCCTCCTTGGGTTGCATCCATAAATATTGTAACTGAACTTTGATGCTTGTGAGACTGGATTAGGATAGTAGATCCTAGGAGTATTTCTCATCGTGGTTTTTCCCATCTTGGGTTTTGTGAATACATACTGTGTTATGTGTTGATCTCTTTTGTGCTTGTGGTTTTTATATTTATTAGTATTTCAATCTTCACATTTGAGTTTAAGGTTGAATCTGTAGAAAGGTTTTAAGAACTATAAATTTTAATATCTACTGATTCACCCCCCTCTCAGTAGATCATTGTGTTCTAACAATTGGTATTAGAGCCCTAGGTTCCCTAGGAGAAGCTTAACCAGCTTGGGTTGATCTTGGATAGGTGAACACAATGGAACTTCAAGAAGGTTCAAACAAGCCACCTAGGTTTGATGGAGAAAACTATGCTAAATGGAGCTCATTGATGGAAGGATACTTAATCTCTCTTGGAATTGAAGTCTGGGAAACTGGGGAGACCCAATATACTATTCTTGCTAAAACTCCTACTGATCTAGCAACAAAGAACATTCATAAGGAAAATAAGAAATCTTGGTTCATTATTATGAAAAATTTGTACAACTCTGTACATAAAAAAGTTATGCATTATAAACTACTTATGATGTCTGGGAAAAGCTAAAGAAGGTTTATGAAGGTGACACCAAAGTGAAGTTATCAAAGTTACAAGTGCTGAGAGAAAAATTTGAAGGCTTGACGATGACTGTAGAAGAGAAGATTGCAAACTATCTTTAGAGAGTTGATGATGTGGTAAATTCCATTAAAGGATATGGTGTAGATCTGAAAGAAGAAGATGTTGTGCTGAAAGTTCTCTAGTCTATGACAACTAAATATGATGCCAAGATTTTTGCTATAGAAGAAGGTAGAGAAATTGATAAACTCACTCTTGATGAAGTACATGGCATAATTACTACATATGAGATGAGAATGGCTAATGTTGAATCATCTTGCAGAGAAGCTGCATTTAAGGTGGTCAAGAAAGATAAATATGTTCAGTTGATAAGAAATAAAAATTTGTTGTCATTACATCTGATCATGATGAAACTCATAAAGAAGAAGCTAACTTCATAAGAAGATTAAGAAGAGGGTCCAATAAGTACAAAGGTAAGCTACCATTTAAGTGTTTCAATAGTGGGAGAATATGGCATTTTGATTCAAAGTGTCCATATGGTAAAGAGGATAGTTAGGTAACAAAATGAAGAAAATGGCCCATCCAAAAAGAAAGAATTTTGGAAAGAAGAAGAAGAGTTTGTATATCAATAAAGAAAGTGGAGCTTCTGAAGCTAGTGATAGTTCAAAAGAGGATCATTACTATTCCCTTGAAATGAGAGAAAACAAAAAAGAGTTTCTATTCATGGCTAAGGAAACTAAGAACCAGAAAGATACACCGGTTGAGGACTTACATGAGGAGGAAGAAGAAGTGGTTGTTGATCTTGAAGGAGAATTAATTATGCTCTTGAATACCTTGAGGAGTTAAGAGATAAATATAATGATCTCAAGATGGAAAACAAGAAATTGAAAAGGAATGCTCAAAAAGAGAGTGACATAGCAACTCAAGAACTTGAGGAATCTAATAAGGTGATAGTTACTCTAAAAGTTCATGTAGAAGAAATCAAAAAGTTGAAGATGTTATGAAATCTAAGTTGCAAAAAAATATGGAGAGATGCTCAAAAATTGAGGCAGAAATAGTTTCCCTAAGAAAAGAGTTGAAGAAGGCTAATGAGCAGGTCAGTAAAAGTCTGAAGTTGAAAGGTGGTACTAACATCCTAGATGAATTGCTAAGTACACAAAGGCCAGCTAATAAATAAAAATTTGGTTTGAGACTTGAAAAGGGAATGAGTTCATTTGTTGATACTCTTGCAAAGCTTTATGAAATATTTAGAGCAGAAGAAAAATCATCAAGGATGAAAAATATAACAAAGAAGATGCTTCCGGAGATGAAAACAAGTTAATTGCAGTTGAGAAATCTGTTAAAGAGAAAGAAAAAAATGAAGACAAGAAGGTTAAATGGACAAATCTGGACCAACAAAAAAAGAAGCAAAATCCTAAGAAGACAGACAATGATGGTTTGACAAGAGTACAGTATCCAAGGATACCTAAATAAAGAAGATATCCTAATTCGGATGAAAGATACACCATGACTAGGTACTCATCATATTTTAATGGGTATTGCTATACTTGCAACAATTTTGGTCATAGGGCTAGAGAATGCAAAGTTAATCCAAGGAGAAATATAAATTTCATGAGTAAAAATCCATTTGCTCCTTTAATTGATATGGATGTAGTATGTTTCAACTGCAATAATTTTGGTCACATAGCTAGGGATTATAGAACAAATTTTAGAAGAAAAAATACTCAATCTAAGAAGAAGAAAATTACATCTTCTAAAGATGAAAAGAAAAATGAGGTCATTAAGAAAGAGGAAGAAAAGGTGGAAAATAAACCTAAGAATGTATGGAAGGAGAAAAATCAGACTCCTACTCAGTCAATGATTGATCAAACTACCTTGCATGCAAAAGAATAAGATTTGTGGGTAATTTAGAGTGGCTGCTCCAAGCACATGACCAGAGATAAAAAGAAATTCAACAAACTTTAAATGAGAAAAGGAAGTTCAGTAAGCCTAGGTGATAACAGTACTGTCAAGATTCATGGTAAAGTAATTTTGAGCCTCGATGGGAAGAACAAAACTAAATATTTACTCTATGTGGATGGAATAAAATATAATCTTCTTAGTGTCTGTCAAATGTATGATAATGGATACAAAGTTGTATTTGATTCTAAAGGCTGTAAAATAAGAATAAGTGGTAAAATAGGTTCTCAAAGGGTTAGGAATGATAGTAATCTCTATAATCTATGTGAAGTGGAAGGGCACACATCTCTAATCATTCAAGCAGAAAAAAGTTGGTTGTGGCATAAAAGACTAGGAAATGTAAACTTTGAAAACATGGTGAAGATAAGCTCAAAAAGATTTGTTAGAAATATGCCTAACATTGCAAAGCCTGACAATATCATTTGTCAAGGATGTCAGCATGGAAAGCTAACAAAGTTTAAATTTCCCACCAAGGACTATTCAACTACAAAACCTCTAGAGTTAGTTCATATTGATCTATGCAGACCAATGAGAACAAAGGAATTTCAAGGAGAGATATTTTGTGCCGTTGATTGATGATTATACTAGAATAACATATGTCACATTCTTGAGGGAGAAAGCTAAGGCCTTTGAAGCATTCAAAGGTTACAAGAATCTAGTAGAGAATGATACCATTAGAAGAATCAAATGCCTCAGATCAAACCGAGGTGGAGAATCATGTCAAAAGAATTCATGGAATACTGTGTAGACTATGGAATCAAATGCCAGTATAAGGGTTAAGGGTAGAGGGTAGAGGATCCAATGTATAGGGTAGAGGGTTGAGAATTGAGGGTATAGGGTTGATGGTTGATGGTTGATGGTTTAGGGTTTAGGACCTATATATGGTTGAAGGATTAGGGTTGAGGGTACATATGGTTGAAGGATTAGGGTTGAGGGTCCAATGTATAGGGTAGAGGGTATCAGGGTAGAGGGTTTAGGGTTTGAGGGTTAAGGATAGAGGGTAAAGGTTTACGGGATTAGGGTAGAGGGTAGAGGGTTTAGGGTTTGAGGGTATAGGTTTTAGGGTTTAGGGTTGAGGGTTTAAGGGTAGAGGGATTAAGGGTTGTGGGTTGAGGGTAGAGCATAGAGAGAAAAAGAGGAAATAAACCTATAAAAAAAAAACTTTCTCATAATGTGAGCACATGTTGAAGTAGTAGAGATATGGCCATTCTTTTAGAAAGACATAATGCACTCACGTTATAATGCGAGCATGTTATAAGGTGAGTGTGTTATAACATGAGTGTGTTATAACGCAAGCGTATTACAATGTGAGTGTGTTATAACACAAGCGTATTAATGCAAGTGAGCACGTTGTAACATTGTAACACAAGGGTGTTGTAATGCAAGTGAGCACATTGTAACATTGTAATGTTCTCGCATTACAAAGTGAACATTGTAACACAAGGGCACTGTAATGCAAGTGAGCACATTGTAACATGCTCGTGTTATAACAAACTCACGTTATAACATGCTCACATTATAATGTGAGTGCGATATAACACGAGCGTGATATAACGTGAGCACAATATAACACGAGGATGTTATAACATGAGTGCATTTTTGATTTCTCTAAAAATGGTAAAAAAATCAATATACCTATGACCTAAAGGCCCACATTCTGCATATTCTTCTGTTTCTACGCGTGCTCTAACAAAAAAAGAGCTTTTTGATGATCTTGAGAAGTGTGCATGCATGTTTTTCACATTCCACCACCTTTTTCATGATCTTTCCACCACCTTGCATGAAATAGTAGAGTTTTCACATTGAAAGACATATAATATGAATTCAAGTATGAATTGAATTCAAAAGTGATATACAATTGAAGTTTGGAGGAGAAAAAGCTTTTGAAAAAGTCAAATTGTTGAGGAGTTTGAAGAAAGAAGAAGAAAAGGCTACATAATTGGGTAGAACTACTCCATTTGAAACTCTGATTTTTTAGGTATGTGAAGTCTTTACACATTTTCTTTCATTCTATTATGGCTAGATTTCATTTTTGTTATTTTGCATATTCCTTGTTGATCATTGTTTCTTTTTCATTATAACCTTAGCTTGTCAATGTACATTTTAAATTACACAATTCTTTACACTTGCCAATTACATTTTTAAACCACATCTCTTTGAGGCATTTTGTTATTTAACAATTGACTTAGCTTGTGTATGCTTCCACATTTTGTATATACATATATATGACATAAGTTATAACGAAGTAAAATAAAACATCATTTCTCAATCCTTTATTATGGATGTGCATACCACTCTCCGAAGCTTTCATTTTGGTATAGGCATGGGGGATGTTGGAAAATGTAGTTGAATTTGGTTTTGCACCTACAATTTGCATATGCTTGAAATTTTCTAAAGCCTTTTCAATAATTTTATTTTTTGCATATCGTGCAATCATTAAAGTCCACGAGGACATATCTCATTGAGGTATTTTGTCAAATAGTTATACTAAGTAGCTGATTTCCTTGTCTATGCTACCAAATTTTCCATACATGTCTCTAAAAAATTGGAATATACTCCTCCCACATTGATAGATCTTTGAATCTATTTTGGTTTTCATCTCTATTTCTAAATTTACCTCATCACTAAGCTTACCTCATCACTTATGTTGTGATATATATTTTAAATGTTTCTTTGATTAGTCTACCTACAAGGGATTCTAACCCCTCTCTCCATTGTTTCAAGACTCTTTATTCAAGGCTAAGTTAGCAACATGGGGAAAGGTGAAACCTATATTGAAATCATGGCTCAAAATGGAAGCATGGACAAGGCATTTGAAATGTTTGACAATAATGCTTTCAAATAAATGTATGCAAAATGTGGTAGCATTAACAAGCTAGTGAGCTTGGCAAGATAGTGAGCTCACTCACTAGCTTGCCAATGCGGTAGGGTTGACAAGGTAGGGGTAGCGGATGCCTCATAGAAATGGGGTCTCATGGTGAAACAAGATAGTGAGCTCACTCACTAGCTTGCCAATGTGGTAGGGTTGACAAGGTAGGGGCAGCGTATGCCTCATAGAAATGGGGTCTGACTACCATGCTACATGAAAAATTATCCATCATATCGAGGAAACGAACAAGGAATAAACTAATAGATGAAGAGGATGAAACCAAAAAAGAAAATGAGAGAAAATGGTTGAGGGAATATCATGAAAAAAAGAAATTGGATACAATTTTGGATACAATTGATGAAAACAAGCCAATTGAAGAGGAACCTCAACCATCAAAAAGAGAATAGGCATTGGCAGCACAAAGGGCACAAATGTGAAAGCATCGTGGTAAGACAGATTCAGATACCATAGTTGGAGAAACACCCTATACTGCAAGTAAATACAAAGGGACACTATTAAGCACAAGTGAATATGGAGGGAAACCATCTACCACAAGTGAATATGGAGGGACACCATCTACTGCAAGTGAATATGGAGGGACACCACCTACCACAAGTGAATATGGTTGGACACCATCCACTACATCTCAAGTTGAGAGTACATCATCACTCAGATTTGATAAAGAAGGTACGCCATCATCCTCATGTGAACCTGAAGTTATGTCTTCTACCCCACCCTCGATTGAAGGTACGCAATCTATTTCACCTCAATTAAATATTGATGAAATTCCTAATGTTGAAATGTATGTACCTAGGAGAACACCACCTAAAATTTTGTGTAGAAAGCCAAATTATTTGATTAGTATTGATGAGGATATTTTTCAACACATGGAAGGTAAGATTCCAACACACACTTGTAGAAGATATGCTAATAAGATTTGAAAATTATTCTTTGAAAGGATAAATGAGACCACAAGATGTCAACTATTTGTTGAAATGATGTAGGGTATAAAGTATAGAAACATCATGAAGACTTTTGGGTTGAGAACATTGAATGATTCAAGTGAAAAAACTATTTTGAAGAATCTAATAGATGCTTATGAGAGTGTGGGTAAGACCTTATGCTCAAAGGATAGTAATGTCACCCGACGTATCATTACATCGACTTTGATAAGTAGTCAAACAAAGAGAGCTCGTCTCATTAGAAAAATGAGTGAAAAATTAAAAATTAATAGAAAAAATTTACCAAGAGCCGTTTAAAGGTGGCAAAGAATTGAGGGCACCAATTCAAATGAATTATGGGCATTCTCAGGGAGATTGCCACGAAAAGATAAAAAAGTTGTTGAAGCATTGAGAACAATAATTGAAGAGTATTGGAAGAATAACACACAACCATCTCTGAATCAAAGGAATGTGGTAAGAAGGAGAATTGGTAGTCGAAACTATGAGCCATATTGAAAGCATTTTTTGGATACGACTCAAACCCAATTTTTTTCGTAAATTTCAACATGATTATCCTCAAATTAGTATTTTTCAAAGATATTTTGAAATGATTAAACCTTTTTATGTCAATATAAATCAAACGCACTACTTTTTTTTATAGACTACATATTGAATTATCTAACCATTATGATTCTTATCGTTTTATATGTTTAGATTTGCATACTAACGATGTTTTGCAGGATTGTGGCATAAAAGCCCCGCCAACATCTTCAAGAGAGTTCTTATAAAAAATATTATGTGAAATAGAGGATGGACTAATATTCTACAGGATAACATGCTTGGATGGTTCATGCAAGCATTGCGGTGGCTTGCAGTGTATGCCAGTATGTCAACATATGGAAAGCATAGATGAGGTGGGACAAAAACTAGTAGATTTTGAGAAGTATAAATTAGTGGCATATGTTACAAAAGATGGTAATCAATCAAAAAGGTGTGATTTAGTTATTCAGAAGATTCCAGTGTATCATTTTTTGTCCATGTTTCGTGAAAAAATAGTGTATGAGGATGCAAGGAATACCCATAGAGCCCGATGGCTACACACAATTCAAGCTATGTAAGGACACCTTTCCAGTTGGAAGCATAGTATCAATGGTTGAATTTGTATAAAACTACACTCTACAACTACATCATGAGGTGTAGTCACAATATTACAACTCCACACATATTTTGATATTTGTGCACATAACATTCATTCATTTAGCTGATACTATAGAGGACCAAAGGAAGGTATTGAGGGAGTATCACTTTTATATTAGTGATGATTGCACAAATTATCTAGAATTCGTGCAAGGTTGATTCTAGATGTTCTATAGTGATTTAGCTCAGAGGGGCATACCATACGGTTGACATATAATATGGATGGATAATTGTGCAACATAGTTCAAGAACTTGTGCATGTTCTACTGGTTGAGCAAGATGCATGTCATTATAGGTGTTCAACATATGTGGAACTTTTGTGAGGTTAGGCATGGAAAGGGGGAGCATGATGGTGCAGGAGCATGTGTGAAAAGAGCATTAGCATGAGAAGAGTTAAAGTATGAAGACAATGCAAAGTTGACAAATGAAAAATAAATCATCCAGGTAATGAAGGTATGTCTTCAGTTCATAATTTTTTTTGTTTGATGGATGATACTAACATTGCACCATATGAGGATTGTTGTACACTAATAGGATCGAGTGAGCTACACTCTTTCCTTAGCTTAGATGCAGGTTCATGGAGTATAAATACATGGAAGATGGTATGCTTTTGTTCTTCATGTATAATGCAAGCCTCGAATGATTGTGAGCCAAAGGAGTGGGTTGAGAAATGGTTGACAAGTTATCTTATCCCACTTCACACATATTTCCCTCTGACTACATTGGAAATAACACAAATGGATTCATCATCGACTTTGACCACATATAAGATCTAGTTCAACCAGGTAATATATCTACTTGATTAGTTTTTGGAATTCCTATTGTTATCTTACTTTGTAGTGTATTCGTAATGTTGACTAATTTCAATAGATTAGCTACACATATCAATGTAAGGAATGTTTATGTAGTTATTGCAGATGAAGACAATGAAGAGGGAACAAACTATTACTTGTTTTGTTGTGTTGAGGCCAATTTTTTTTTAGAGGCCCTAGTTATAGATGGAGAAAACATTGAATACCCTATAGGCTCAGTTGTTGTTACTGGAACATGGCTTAGAAGGTACACACATAAGAGTGCTAAATATTGGCCCTGTTTAAGGACTTTGACATGCATCATAAGATTCTTCATTACTCAAACCTTTTCGTGGTATCCAATGTTCATTTGACCAAATATGGGGGTAGACCTTTGAACAAGACCTCGTGGAAGGTCTGTGAGTTTGACCATGAGGCAATACCAGATGGTTTGTTGGATTAATTTGTAAGCATGCACATTGGTTCTTATTAATTTATACTTGTATGCACATTAATTTGTATGATGCCAATGCTATCATCTTCTTTGAATTTTCCTATTTGTAAGTAACCTACTAAAAATTGATTGGTGTCCCCTTGTAGAAAATGCTGATTTATGAGCCATACAAGAGAATCTCAACCAAAAAAGCAAGGCAACATCCTTATTTTGATGATCTTGACAAATATCAATTATGATTTAAACCATTATAAAAGTGCATGTGAAGCTTGGTGAGGGAATTTCAAGTTATTCATTTGAAGTTAACCTTATCATGAGCACCTATGATGTAGACATTATAAGAGCATCTAAAATTTCAAGTTACTCTATTCATGAGAGGTGTTGTGTGCAATAGGTATCTTGGAACTCCTAGTGAAGATGTATGACCAGGAGTGACTAAGTTGTCTTACTGGCATGCCTATCCTTAATGGAAGCATCAAGATTTATGCCTTGTTTTTCCTGAGTTGGAACCAAATGGTGTGGATTTGTTGTCTGTAAGTGCCTTCCATCTATTTTCATTTCATTTCCATTTTGGATGTTGTTTCTTTTTCTTTTACTTTGCATATTTGTAAGTAAACTACTAAAAATTGATTGGTCTCTCCTTACAAAAAATACTGATTTATGAGCCATCAAAGAGAATCTCAGCCAAAAAAGCAATGCAACATCCTTATTTTGATGATCTTTACAAATCTCAATTCTGATTTGAAGCCACTATAAAAGAGCGTGTGAAGTTTAGCGAGGGAATCTCAAGTTATTCATTTGAATTTAACCTCATCATGAGCACCTATGATGTAGACATTATACTTAGATAATCTCGAATGTATGAATGACATTGTAAAAGATCTATGAGAATGGAGCACCTAAGGCATTGTGCCTACAAGTACAAGCACTTGAATTTTAGAACGGTGTATGAAGCATATTAGACAATTGTAGCACAAACAGAACAATTAGGATAGCCAAATAAATCTCATTTTATTGTAAACATCATATTATTAATATAGTGATTGTAATAACCATTGATGGTTACTAATCATTATTTTTCTTCTTTTATTCTCTCCCTATTATAACAAACACAAATTAATACAAAACATTCATTTATTTAAAAAAATCAACCTAATGATTATATATCAATATCAATATAGCATACGGTCTATTTAAATAAACACTTGTAATGAGATTTATTCAAATATTGAAATTTATTGTTGCCCTCAAACATTTGTAATTCAAGCAACGTAATCCCTTAATAGTCCAAATTGAAAAAGGGAAACAATCTCTGACGACCTGTTACCCAGAAACCATGTTAGTTATAGGTATTTCATCTGAGGAATTGGGATCACGTAGGGCACCTCTACATTAACCTCTCTTGGTTTTTGTTATCTCATAGTCATTTTTTCGTGGTGTCCAATTTTCACTTGATGGAAAAAGTGTCAATTGCAAGCAATATAAAGTTGCAAAGTGGTGCAACTTTCATTCTTCAACTCATGTGACCAAATGAATTTTTCCAACACGTCTGAATAGGTACATTTATGCTAGGCATGGTCCTCTTTCGCACCCAAACACACAAAATTGCTTTGAGCTATGTTCAAATGGATCGATCCCTTAAGAGTCTAAAGTGCAAAAGGGAAACAATCTTTGATGGGCTATTACTCGAAAATGGTGATTCGTATGAAATAATTTTCTAAGACTATGGGATTACATTGGACCCCTCTTGTTATCTCAGAGTCGTTTTCCCGTGGTGTCTTGTTTTCACTTGATGGAACAAGTGTCAAATGCAAGTAGTGTAAAGTTTCCAAGTGGTACAAATTTTGTTTTGCAACTCGTGTGACCAAATAAACTGTTCCAACACTTTTGGATTACACTAGGCATTGTCCTCTTTTGCACCCAAACATGCGGAATCGCTTTGAGCTACATTCAACCGACTCGATCCCTTAAGGGTCCAAAGTGCAAACGGGAAGCAATTTTTGATGGGCTATTACTCAAAACTGTGGTGCTTACGAACTCTCTGTCTAAGCCTATGGGATTGCATTGAGCCCCTCTAAAATAACCTCTCTCAGTTTTTGTTATCTTGGAGTGGTTTTCCTATGGTGTCAAGTTTTCACTTGATGGAAAAAGTGTCAAATGCAAGAAGTGCAAAGTTGCAAAGTGGTGCAAATTTCGTTCTGCAACTCATGTGACCAAACAGACTATTCCAACATGTATGGATGGGTGGCTTTATACTAGACATGGTCACCTTTCACACCCAAACATGCAGAATCACTCTGAGCTACATTCAACTGGTAGAATCCCTTAAGAGTCCAAAGTGTAAAATAGCTGCAATCTTCGACAGACTGTTACTTGGACACCGTGACACTTAGAAACTTATCATTTGAGCCTATGGGATCATGTTGGTCCCCTCTACAATAACCTATCTTTCTTTTTCCTATCTCAGAGGCGTTTGCCCATGGTGGTGAATTTTCACTTGGAGAAAAAGTTGTCAAATGCAAGTAGTTGAAAGTTACAAAGTGGTGCAACTTTCATTTTGCAACTCATGTGACCAAAAGAACTATCCCAATGCGTCCATATGGGTGCGTTTACGCTAGGAATGGTCCTCTTTTGCACCTGTTATTACTTGAAATTGCACCCTGTTGAAGCTGATGTACAACACCTCAGTGTAACATAGGAAGACCTTTAAAGATGTGGGTTTCTTGTAAACAAAGGGTAACCTCCAGAGAAGGTCAGCTTCTTATGGTGTCACCTAACTACTGATCTTGTAAGGAAAAGGGAGAAGGAGAATGCATAAAAATGAAAATTAAATCCTATGGTAATGCACCAAAATGACAACAACAATGAGACACTCGAGTTACACTTGAATACTGATGATGGATATGGTAATACACAACAAGTTTTTATAGATTATGCATAAGTATTTCACAAACAGGTTTGACATGCACACACTTTCAAGAAGGAAAAGGAGATTTTCACAAATTAAACGCTCATGTGTAATTAAGTAAACACAGTTTGTAACCTACATAATACTACTTTTTCAAAGAAAGGCATGCTAACATGAGACAAGGCTATAAGGAAAAGAAATATTTCATGAAGTAGCTTGATCAATCACCTGAAAATGCACAATATTTTGCAAGAACTAGAAGGAAAATTGAACCATCAATGGTAACCAAGGTAAATTTTATATATCATGCTCCAAAATGAGTTACAAAAGTTTTCTAATATGAGAAAAGACTACAAAAGTCATAGACTTTCGAAGAGAATCAAGAGAACTCCTTTACAAGAAGGCAAAAATGCCATATATACAAAAGTGTCAGCCTGCTAGGGCTTACAAAAATATCAGCATTCATGAAGATCTGCCCTTAGATCTTTTGAAGGAAGTTACATCTGCATTCAATGTGTATCCTTGCTGTCCACTCTTGAATCTCCTTTCCTAGCCGACATCCTAGCTATCCTTGTGACTCGTGGCCTCTCTGCACCCCTCATGTTCTAGACCCTTCCACAAGTTGACCTTCTTCTGCAAGCGGCCTCATACCTCCCTTCAACTAAATTCACATCATGTCCTCATCGTCCATTGAAGCAAAGTGGATCCACTTCATTTATGCTCTGTTGATCCTCCTAGCACTAGTCAAGCTTCCAACGGTTTGCCTGTAGCTCACTCTGATTGGTTGAACATATGCCACACAAGATTATAGGCTATCAAAGGTCATTCAGCCAGAATCGCATGTTGGTGAGACACTGGTCATGTCTCCCCGATGCAATTATACCTCATAGCAGCTATCGGCATAACGCATGACAGTTGGCAAGACCTCATATCGAATGCAAAAGCCATATCGATATTTCCTTTGTCATCGCCCAGACCATCGGTAAGATATATCACTTTTGGTAGGATCCCATAGCGAAATCCTTTCCTCTCCCCAAGCTCACTTCATTTTGGTAAGACCCTATTGGGTCAGCGAGACATCTTGCTGAACCTATCTTGTTTTGGTGAGAGCTTAGCTTCTTATGCACAATGGTCGGTGAGACTATAGGGCCGGGGAGACTTCTCCCCGAACTAAAAATATTAAATCGAAGGAACCCCTCTTTCGGCAGGACCTTCGTCATTCAGCCAAACCTCATGCCAAAGGCAATATCTCTTGGCGAGCCCATTTTATCTCTGCAAGACCCTATCGGGTCAGCAAGACATCACAATGAGCACCTTTCCTTCACTTATGCCACTTCCTTTCCTGGTGAGCTCAGACCTTTCTTTCGCTGAGACTCCCACCATGTCAGCAAGACCATATAGCGATGATGCCTCCTTTCGTCGAGACTTCATGTAGTCGGAGAGACATCATCCTGAAGCAAATCATTCCCCCCGACACCACCCTTTTGAATGACTTTCGGCGAGACATCCCGAGTGGAGAGAGATATAAAAATTTACAGCGATCGAGATGTCTTGGCAACCATGAGGATTTCAAACGGGTATAACACACTGCTAGTCGGCGAGACATTCAGCTAGTCTCAGTGACTTTCTTCATTAGGAGTTTTATGCAAAATATGAATGAGGGATGCCCTCCTATAGACCTCCTTGTGACTTAGCATCGGATGTATGATTTAGTCCTTGTTGCGAATGTTCCCATTGGCCTTCATGAACACTAGAAACATAATCTGTCTTGCCTGATTGAGCACATAGGTGAAAAAATGGGAAACATTTCCAGTGACCTTTGCTAGATGTTTTACTGCTAAACATAAAAACTAGTAGCCTGGGCCTATCCATTGGGCATGGAGTCATTGTTTTTCTCTTCAAATTTCTAGAAACCTTGTAACTCAGCTCAAACCACACGAATTGAAAGAAACTACTACAATTCTATTGAAGATAGAATCTAAAAAACTGGGTGCAGCAACTGCACTTATTGAAAAACATGACAAAACTAAAAATAAAATGTGCCATGGGGCACTTATTGCAATCAAAAACTGAAACTACAACTACTCTATCCTACACTACCCAGCAGTGGTAGTGATCAGACATAACCATTTATTGGTTGTGAGAAAAAATTGCCCTTTCTCACCAACATAGGGCGTGCTTCCTGCTTGCAATTTGTCCAATATTGATGAAGGAAAATTAAATGATGAGTGCATAGATTAAACACCTCTCCAATCATGAAAACTACCTCCCTTTCTGTGTCAGACAAGAGGTGCATGCAATTATTTTGAATAGTTTGAGCAACTTGCATTAATGCCTTTTGATGCTCAATCTCGTGCCCCCAAGTAGGTAATTCAAATGGAAACCCCTTTTGAGTGCCTGCTAATTGTGCCAAGTGTTTGATAGGAAATCCCCTTGTTATGACACCCAACTTGTAACTTTTAGCCCCTTGTTGATCTCTAAAGACTTCATATTTTCCTTGAGAAGATGTTGATTGGAGGTAATATGTAGGTTGTTCATTGGCTACTATAGTTTGATATTTTTGAAAGATTTTCCTATTATTTTTTATAAGAGGATCTGTTGTTCTTTTTTCTAGCCCTATAATGAAAAAGGAGTCCTACTTCTTTGCATCATGTATAATAGTCTCTAAAAAGAAACCATTAATGTTTTCGATGGTTGGATCTTCTTGACTAAGGAGTTGATAACCCTATTGGATAACTGAAAAAAAATCTTCAAACTATTGTTCCTTATGGGGTGTTGCCACAATAGTGGTTTACACTTTCTGGGAGATCATGATTTTTGCTAAAATCACATATTTTTAGAAAATATAATGATTTAAGCCTTGAAAAGTTCTATTTAAATGATTCCAATTGAATAGGGTTGGATCAAACCACCTTAGACCAAGCCCCCTTGGATAGAACCCCGCTAGTTTTAAACCATACCTATAACGGAGTCTCGTTTACACCTATCAAAATGCTGGTAAAAAACCACTTTTGATTTACCTTTTGGGGGATCAAATGAACTAATTTAAAACTTATTTTTTGTTAATGAACCATACCTATATTAAATTTGATTATTATATCTATTTTTTATTTCTTGTGAATGTAGGTTTTTCACCGAAAATCAAGCTCTTTGTTCTACACATGTGGAAAAATAGAATATTATCAAAAAAAAAATTTGAAAAATATGAGTGCACCAGATATTGGAGTCCTTGATCCAACAAAAAAAAAAAAATTGAATTTCGATACATACAAAAAAAGTTATACGTTATACAATCACGCTATGTCTAAATTGTAATTGGTTTGACTTTGAAACTTGATTAAAGAAAAAATATTGAATAAAAAATTTATCTAAACAAGTGGAAGCACTAGATATTAGAGTTAAAAATCTAAATTCTAAAGAATTAGAATTTTATCCTTCATCGAAAAAAAGTTATGCGTTATACGGTGAGCGTCACTTTTTAAAAATGTTGTTTTCTGAAAAAAACTAGGTTTGGAGGGAGATGGAAAAAGAAGTGCAATCAGATTCCAAAATTTTTGAAAAAAAAAAATTTAGAATCTATAAAAAGTTTTTTATGAAACTCTAGTTTGCATCATCTTCAAATTCCTTACAGTTTAGCCGCTATAGGTGTCTGAAAGTGAAGATTTAGTTGAGAAAAATTGTTTCAGTGTCTAGTTTGGCCAAAAATTGTAAACCACTATTGTGGGATCACCCTATGCTCTTTGTCCATGAAAAAATATAACTCCTCAAAAAAATGGGGCAACTCATCAAAAAATTTCATAGGCTGCAAGGCATTATCTTCTACGACTTTTTCAATAGTCTCACTGACTTGAATGGGTTGATCACATGCTTCCCTTTCATATGGTACTAGCTCATCATCTATGTTAGAACAAAAAGCTTCTATGATATCATCTAACTCATAATTTTGCATTAAGTCTAGATCAGTTTTATCATTTAGTTGCTCCATACCAGGCATAGATGCTATCATGCCTGTGAGATATTCATCTTCATCAACAAATTGAAGAAGCTCATTGAACAAGTCAGCAATATTCTCTGGCTGTTCCAAATCCACTGGTAAATTAGGAACATGCATGATTTCTTGAAGAAAAGTATCTGATTCGGTTTTAGGATTTTCTTCCAAGTCTAATGCTCCATTGTATTGCTGACTGTCATCAATCAATAACTACCCAAATTGATTGATGTCTTCTAGCTGTTCTAAAATTGTAACCTCGCAAGTGCCTTCCACTTGAGGAATATCTTCAGTCAATTTTTGAGCTTTGAGAAGAAGCAATCTGCTTGAAGCTTGGAATTGAAAACACGTGCTCCTCCAACTTAGCAATTTCATCGTAGTTGTCCATGCTAGATTCAACCTGTCTGAAACTTGGAAGTTTGTGCTTTGAGGCCCCCTCCTTCACAGGTAGTTGAGGTTCTATCCTATGAGCTTGTGCAGGCAAGTGTTTCATTTTCTCATCCTTAGCTGCAACTTGTCTTCCAACAATTCCTTCTCATATATCTGTGCTTCCAACTCCTGCTGACAAATGTGAGATTGAAAGGAAAGCTCCTCTTGCTGCATATTATACTCATTTCCCCTTTCTATTTCTAACATCCACCTTTGAAATTGCAGCAACATCTCCTTGATGCTACTCAACTTGGTATCCGCATTGTTAGAATTTTGGGACTGACTCGGGAGGCTACAAGGCTGGATCCAAGTGGAATTGAGCAAGGGTTGGAGGGTGGAAAGCATGATAGGATTGTTGATAATGCTGGTTGCAATGAGGAGAAATTCTATTTGGAGACCCAAAACTTAAATTTTCATGAAATGAGGAGAATAACCACTATATTGCTGATAACTAGACATTGCAAGGTAAAATATGAAGCATAAACAAGTCTAGATAGAAAACCTCCTTAACTGTAGGTACCTGGGCTACTGAAACCAGCTGATATTAAATTGGAGTTGCCATGGTGCTATTTACAATGCCTCCAAAGGCTGATATTATTGAGAAAAAATACCAAATTTCTCAATATTTTAAATTCCTCAATGATACATTGGTGTACGGAGTCGCCATGATATGCTGATGTTAACCTCTAAAAGGCTTGAAACTTACTGGCTGCATATCAAAAACCAATAGTAATATGTACTCTTTAAACTGTTATGATTCGAACAGTCCCACCGGGTGTGCCAAAAACTATTATCACCTGAAATTGCACCCTGTTGAAGCTAATGTTCAACACCTCAGTGTAACATGGGAAGACCTCTAAAGATGTGGGTTTATTGTAAACATAGGTCAACCTCCGGAGAAGGCCAGCTTCCTATGGTGTCACCTAACTACTGATCTTGTAAGGAAAATTGAGAAGGAGAATGCATAAAAATAAAAATTAAATCCTATGGTGATACACCAAAATGACAAGAACAATGAGACACTCAAGTTATGCTTGAATACTGATGATGGATATGGTACTACACAACAAGTTTTTGTAGATTATGCATAAGTATTTCACAGACAGGTTTGACATGCACACACTTTCAAGAAGGAAAAGCAGATTTTCACAAATTAAAAGCTCATGTGTGATTAAGTAAACATAGTTTGTAACCTACATAATACTACTTTTGCAAAGAAAGGCATGCTAACATGAGACAAGGCTATAAGGAAAAGAAATATTTCATGAAGTAGCTTGATCAATCACCTGAAAATGCACAATATTTTGCAAGAACTAGAAGGAAAATTGGACCATCAATGGTAACCAAGGTAAATTTTATATATCATGCTCCAAAATGAGTTACAAAAGTTTGCTAATACGAGAAAGGACTGCAAAAGTCAAATTTTTTTGAAAAGCATCAGGAGAACTCCTTTACAAGAAGGAAAAAATGCCATATATACAAAAGTTTCGGCTCGCTAGGGCTTACAAAAATATCAGCATTCATAAAGATCTACCCTTAGATTTTTTGAAGGAAGTTACATCTGCTTTCAATGTGTATCCTCACTGTCCACTCTTGAATCTCCTTTCCTAGCTGACATCCCAACTGTCCTTGTGACTCATGGCCTCTCTACACCCCTCCTATTCTAGACCCTTCCACAAGTTGACCTTCTGCAAGCGGCCTCAGACCTCCCTTGAACTGAATTCGCATGTCCTCATCATCCATTGAAGAAAAGTGGATCCACTTCATTTATGCTTTGTTGATCCTCTTGGCACTGGTCAAGCTGCCAACGATTCGCCTGTAGCTCACTCTGATTGGTTAGGTGGTCAAAGGTCATTCAGCCAGAATCGCATGTCGGTGAGACACTGGCCGTGTCTCCCTGATGCGATTATACCTCATAGTAGCTATCAACATAACGCATGATGGTCGACAAGACTTCATATTGAATGCAAAAGCCATACCGATATCACCTTTGCCATCGCCCAGACCATTGGCAAGATCTCATAGCGAGCTCCTTTCCTCTCCCTGAGCTCACTTCATTTCGGTAAGACCCTATCGGGTTAGCGAGACATCTTGCCGAAGCTATCTTGTTTCAGCAAGAGCTTACCTTCTTGTGCACAATGGTCGGCGAGACTATCAAGTCGGAGAGACTTCTCCCTAAAATAAAAATATTATACCGAAGGCACCCCTCTTTCGGCAGGACCTTCGACATTTGACCAAACCTCATACCGAGGGCAATATCTCTCGGCGAGCCCATTTTATCTCGGCAAGACCCTATCGGGTTGGCAAGATATCACGATGAGCACCTTTCCTTTGCCGATGCCGCTTCCTTTCCAGGTGAGCTCAGAGCTTTCTTTTACTGAGACTCCCACCATGTCAGCAAGACCATATAGCGATGATGCCTCCTTTCACCGAGACTTCATGCAGTCGGAGAGACATCATCCCCAAGCAAATCATTCCCCCTGACACCACCCTTGTGAATGACTGTCGGCGAGACATCCCAAGTGGGGAGAGATATAAAAATTTACAGTGACCGAGATGTCTTGGCGACCATGAGGATTTCAAACGGGTATAACACACTACTAGTCTGCGAGACATTCAGCTGGTCTCAGCGACTTTCTTCATCAGGATTTTTATGCCAAATATGAATGAGGGATGCCCTCCAATAGACCTCCTTGTGACTTAGCATCAGATGTATGATTTATCCCTTGTTGCGAATGTTCCCATTGGCCTTCATGAACACAAGAAACATAATCTGTCTTGCTTGATTGAGTCCATAGGTGAAAAATTGGGCAACAACACCCAAACACACAGAATCACTCTGAGCTACATTCAACCGGTAGAATCCCTTAAGAGTCTAAAGTGCAAAATGGATGTAAAATACAACATATTGTTACTCAGATACTATGATGTGTAGAAAAATCTCATCTAAGCCTATGTGATCATGTTGGGACCCTCTACAATAACCTCTCTCAGTTTTCACTATCTCAGAGGTGTTTTCCTGTGGTGGAAAATTTTCGCTTGGGGAAAACTTGTCAAATGCGAGTAGTTGAAAGTTGCAAAGTGGTGTAACTTTCATTCTACAACTTGTGTGATCAAACGAACTATTCTAATGCATCTAGATGGGTATGTTTACACTAGGAATGGTCCTATTTTGTGCCCAAACATGTTGAATCACTCTGAGCTACATTCAATCGACAGAATCCCTTGAGACTCCAAAGTGCAAAATGGCTGCAAACTTCAACATGTTGTTACTCGGATACCGTGATGCTTAGAAAATTATTGTCTAAGCCTATGGGGTCACGTTGGGCCCCTCTAGAATAAACTCTATTGGTTTTCGCTATCTTGGTGGCATTTTCCCATGGTGGAAAATTTTAACTTGGGGAAAAATTTGTTAAATGCAAGTAGTTGAAAGTTGCAAAGTGGTGAAAATTTCATTCTACAACTCATGTGATCAAATGAACTATTCCAATGCATCTAGGTGGGTATGTTTACACTAGGAATGGTCCTCTTTCACACCCAAACACGCTGAATTTCTCCAAGCTACATTCAACTGACAAAACCCCTTGAGTCCAAAGTACAAAATGGCTGCAATCTTCGACAGGCCTATGGGATCGCTTTGGGACCCTCTATAATAACCTCTCTCAGTTTTCTCTATCTCAGAGGCATTTTTCCATGGTGAAAAATTTTCATTTGGGAAAAAAGTTGTCAAATGTAAGTAGTTGAAAGTTGCAAAGTGGTGCAACTTTCGTTCTGTAACTTGTATGACAAAACGCATTGTTCCAATGTGTTTGGATGCATATGTTTACGCTAGGCACGATCCTCTTTTGCAACCAAACACATAGAATCACTCTGATCTATGTTTAACTAACTTGATCCCTTAAGGGTCAAAAGTAAAAAAGTGAAACAATATTTGATGGGCTATTAGTTGAAAACTGTGATGCTTACAAACTCTCCATCCGAGCCTATTGGATTGTGCTAGGCCCCTCTATAGTAACCTCTCTTGGTTTTTGTTATATTGGAGTCATTTTCCCGTGGTGTTCATTTTTTACTTGATGGAAAAAGTGTCAAATGCAAGTAGTGTAAAGTTGCAAAGTGGTACAAATTTCATTTTACAACTCGTGTGACCAAAAAAACTGCTTCAACACATCCTGATAGGTATGTTTATGCTAGGAATGGTCCTCTTTCACACCCAAACACACATAATTGCTCTGAGCTACGTTCAACTAGCTTGATCCCTTATGATGTCATGCAAAAAAATTGAAAATAGAAACGTACACACGACGGTTGAGAAGTCTAAGTTTTCCACAAAAAAACATATGATCATCCTCAAGTCTAGCAAGAACAAGACATTTTTTAATTATCCTCCTTTCCCTTACAATAATATACAGCCAATTGTAAATGCATACAATGGTGGAACTTGGAAATTTTTTATTTTTCCTCAATTAACAACTTTGGTTGTGAAGAATTTTGTTATTTTCATTTGAAATGATTTGCTATGCTTGAAAATTGGAGTCTAAGAGAAACAAGTGATGCTCTCATGTACATTTATTATTTGGTGTGATAAATAAAGTTTGCACTGTTGAGTCCATTTCTTTTTTGTATTATAAATTATAACTTTCTTTCTCCCAATTCCATTTCCTATATAAAAAATAATATTGCAAAAAATTGACATATACATCTTCCGACATGTTTATATGGTGATGGATCAAGAACATAACAATTTATTTTGCACTATGAGGATTATGCTATGAAAATGTTTAAAAACTATTCAAGATAAATGTTTGTATTATAATGTGTCAAGAAGTTAACTACTCATCATCTACTATGAATATTATGTTTTGCAAATGTTGTGAAGATTACGTACCCTTTATTTAATTGAGTTGTTCCAATCAAAAGATTAAATATATTGGAATCTTTTTATGAAACATTTCATGGAATACCAATTGAAAACATGTTTTTTGCTTTTAGATAGAGCATTTCATAGAACTCTTTGGATTAAATTGAATTGAGATATGTAAGAACAAGGGAGCATTAGGAAATACATTGCTCAAGGATCTTAAATAAGCCTTCTCTTGTTGCAATTTTGGGTCGATTATTACTTTCAAAGTATTGGGAATGCTTTGCTATTTTCTAGTTGGTAGTTTCCATTCTAGAAGGCTCATCTCTTGATATATTTTATACTCATTCTTAATCAATTATCAAGTTAATAATAAGTGAATTTATTTATAATTAATCTTTTCTTTTCAATTTGTGCAATTTTGGAATTTGTAACTCTACTGCTATTCCTAGAAATATTGAAGTTGTTTAGGATCGACTAATAAAGTTATTTAGCATCAATCAATTAATATTCAAAACAAACCATGAAGGAAAACACTAATCAATTTTAGGGCTAACCAATTAATAAGTATACATGTGAATAAGTCAAGCATGTACATGTGAATAAGGGAAGCACAAGTACTCAAAACATGTAAGCCTTGAAGTATACACACGAATACGTAGTATACACAAATTAATACTAAGTATATGCATGAATACAAGTTATACACATGAAAACACGTAAGTTGCAAAGTATACATTGGAATACACGTAAGTCACAAAGTATACACGTAAGTTGTAAAGTATATGCTTGAATTAATGTAACTCATATCTATTGAACCATGGATTTATAATGAAGATATGGACACCATCGATAACAAATATTTGTATTAACCAAATAGCCATGTAG
Source organism: Sequoia sempervirens (assembly GCA_007258455.2). NCBI lineage: Eukaryota > Viridiplantae > Streptophyta > Pinopsida > Cupressales > Cupressaceae > Sequoia > Sequoia sempervirens. Next base: position 195,532,162 of record VDFB02000008.1, on the reverse strand, counting down.
CAATACATCAATTTATGTCGATATAAGTATAAAAAATATGTACAAAATAGCCATATAGGCTTATGAGAATGCCATATAGGCATACAATGTCAAATATATCCAATACAAAATATGTACAAGAATGCCATAGAGGCATACAACAAAGGGCTCTGGAATCAAAATTCATTGCTCTCCATGCTCTGGAAATAAAATCTTGCCCTTTTCTTGTCAATCGGATGGAGATACGTCTATCACTCATTTTTGTTATAGTCGGGGAGTGCTCCTGGTGCTCCTCCTAGGGTTTAGCTCTTGTTCAAGTCTTATCTATTACAATACGAAGTAAAGACATTAATATATAGAAATTAAATTATAAAAAATGATATATTTGACAAAATAATCACTTACTACAATTTGATGATCACTCTCCATGAGGGAAATATTCAAATGACCTTGCTGAGGCATGTTGAAGCTCTATATAAACCATCCAAATAGAAATTAAACTATGAATCAATAATGGTTTGATTTTTTACTAACATCTATAACAATGAATGTAAATTGAAATTTAGTAATTTTCGTCATACCTCCCCTGTTAGAGCCATCGAGGAGTCTATAGTAGATGAAACACTAATCTCCATTTCCCTATGAACATTTAGAGGTGTATCTTCTTGCAACATCTAAAAATAAAACAAAAAATTATTCAATCACGAAAACTAAAATAGAGATCCACGTCATGGCTTATAATGTATGAGCTAATGAACAAAATTTTGAGTACTTATTAAACTATATATTTTTGACTATCATGCTTACTATTTTCCCTATCCATATCTTGTTTGAAAGCATGTGTTTTTAGGATTTTACCCATAGCAGCAAGGTAGTGAACCGTTTTATAAAATGCTTTCATAGACATGTACGATAACTGTGGTGGCATAGAGAAGGTAGTGAATTGTTTGAAAAGATGCCTCAAATAAATGGAGTCTCATGGTGATGGAATGCCATTGCAAAGAAATGCATCATGGAATTCCATCACCATAAGACCACATTTATTTGAGGCATTTTTTCAAACAGTTCATTGCCTTTCTCTATGGTATTATACTGGGATGAGGTGGATGGTATAGTGTGGTCTTGGTTATGAGATGGAGGGTGATCATGACATGGCAAGGGAGGGGTTGGGACACGAACAAGTGGAATAAAAGGTGAAAGGTTCCATGGATTGGTAAATTGAGGATGAGGAACTTGAAAAGAATTTAAAGGGGAATTTTAGCTAATGGGTTGGTTTCTACTCTTCAAGCAATGAGCTGTTTGAAAAAATGCCTCAGAGAAATGTGGTTTCATGGTGATGGAATGGCATTCCATCACCATGAGACCACATTTCTTCAAGGATTTTTTTCATACTGCTCACTTTCTGGACTATGATATTGCCTACTATTATGCTTTGATAGATTTTTTCCAAGCATCCATAGTTTTTTGGAAAGCACCTATTTTAGGCTTTTAGCCATAACAACAAGGAAGTGAGTAGTTTGATAAAATGATTTGGTACATATGTATGGAAAATGTGGTAGCATAGAAAAAGTGGTGAGCTATTTGGAGAAATGCCTCGAAGAAATGTGGTCTCATGGTGATGGAATGGCATTCCATCACCATGAGACCACATTTCTTCAAACTACTCACTACCTTGTCTATGCTATTACTTACTATTATGCTTTGATAGATTTTTTCCAAGCATCCATAGTTTGTTGGAAAGCACCTTTTTTTAAGCTTTTAGCCATAGCAGTGAGGAAATGAGTTGTTTGATAAAATTCTTTGGTAGACATGTATGGAAAATGTGGTAGCATAGAAAAGGCGATGAGCTATTTGAAAAAGTGCCTCAAAGAAATTGGGTCTCATGGTGATAGAATCACCATGAGACCACATTTCTTTGAGGAATTTTCTTAAACAACTCATTTACTTGTCTATGTTATTGTTTGCTATTATTCTTTCATATATTTCTTACAAACATCCATAGCATAGACAATGCAGTGAACTGTTTGAAAAGATGCCTCAGTAAAAAGTAGTCTCATGGAATTCCATGACAAGCAAATGTAATTGGCAGCTTCTCTTACTTATTACTTATGTTATGTGAAGTAATTACATCACTAATTATGTTGAATTTCTAAACAACTATATTGTAGTTGAAATTTTATCATCTATCAACATCTAGTTATTAGTTATGGAATGTGAAGTAATGCTTTGAGTTTGAAAGATGTGCAATGCAATGCAATTAAAGTTATGAATATAAACTACAAAAATATATTAAGTACAATTCATTAGTTAAAATCTTTATTCTATTACCTGCGTGTAGGTTTTTCTAAATCCACTGGCACTAGGGGTTGTTCCCTCAAAACCTCCAATATTAACCTATTCAACATCCAAAATCACATATTAGAATACCATTCATAAAACAATGCTATTAACATGTAATAAATTTATAATTGTTTACTAGTTACATACCTCACTGGTAGATGCAGTGGAGAAATAAGCGGGTGTAGGGACGGTGTATCCAATATCAACATTGTGACCCTAAAATTTTATTAAAATTGTATCTAAGGGTTAATTTTAGGTATGTTAGATTATCAAATAAAAAATGCATATAATCCAAAAGAACTACGAAGTACATTGAAAACTAAAAGAAGAAATGTTTATACTAGATAATCGCTAAAGCTTCCATGATTCCTCTTCGTAGCATCTTCTAACTTGCTGATTATTGCCCTCAACTCGAACGTACAAGCAATCCTTTGACTATGCCTATGCCCTAAATAAGCTTTGAAGGATTTTATGACTATGCATATGAGAAATAATGAAATGACTATGTGAAGAAATACCTAAGACTTAATGAAATCGAAATACGAAAAATAAATGCTGCCAATATCTAAAAATGAGCATGAGTCTGACTAGTCAAAAATGTGAGCAAAATTGAAATTTTATAGAAAATGCAATTTTGAATGGACGGATGAGATTGAAAGTTAGTGAAAGCATAAAATCAGAGGATGAGATCTAATGTGACAATCCCTAATCAGGGTTAGGGAAAAATCATCAAGTGAGTGGTCGAGATGTCATATGAGAAAATTGAATTGGCGGTGGAGAATAGATGAGATAATTAATTAGAAAATAAAGATTTTTGAAAATCAAGAAGATAGAGGTTGCCTAATTTGTGAGATTCGAAAAATCATGAAGATAAGAGTTAAACTGAAGATCAGATTTGGAAAATCAAGAATTTGCTCGATTGCTTGATTTTTGGAAGAATATTACCATTTTGAATTAAATTAATTCAAAATATGGATTTTGTGAGATAATAAATAATCGATTTTCAAATTATTTACTAAAATGAACTGTCAGTTAAGAATGTGATATCATTTTAAATAATTAACTTATTTAAAATGAGAGAAATGTTAAATTAGGTAATTAAATAATTAAAGATAATTATTTAATTTAGAAGATATGGTTAGTAATTAAATAAATTAATAAATTCATTTAATTATGAGGATTAGTGACATATCAAATAAATAAATAAGATTCATTTATTTAATAGTCAGGAAGAATAAATGAATAAAGATAATTAAATAAATTTAGAAATTTATTTAACTAGAGGAAGACTTAGACAATTAAAGACGTATTTAATAAATAAATAAATTTATTTATTTAATAATCATGAAGAATAAAAGGACATGAATTAATTAAATAATTATGAATTATTCAATTCATAGTCGAATGTGGACCAAGGACATAAATAAATGTCATAATTATGGTGGGACGAAAGTGGTAAAATAGAGCTTGTAGGCCTAGGTCATTTTTATGTGTCTACATTTTTCCCCTCTTTGTCATAATGTAGCATGTCACATTGTGACAGAAATTAAGTCAAAAATATGCCCCAGTGCAAAATAAGATGAAGAACGACGAGTAGGGTAGCGGTATGCCCCCTCGAGAGGAAAAATGGGTTCCAAGAACATAGGTGTGCTCTCGAAATAGATGAGAAGACTAGAATATGAAGAGACAAAGAAATGTTAGTGCAAAAGATATGGATGATGATATGGATGCAATGCCTATATGAGATGAGCGAGAGAAGATGACAAGACAAAAGGAGATGCATGTTAGTTCCTAGACCAAATCCTTCAAAACATTACCATAGGACTTTAATATTTATTGCTCTTAATCATCATTGGGCAGTTTATTGTGATGGCCAACAAACACCGTGATATGACATAGATCAAGGTGTGCAAGGCTGTACCATCATGTAAGATGTAAGTAGTCACAAAAAAGAATGATCATGCCTCATACTAAGGGCACAATTGCCACAGTCTTTTTGTCACAATCAACCATGAGAATAAAAAGACAAATAAAGACAATAAAGACAAGTCATGAAACATTGTTGCTCTTCTAAATCTTGTTGCCAGGACATCCTTGAGGAACTAGCAACATGACTACCTGAAAAAGAAAAAAACAAGCCAATAATCATGATATGTCACTACTTCTCTAAATCTTGTTGTTAGGACAATGTCGAGAAACTAGTAGCATGATGAAAAATCAAACCAACCATCATGATACAATGTTGCCTCTCTAAATCCTATTGTTAGGACATCGCAGAGAAACTAGTAACATGACAGTCCCAAAAAAGACAAAGTAAGACAATCATCATGAGATGTTGCTGCTTTTCTAAATCCTATTGTTAGGACCTCACTGAAAAACTAGTAACATGGTGAAATATCCAAAGACAAGATAAAACAATCATGATACATCATTGCTTTTCTAAATCCCGTTGTCAGGACCTCGCTGAAAAACTAGTAACATGATGAAAAATCCAAAGACAAGTGCCAAGAGTTTACCAAGTGTGTCTGAATGCTGAGTGTTTTAATGTCAAGATGTTAGGTTTGACAATATCGAGATGCCAAGGTGTCAAGGTTTTGACGATGCCAAGATGACGAATCCCGAAGATTGCCAAATTCAGGAAGGACACATCCTGAATAATGTTGATTTGAGAGGATTGATCCCTAAATGTCAAAAGGAATCCCTCAAGATACCAGTGATAGTGATAGTGATGATTCCTAGGAAGGACACATCCTAAGGTAGACATGATAGAGTTTTTTCTTTAGAAGGACACATCTGATGTCAAGAGGAGTGATCCTTAAATGTTAAGAGGATCCCTCAAAAATGTCGGATGACAATGATGATGACTAGGAAGGACACATCCTAAGGAATAAATAACAGAGGCTATTCTTCAGAAGGACACATCTGAAAGATAACCAAGAGTTGATAGTGTGATAGGTTATGATCATTTGACTTGTTTTGACTGAGTTTGACTTGTGTTGACTACATGTCGATGTTGTCATGTTGGTGTGATTTTCATGTTTATTAAATGGTCATCGTAATTTGGTTGCTATAATTAGCTTATTTTGAGATGACTTGTTTGACTTGAAGACTTTTTGATGTGTGTGCCAGTGTAATGTCATGAACCCTAATGGACTAACCTAGTACGGCCTCGGGGCTCATCGACAGATGGCCTTGCCTATGTCATATACTCAGAGACCTCGTAGTTTGACATGACCAATGAATTTGTCTTGATGACCAAAGATTGCGTCATGATTTTATTTTGACAAACCTAAAAGGACTAACCTAATGTCTTGGGGACTCAAGTATGAGTCTTTCCTACATAGCAAATGCGCAGAGACAACGTAGTTCAAATGAATGACAAAGACTTGATTAAACTGACAGACATAATGAAATGTGACTTTTTTTCACATTATTCGAGTAGTTTGACGTTTGTTGTGGTTTTCTTCAGGACGTTTTTCAATTTAAGTCTTTCTTTAGGACGTTTTGTGATGTTTTTTTCTTTTTTGAGGACTTTTTGTGATGTTTTTGTCTTTTTTTTAGGACTTTTTGTGATGTTTTTGGTCTTTTTTTTAGGACTTTTTCTGATGTTTTTGTCTTTTTTCAGGACTTTTTGGAATTGCCCAGACCGTGTGTGATACACACTACAGTCACATGATAAAACTTTGCCCCTAGTTAGGTCCAAGACTTAGCCAATTTTAAAGGACATGAAAAAGGGATATGCATGCGATACTAGATGGACAGTATAGAGGACTTGATGTCAACTGTTTATCAACCATGAGAGGAAGGGTATGATGTCATGGTTAGTGTCGTGATAGTGATGGGAAATGTGTTCCATCCTAGGCCTAGGTAGATAAATTAACAGTAGATGGCTGAGTAAGGATTGACTACGCATGGTGCCTGTTTTCTAGGTTTCTACCATGGTACTTATCCAAAGCGCCTATTTGCCAGGTTTTCACAGTTGGACGAATTATTTTTCTTTACTATTTTTGTCATTTTTCTTATTTTTTTGGGGTCACCAAGATTCTTGTTTTCCAGGTTTTCATCAGGGCAAGAATTTTTTACCATTTTTCATTTTTTTATTTTATTTTAAGGTTTTCAACTCGATCTTATGATGCTATGAATAGAACTTTCAGAGATGTAGACTATTGATAGGCTCTGTCAGTTGTTCACCATCTGGAGTAGCTAGTTGATATGCTCCAGAACCAAAAGAAGACACAATGACGTAAGGACCCAACTAGTTTGGTTCAAACTTTCCTGACTTTTCTCTTTCAGCCTGGTTCTTAGGGTTTTGCATGAGTACTAAGTTGCCAATGTCAAACTTCCTGACCATGAATTTCTTATTTTAACTACAACAAATATGGTTCTGATACACTTGTAGATGGTTTAGAGAAATTTTCCTTTTTTTCCTCTAGCATCTCCAACTCATGCAGGCACGACTATCTATACTCCTCATCATTGGTCAGACCCTTTAGGGAGACTTGTAAAGAAGGAATTTCAACCTCAATGGGCAAGATGGCCTCAACTCCAAAGACCAGGGTGAAAGGAGTGGCTCCTGTAGGTGTACGAATGCTAGTGTGGTAAGCCCATAGAGTAGGGTTGAGTTGTATATGCCAGTCACAGCCAACATCATTGACAATATTTTTGAGGATTTTAACAATGGTTTTATTTGATGCCTCAGCTTGACCATTTCATTGTGGGTAATAAGGAGATGAAAAATGGTGTTGGATGTGAAATCACTCACATAACTCATGAATCTGTTGATTTTTAAAGGGAGATCCATTGTCAGTGATGATGGATTGCAGAAGGCCATACCAGAAAATGATGTAGTTAAGAATAAATTTGGATATTTGTTTGCCGGTTATGTACATCAGGGGGATGGCTTTGATCCACTTTGTAAAATACTCAGTGGCAGTGATAATGAATTTATGGCCATTGGATGAGGTGGGATGAATCTTTCCCACAAGGTCGAGTCCCCATTGAGTGAAGGGCCAAGGAGAAGTGATCGATCAAAGTTCCTGTGCTGGAGCATGGATCAAATCACTGTGAATCTGGCATTGGTGACAAGCTTTGACATATTCTATTGCATCCTTTGCAATGGTCGGCCAATAGTACCCAAGTCTCGTTATCTTCTTAGCCAGAGTAGGACCACTCGAATGAGACCCACATATACCCTCATGTACTTCGCGTAAGGTTGTACATGCTTCATTAGTGTCAAGACATCTAAGGAGGGTGTCGTCAAAGCTACGAAGGTAAAGGGTGTCGCTGACGATGGCATATCTTCCAGCTTTTCAGATAAAGGAATTCCTCTGGTTATTGGATAGGTTAGGTGGAATGGTTTGAGACTTAAGGTAGTCATAAATATCTTGGTACCAGGGAGAGTCAAGACCAACAAGTTTTTAGACCATCTCTGACTCCCGAATGTCATAGGCGGGGACCAACAATTGTTCTATTAGGAATTCCAAATGAGGCATATTGCTTGGAATGTCGAGGAGAGAGCCTATTGTAGCCATGGAATCTGCCGCTTTGTTCTGTGCTCTCAAAACTTGTTCAAAAGACACCATATGAAAGTATGTTTGAAAATTGTCAACCATTCATTTGTAGGGCATCAGTTTCTCATCTTTTGTGTCATAGTCATTATTAACTTGGTTGATGACTAACTAAGAATCCCCATAGACATGTAATGCTTTGATTTTCCATTTTATTGCCATTCTAAGTCCCGTAACCAGTGCCTCATATTCCACCACATTATTTGTGCATGGGAAAGCTATGCAAAAAGACTTAGGAATGGAGTCTCCTTGAGAGGTGATGAACAGGATTCCTGCCCGAGCTGTGATTAGTGTGTGATGCATCAAAGTATAGCCTTCGGGGAGACTTTGGTTATATATGGAATATTGACTCATTTGGAAAATTTGCCACTAATGGGTGATCACTTTGTAAAGGTGCATCTGCCAGCTGGTCTGCCATGACTTGTCCTTTTATTTCCTTTCTTTCTACATATTCAATATCATATTTGCTCAAAATCATGACCCATTTTTCCAGACATCCCATTAATTCTTCCCGACTTAACAAATATTTGAGGGGGTCGATGTTTGCTACTAGTTGTGTCTGATGGCTTAACATATAATTTCTTAAATTATGTGTTGCAAAGACCATGGCTAGACAAGCCCGTTCAATTGATGTGTAGTTCAATTCATACCTGATCAATGTTCGACTGTTGTAATATATAGCTCTTTCTTTTTCTTCTTGGTCGTTCTGCACTAGTAATGTCCCTAGTGCTAAAGTAGTGGCATAGATGTATAATATCAAAGACTTTCCTTGAATGGGAGGCATAAGGACTGGCAGCGTCAATAAGTAGTCTTTTATTTGGTAAAAGGCCTCTTGGAATTTATCTATCCACACAAAGGGGATACCTTTGCACATAATATATTGGAATGGTTGGAATTTATCGACCAATTGGGTTATGAAGCACCAAATAGATTGTACCCTACCTTGTAGGGTTCCGAGTTCACTGATTCCTCTAGGTGGAGGCATGTCTATGATGGATTTTACTTTTTCTAGATCAACCTCAATGCCTCTTCGAGAAACTATGTATCCCAAGAGTTTACCTGATGTTACACCAAAGACACATTTCTTAGGATTAAGTCAGACTTTGTATTCTTCTAGTCTCTTGAAAATTGTGTCTAACACCTTTAGATGATCCTTTCTTGTTACAAATTTAGCCAAAAGGTTGTCTACATAATCTTCCATTATTTAATGCATCATGTCATGAAAAATTGTGGTCATAGCCCTTTGATATGTGGCACCTATGTTTTTAAGACCAAAGGGCATGACATTCCAATAGTATGTATCCCATGGGAAAGTGAATGCTCTTTTATGCTGGTTTTTGGGGGCAATACAAATCTGATTATAGCTAGAGAAACCATCCATGAGGGACAACATCTCATATCCTGCTGTGAGGTCAACTATGATATCAATATTCGGTAAAGGAAAGTCATATTTTGGGCATGCCTTATTTAGGTCTCTAAAATCTGTGCAGACGTAGATCATCCCAATTTGCTTTGTTATTGGTACCAGGTTAAATATACATTCAGCGTAGTCAATAGACCATATGAACCCAACATCTAGAAGTTTCTTCAACTCAACCTTGACCAATAGAGGGACTTGAGGATGCATTTTTCATAACTTTTGTTTAACTAACTAGTTTGGGATTAGGCAATAGTGGTAGATGGTGCAGAACTAGTTCCGGGTCTAATCCTGGCATGTCAGCATAGGACCATGCGAAGTTGACTTTATGTTCTGCAAGGAATTTGTGAAATTTTGGTCTCTCTTCTTTAGTTGAGGATGCAACAAAGAGGACCATTTTGGGATCTTCAGCTATTGATATGTTATCTTCTATGGTGTCTTCTATAAGCATAGCTGATTTCTCTTGAGCTACAGGAAGAAAGTACAATCCTCAATCTTTGGGTGCCTCAGAGAGGTTTTCACCCACATATGCATCCTTTATTTTTACTTTTTTATCGTCAGAAGGTTCCTTTCAGTTTTCACCTAAAGACGTTTCATTTTTTGCTTTATTCTTATTTTTAATTTTGCGACTGGAGGACGAAGCAGTCTCGCCGAAGTAGGCTGCACAATCTAGGTCAATGGAAAATCCTATCTTGTGATCACCATTGGGTATGCCCTCACGTAATTCCATAAATTTTGCAATAGCCTCATCATTCTGAAAGGTTTCTAGGACTGGCGGGCCTTGTTGGTCCCAATAGACTAGTTGAGGATAAACTAGGGAAATGCCATCGTCAGTGTTGGTGAATTGAGGGGAGGATGCAAAAAGCATGCAAATGGATTCAGAGATATTGTAGATGAAATTATCATCATTCAATTCTACATCAGACTCTATCCAATATTCCCCTTCACTTGTTTCATATTCATTTTCAAAGGGGTGAATGACTGAGAGTCATCTACATTATCTGGAATTTCAGGTGGTGGGTCTTGTATGTCACGGGGAAGGGAAATGGAACTATGACTATTTGGTGCCTGATCAATTTTAAATGTTTTCCAAAATTTTTGTTCAGAGGTAAGCTCCCCCATTTCGACAAACAAATCATCGAGGCAATAGTCACTTACGGATCTTTGAGAGCCAAATTCCCACTCTTGGGAGTCAGTTTCGGTGAAGGTTTCCTTAGTGGTCTGGACACTTTCCGAAGCATGCACGTTCTCACTCGAAAGCCCAGTGGTACATCGGTCATCATTTTCGGGCAATTCATACCCTAATCCAAGATACTTTCATATTTTGAAAAATTCTATGGGCTCTCTTCATCCAGTTTTATTTCTGCCTAGGCCACTAGTTCCATCATCACCTTTGACCTTCATCATGTCATATCCCTTGCCATATTTCTTAACTTGTAATGGGGGTAGGTCTGCCATTTCCTTATAGAGCCATCCTGTAATATCGGCCAGGTCCTCGTTACTCATGTCTCCCCATTTTATGAAAACCGTTTTTGGTGGAACTTTCAAAATTTCTTTGGGTTCCATTCTAAAACATGGCCGACCATAGACCTTCAGAGACTTGGGTATTGTTGTGATGCAATATGTTGTATGCAGTTTGAATTCTCCATAGCCTAGGTCCTGGATCTTGACCTTTGGTTCATCCTTAGGAAGTGTGGAAGATGGTGGCATCCAGTGGAAGATTTGGATGGAGTGGACGTGGAAGATGATGCAAGTGTGGATGGGTCAATGTATTTAGAAGAAGAGGGACCAGAATCTTCTCGGTTGATAGGCACTCGGTTTGCAGAAATACCCCTCAGGTTGGTACAATATTGAAAAGGGTCGGGGTCTCCATATATAGTGATTTCTAAGCCATGAAATGGAAATTTTAAGCATTGGTGATATGTGGATGGAACGAATTTTAAGGCATGAATCCATGGGTGACCGAGCAAGATGTTGTAAGGTAATTCTAGATCCAGGACTTGGTAGGTTGTATCCACAATGACTGGTCCCAATCTGATAGGAAGAGAAATAACGCCTCGTGGAGAGCATTCTTCATCATTATATGCTTTTATCACTATACTCTTTGTAGGGTCCACACATACATCAAAAAATCCTAGAGCCTTAACCAGTTTCAAGGAGCCTATGTTCAATCCTACTCCGCCATCTACTAAAACTCTTTTGACCTTGTGTTTATGGACGGAAGTTTCAATGTGTAATGCATCATTATGGTTAGTCTTAGGTGATGATTAGTCTTGATCAAAAGAGGTGACATGGTGAGGTGTAGTGAGGTATCCCACCGTGTCTTAAACTAATTGACATCAATATCCTTAGGGATTGATGAATCTTGCAGAGTTTTGTCCAGTATAGCCTTATGCGTGGGAGAGATGCGAAGCAACTCGAGTATAGAAATTTGCGCGGGATTTTTTCGAAGCTAGTTGATAAGGTTAAACTGACTCTTGGGTTGCCATTGCTTTGTGGTCGAGGCAGGTTGTGACTATTTAGGAGATGGACCAGGTATGGTGATTTTAGGTTGCCTAGCAAGAGGCGGACCAACTATGGTGACCTTGCCACTTTGAGTAGTAGCATTGCATTGGGGTGCTCTCTTGACTGTGATGGTATTAACACATTCATTATAAGTTCAGATATTGTTTATAGTGGTTTCACCAGAATAGTCATACTTGGCTCTAGTGAAGTTGGCTTGATTATTGATTATCTTTGGACCTGATGCGAAAGCATTATTAGAACCATGGTCTTGTAGTGGGTTCTTATTATTAGAACCATGGTTTTGCAGTGGGTATGATATGAATTAGAGGCAAATTTGGGTCCACCTACCTCAGTGATACGATTCTTGATAAGGTCTTGTACCAGATTTTTTAGTTGTCGACAGGTAGAAGTTTTATGTCCTTTTTCTCGATGATAATCAAAAAATGAATTATCATCCCACCATGCTCATTTGAATTGTCCTAGGTCATATGGTTTTGGTTCTTGAAGTGTGATGACACCATTCTGAAGGTATTTCTTGAGGACTTCCTCAATGGGCTCACCCAAGGGAGTGTATGTGCGACCTCTGGGGAATTGTCTCATCTGACGGTATTGTCCTTTATTATTTTGGTTGTTTTGGTTGTTTGAGGGGACATTGGTAGGGGGTGTCAATATCGTGGTTGATTTGTTTTGTGGTTGTACCCCTTTTAGATCCAATATAGGACCCATAGTGTTTACTGCCTTGGCGTCAACAACACCGTCATTTGTAACATGTTTATTTTTTACCCAATACTTGTTTTTGTCAGTGGGAGGATTTGCATTTGTGTTTTTAGGACCATATCTTAGCTCTCCCTTTGCAATGAGGGCTTTCTCAATCTGGACAACTTTTTCGACTAGGTCCGTGAAGGTTGTGCAACAATGTACTTGCAATGCATATTTTAAGGGTCCTAGAAGTTTTTAAACGAACATGTCGACCTTTTCCTTTTTGGGTATGTGGATGTGACACCGACTAGCTAGACTTCTCCATTTTTAAAAGAATGGGATGAATGTTTCACTAGCGTCCTCTTGCGTGAGATTGCATAAGCTAGTATTAGAGGTGTCCATGTCAATGTTGTATGCCTAATTTTTTATGAATTTTTGTTTAAGTTCATCCCATGTTTGGATACCCTTTTGGGTGGAGAACCATTCAAGGGCAGGACCTACAAGACTTTTAGAAAAAAGTCTCATCAAGTATGTTTTTTCATAGGTGACATCCATACAGTTGGTTGCAAATTCGTGGACATGTTCGATGGGGTTTGTCTTTCCTCTGTATTTGGTAAAATTAGGTGACACATATCTCAGAGGAAATGGTGGAATGTATAAGTTCATTTCGAAGGGATATACGTTTAGATCATATGAAACTTCTAATTTCTTGCTGTATATTTGTATGTTTTCTATGGTCTTCTCTAGACCCATCAATTTTGCTTGTAAGACATCTATTACAGGGTCATTTGTGGTCCCATACATTGGATTGATTGGTACACCATAGGTCCCCATTTTTTGTGCGTGGATGTTGGCATGTATGATGTGTTCAGATTTATGTGTTGTTGGTATTGAAATTTTGGATTGGGGGTATGTTGGTGAGTATGAATATGGGATGAGTATGTTGGGATGTGTCCCCCAGCCATTTGGGTCAATATTTGGGGAATATGCTGACCATGAACATTTTGATGTGTGAATGATGCCATAGGTTGTGTGTGTTGACTGCCTTGTCCAAATTGTTGGGTTTGGACAAGGGGAATGGTCATATTTTGTCCTTGGGATTTGATGGTATTGGACTGTGTTGATGTGTGAACATTTTGTTGTTGTCCTTGAAAAAAGATACATCATTTACCTCCACCCAAAGGATTTTGTGAGATACCAATGAGAGGATATGATGAAGGTGTACTCATGGTACTAGATGTAGTTGTCAATGGAGGATTTGTATGGCTTGATGATGCCCCTATGGCATTTACCGTAGTCTTAAAGAGAGAATTGGAATAACTTGCCCATACTGCCGAGGAGCCAAAGGTGGTTCCAGCCGATTGTGACGGTGTTGTTGATATTGTGGGCACTGTGATGGATTGTGATCCTCCAATGGATGTAGCATTTATTGAATTGGAGTTGTTTGGAATGTTGGAGGTAGCAATCATGGTCATTGTGAGATTTTGTGAGGCAGCGTCAAAAAAGGTATTGATCATAGTGTTTGGAGGTTGACCACTATTTGATATGTTATGTGCATTGTTGACATTAGGGTCAGGAGATGTTGATCTCAGCATGTTAATGTCGAATCTATGGGGTAACTTAGCTCCTTGACTTAAGAGTATGGCCAAATATCTGTCTCTGTCATATAGGACCATTTGTTCCACGAATTGGGACGCCTCTAGATCTTGTGCTGCTACCTCTAGGTTTTCGTCAAGTATTTTTCCATATTCATCCTTACGTAACAATGGTTCAAAGGGACTGTTTGATGAGGATGGTATGGTCATGATAGGTTGATTATTCATGTTGCCAAATGGGTCGTCAAATGTCCAATTTGGGTCATACGTGTGATTGTTAACATTGGAAGTGGAGTTTTGTCAAAAAATTTCCATTTTTTGTTTCTATCTTTGGAGTCTAGTTTCCACCATAAAATGAGATTGCTCAAATGAAAATGATGATAATGACAACTAAATGCGAGGATGATGCTAGCCTATGTTTTCTAAAGAAAATGCCAACTAGGTTGACTAGGTGATGATGATGTTTGTCTAAGGCAATGATTGATGTAAGATGACGAGGTTGTCAAAGCCAAAATGTCAAATGAGGACTAAGATGGTAATGTTTACTAAGGACTTAATATGATAAATGCAAGGTCTAGGTTCAAAATGACGACTAGGATGAATAGTATTTTTGGATTTTTGGGAATAAAATATGCAAGGTATAAACTAGAATGCAATTTGGAGAAAAGGATACCTAAACACTTCTAAGCTCAATCTTTGTTTTCAATTTCGGTTACTAAAGGACTTGTTGAAAATGACAAAATGACAAGGTCAAAATGACTAGCGAGTTTTCCTAACTAGACTGTTGAGTCAAAAAGTCTCACAAAAGGGACAATGACTGAAAAAGGGAATGATGATTAAGTCCAAGATAACCTAGTTTCGAAAGCAATGATGTTGCAAATTGTGCAGAGATTAACCTAATCCAAAGTATGCAAGGATTAAAACCTAGGGTCAAGCTAATGCCTAATGTATGCAACTTAAAAAGTTTAGGATGAAGCCTATGGTCAAGAATGCAAACTAATGGTTGAAAATTTTGAGCAATTTCAAAGTTGGTTTCTGACAGAATCTCTTTGGAAATAGTGTTTGACAAGAGATTGATATAGTTTAGACTCAGTTTGGACTTGGTATGAAGATTTTATTTCTGCTAGGAAAATGCATCATTTGAGACATAAGATGTGTCAGAGTATTTCAAATGCATTTTAGTTTTAGCGAATGCAACTTTGGGACTGACAAATGCGATTGAGTTTTGCAAATGTGGTTCTGTGAGGTTCAGATGTGTCGTGACATAGAAAAATGTAGTATTTGTGGGATCAAATGTGGTTTAACAGTGTGATTGTGTCTCAGTATTTTTTAGATGCGTTTCAGAATAGCCAATGCATTTCAACAGTTGCGACACAATTTGTTAAAATTGAGTATTTTGATGTATTAAGAGAAAATATGATCTGCCTAATGTTGAATGTTTTATCCAGAAGTGTAAATGTGGTGAATAATGTTTAAAAATCCAGGAAGCACTTGACAAGCACAATGTTTTGAGTGTAAGAAAGCGCACATAAGACAAGTACAATCCTAATAGGCCAATAGGCCAAGGGTTTGTATACTTAGTATAGCCCACTGATATACCCTGGATTGGTGCTACACACCTTTCC
Source organism: Sequoia sempervirens (assembly GCA_007258455.2). Classification (NCBI taxonomy): domain Eukaryota; kingdom Viridiplantae; phylum Streptophyta; class Pinopsida; order Cupressales; family Cupressaceae; genus Sequoia; species Sequoia sempervirens. Next base: position 195,516,435 of record VDFB02000008.1, on the reverse strand, counting down.
TTCTCGAGAGTGGATAACTTAGAAGTTTGGTGGCACTGGCTCCCCTCCACGGCTCATTAATTTCATTCAGGCACACCAACTTCGGATTCTTGGGTAGTGACTTCCCAAGAATTGCTATCTCTAGTCAAGGGGATCAGTAGTGAGTGTCTTCGGGCATGATACTGTACCCTGCACTATACCAAGCAATGGCTGAAAAATGGTTGGCCTCTAAAAAATAGGTGTTTAGTAAGGGCATTTTGTTCGTAGGGCATAATCCATTTGGTGAGAGTCCCCTTTCAGATCCATCTCATCAGAACCATAAGCGTGATTCTTGGGCTTTCCCTAAGAATTCACTTTTATATGCCGGTTGGAAGTCCCTCAATTTCAGGGTGCAACCAGTATGAGTCATCTTGTGGTGAGTAATTTTTCCCACTAGAATAGATCCAAGTTCTAGAGTTAGTAACCATTTCTCTTACACCTAGGATCACCTGAAAGCACAAGGGGAGAGGATACTTTGATTACTAAGTCTTAAGTGTGTATAATAGATAAAATGGGTCTGGTTTTCTGATCACCAAGTTTTCACAAGGTGAGAGTATAATCACCTACTATTTGCAAACACAATCAGACAAAGTAGCGAAACATGTTCGTTTTATGTGCACCAAAAATAAATGTGTACTAATTTAAAAAAAATGCAAGCACAATGTTTAGTATAGTCTTCGATGCTCAAACCTACAAAACCACAAGTTATGAGTTTTATTCACCAATCTTGGACGCATGAAATGTAACCACCACACGCTGCAAACAAAGATTAGTAACACGAAAAACCTGTGCTAGGAAGAATGCAGAAGAAAACCAAAATGCCAAAGAAAAAAAAAGAACAGAAAAACCTAAAAACCCGAATGCAAAAAAGAAGAAAATGTTACTATGAAAATGCATCACAACAGAGTGAATGTGTCTCTCTGTGTTGCAAATGTGGCTTGGTCCTGTGTTCTAGTTTGACAATCAGATGCATCCATTCACTATTCAAATGTGGCTTGGTGTTACAAATGTAGCTTTCTCAACCTCGTTTACGACACAATAGAGCGATTGCATCATTTCAGATGACTAATGTGTCGCAATGCATCAGATGTGACTCAATAAAGTTAAAATGCGTCGCTTCATACCTGTACCTACAAAAAAGATAGAAAATAGAAAACCGTACGGAAACAAAAAATAAAAGCATCAGGTTCACCAATGTATCTAAGGGTTAATTTTAGGTATGTTAGATTATCAAATCAACAATGCATATAATCCCAAAGAACTACGAAGTACATTGAAAACTAAAAGTAGAAAAATTTATACCAGATAATCAATAAAGCTTCCATGATTCCTCTTCGTAGCATCTTCTAACTTGCTGATTATTTCCCTCAGATCAAACGTACGGGCAATTCTTTGACTATGCCTATGTCCTAAACAAGATTTGAAGGATTTTATGACTATGCCTATGAGAAATAATGAAATGACTATGTGAAGAAATACCTAAGACTTAATGAAATTGAAATATGAAAATAAATGCTGCCAATATCTAAAAATGAGCGTGAGTCTGACTAGTCGAAAACGTGAGCAAAATTGGCATTTTATAGAAAATGCAATTTTGAATGGACGGATGAGATTGAAAGTTGGTGAAAGCCTAAAATTAGAGGATGAGATCTAATGTGAAAATCCCTAATTAGGGTTAGGAAAAATCATCAAGTGAGTGGTTGAGATGTCATATGAGAAAATCGAATTGGGTGGAGAATAGATGAGATAATTAATTAGAAAAATAAGATTTTGAAAATAAAAAGATAAAGACTGCCTGATTTGTGAGATTCAAAAAATCAAGAAGATAAGAGTTGAACTGAAGATCAGATTTGGAAAATCAAGAATCCGCCGATTGCTTGATTTTTGGAAGAATATTACCATTTTGAATTAAATTAATTCAAAATATGGATTTTATGAGATAATAAATAATCGTTTTTAGATTATTTACTAAAATGAACTAGTTAAGAATGTGATATCATTTTAAATAATTAACTTATTTAAAATGAGAGAAATGTTAAATTAGGTAATTAAAAAATTAAAGATAATTATTTAATTTAGAAAATATGATTAGTAATTAAATAAATTAATAAATTCATTTAATTATGAGGATTAGTGACATATTAAATAAAAAAATAAGATTCATTTATTAAATAGTCAGGAAGAATAAATGAATAAAGATAATTAAATAAATTTAGAAATTTATTTAATTAGAGGAAGACTTAGACAATTAATGATGTATTTAATAAATAAATAAAATTTATTTATTTAATAATCAGGAAGAATAAAATGACATGAATTAATTAAATAATTATGAATTATTCAATTAGTAGTCAAATGTGGACCAAGGACATAATTAAATGTCATAATTATGCTAGGACAAAAGTGGTAAAATAGAGCTTGCAGGCCTAAGTCATTTTTGTGTGTCTACAAAAATTATAAAACTAAATTAGTTAATCTTGTATTTCAAAATTGAAATTTAATAAATTAAATTCAATGAACATGCTAACATTTACCTGAGAATCAATGTCATAGGACTCATTCAAAATGTTAGCTGCCCTCATCATCTCCATAGTTGTAGACATATCCTGTGTAGTAGCCTCTTGTGTATTAGTGGGGTCATATTAACAAGTCACCCTGCAAGCCTAACACAAGTGGGATCGAAGCCCACCACTCAAAGAGTCCCTTGATAGTGCTTTAGTATAGGGTTGGCATGCTGGATGAAACTTGGGTCAAAGAGTTGATGGCCTACAAAGTCTCTACCTAGACACTCTCCTTCGCGATGGAGGGGATAACGATGTGCTCATGAGGCGGCCTAGCGAGAGGTTGTCTCACTTGCCGCCTAGGATCCTGATGTGCACTGGGTCTATCTTGGGCAAACCCCCCACCTCTCCCCTGGAAGTCCCTCATATCAAAATAATTCAGGATTTTGTTCAAGATGAACTCATAGTATAGTTTCCTCAGGAAATATTGTGGTACTTCACAATTGTTGCATGGTGGGTAATCAAAAAACATGTACCACCTATCCCAAACAAAGGTCCTAATCTATTGGTGGTGGCACCAATGGATAGGAAACCTCTTCACATTGAGGGTAAGATTTGCATTTGTGCGTGGGTCAATGAATAATGAGCACAAATCTAATTTTGTAATTTTTAGATCTTTTACATCTTTATATGATAATTTATCTTGGTAATAATCCCTAGCTACCCGCCTCCTATCTTTCCAACCAGCTAATTGTTTGCTGATTGAATCTACATGTTTTAAAATTTCTTTGAATGGAGTTGAAAGGGTCATTCTTTCCATGGTTGAACCATTTGTATCGTTCAACCTTGTGATTAACTCCTCATTTTTTTTTTATTGTTTTCAATTTCACTCATTAAGTTTTGCTGAGTGCCAAGAGGATGTTGAGGGATTGGTGGAGGAGATTGTTGTTGTGGTTGTTCAACTTGAGGATTTTGTTGATGTTGTTGTTGCTCTGTTTGTTGAGGATTTTGTTCCTCTTGTTGTTGCTGTGCTTTTTGAGGATTTTTAGGAGGGTTTTCAGGTTCATTAACATCTCCTACAAATTAAAAAAATAAATAAAAAAAAAACCTAAAACGAACAAATTCACAACAAAAAACAAACAATCCTTACCTCTCAGACCTTCTCGTTGACGTGATGACATCCTGGCAACGAAACAACAAAAAATTGATGAAAAAACTTGCTAGATGGATCCTCCTAGAATCCGAGCGTGAAAATGAAGGGTTTTAGCTGCAGGCAGAAAAAAAAGTCACAATGAAAATGATTTCGAATTCCTTTTTTTTTTACTTTTAATACCTCATAACGCGAGAGTGTTATAACACACTTAAATTATAGGCTCATTGTGGCTGAGCCTTAGGCTCGACACACCAATCCATAATGTGATCATGTTATAATGCACTTACGTTATGAGATTTCAAAACTTTTTAAAAATTTGGCCATGAATTGGCCCCCCATCTTTTTGCACCTGCCCTGCTTGATATGTTCAGTTTGGGCTATCGGGGGGAAAATGAAGTGTTTCCTGCCAATGTATGTCACACACCCTGATACGTCTATAATAACTTGCTTCATCAGCTCATCGGGGAGATCGTGATGAGAGTCCCTCTGACGTGTTATTGTCTCTCTGATGGCATTTAGGGTTTTTTCCTTGGGTCTTTCCACAGTGATGTGAGAACGTTGAGAGTACTTGTTCTTTCTAAAAAAGCTCCCACAATTTCATTCATGGAATCTCCAGTGAATTCCATCCCATTCAAACAACATATGCAGTTTGTATCCTTGGGAGAAATAGCAGTATAAATTAATTAGTGAGAAGAAGCTCGATGATCATTTTACTCGCTTAGTGAAGAAAACACAAGATTTCCTGAGAATAATGTCGTTCTATCGATTAGTGCCAGTGAGAGTTTTGTTTTCCTTGTATGGAGTGTGTACAGTACCTTTTGTGAGAAAAATCAATCAAGTGAACTTGATTTTCTCTCCATCAAGACCCATGAGAAAATTATTGGGATTTATATCTTTGTGAAAGAAATGATTGTTGTGTACATACTCAATTCCCCTAATTAGCTTCAATACTGAACCATCTTATGCTTGGTATTTCTCTTTACTAGTGTCTCGATAGTATGTTCATCATCCATTGCATTTATTTGCTATCATTGGTCTTGTATTAGGCCCCTTGTATTATGTGTGTTGACATTAACATCTCCCAAGCCTTTTCTCTCATTTTCATTAGAATTGGCATTGCAATTGAATATGGCTAGTGTTGGTGAGTAGGAGTAGGAGCAACAGCCTAGGTGATCCCATAATACTGGTTTAATTTTTTTGGCGAAACTGGACATTGAACTAATTTTTTCTAACTAAATCTTCACTTTTGGGCACTTATAGCGGCTAAATCGTGAGGAATTTGAAGATGATGCAAACTAGTGATTTATGACATTTTGTATGTAGATTCTAAATTTTTTTTTTTCAAAATTTTTGGAATCAGATTGCACTTCTTTTTCCATCTCCTTTGAAAACTATTTTTTTCAGTAAACACCATTTTTAAGGAGTGATGCTCACCATATACAACATAGCTTTTTTCCATGAAGGATAAAATTCGATTTTTTTTTAATTTAGATTTGTAACTACAATATCTACCACTTCCATTTGGTTTTATAGTGTTTTATTGAATATTTTTTCCTTAATCAAGTTTTGAAGTCAAACCAATTACAATTCAGACATAGGCAAACCATATACAACATAACTTTTTTTGTATGTATCAAAATTCAATTTTTTTAGTTAGATAAAGGACTTCAATATCTAATGCATTGATATTTTTCAATTTATTTTTTTGATAATTTACTAGTTTTCCACATGTGCATAACATAGAGCTTGATTTTTGATTAAAAACCTATGTTTAATCAAACTAAAAAAAATACACACAATAAAACCAAAACATACTAAAGTTATATTCATTGGATAGCTTGTTCCGAGGACTACCATCATCTAGTTGGGTCTGTGATGTCTCCTCCATTTTCATCCTCAACTCAAGCTTTGGAGGGAAAATTTCTAGAGATTTTTAGTGCTAGAGGGGGAGAGGGGGGGGAAAAGGGGGGTTCTAGCGAACTAGGGTTCGCTAGAACCAAGGAGTTCATTCAAACCCCCCTAGTTCTAGCAAACTCCCTTTAATGCAATTAAAAAATAAACCCATTAAAAGGTGGTTCGCTTGAACCCCCTAGTTCTAGCAAACCCCCTAGTTCTATCAAACCCTTTAGGGGGTTCTAGCGAACCCTCCTAGTTCTAGCAAACCCCCTAAAGTGGTTTCCATCTAAAAATGCATTTTTCCTTCCTTAATGGAATTGTAAACTAGTTTTATGGGTTTACCTCACAACTTTATTCTATGCTCTAAGATGGATATTTTATGAATACCAGACTGCAATTTTCTTTGTACCTCGTGATAATGAAAGTGAAAATGGAAGTTCAGTTTTATCCCATCATCTCTGATTTTAAACTCAGCTTCCTCTTTTCTATGTATCATTCAATATTGACTTAGGACCTTTATTTATTATTGACATATGTTCTTCACATTCTCCCCTTGCTCGAATATCTTTGATACTCCACTAAAGAATCAAAATTAATGATGTATGCCCCTTGCTTAGGGACAAATGATTTTGCTAAAACATAACTAGGAAGTCCACTCAAGAGAGGCTTGTAAGCTGATTCATTTTGAAATGGTTACTCCACTAGAGATCTCGAGACATTATGTTCCATGCTTAATGTTATGCAGAGCCATGGAATATCTCCTTTATTGGAACATATTGTGCATAGATTCCTTAAGAAAATTTGAATTTGTCTTAATAGTGGTAATATATCCCCTTAATCTTCTTTTACAATTTATATACCCCAATATTTTCCATACTTTCTAAGTTGCTTCATCATCGTTCAATAAGGTGCATCCTCTTGTATTTGTAGGGTAACATTCTTAAAAATGCAATGTCTATGAATATCTTTTGTTGTTTGTAGTCTAGTCCATCAAAATATCACTTCAAGTCTTTGGTGTATGATAGTGTAGACACGTGAAATTGATATCATGCATTTGATTAGGTCATATTCATCCATAAAGCAAATAAATCAAGTTTATTTATCAATCTCCTAAAGTCATTAGTTTAAATTAAATAAATCAACTTGATCCTAACATCACCCTCCTTGATTAAATAAATTAATCCTTTATTTAATTAAGTCTAAAATCACCTTTCATACCTTTTTGATTTAAATAAATCAAAATATTCAAGTCAAAGGGGTCAAAGCATCTAATCATCATTAAGTTAATCTAACCTTGATTAACCTAATCTAACCACCCATCACATCCTCTAGCTTTTCCCACTTGCACCAATAAATCAATTTATTGATTTATAAATTCATCATTTTCCATCAACATGGCATTTTTGAGGAATATTCCCTCAAGTTTGAATTCAAAAACAAGTGGACATGTACATCCAACAAAGCATTTATGAGCTCTTACATGTCCCTTTGCAAAGGTCAAACTCAACATTTACTCTCAAATTCAAATTTGAAATCTCCCTTTCTTTGGCACATTGACCAAAATGTGCTCATTCCTCATCCACTCACAAATTGACAAGTGGCCTCATCTCATTGGCTAAATCTTTGTCCCACATTCATCCATTTGGCTATTTCTCTCATCAAAATATTCTATAAATGGAAGACTTCATTCATTATCAAATCCTCCACAATCTTAGCATTTCATCTCCACAACTTGATCCACAAATCTCATGCAAAGTCACTCTCTTCAATTGAGAACTGATTTTTCCCATCTTACTCCATCTTCAAAGCATTTTATCATTTAGCTTATCTTAGCAAGGATTAGGAAAGGGATTCTTTCCATAGAAGCACCAATCCACTATGAAATAGGATTTTTTTCATGTTTTATATGCCTTAGTTTGTCTTGTAATTTGTTTGCATTTTAAAGCATGATTTATTATTTCATAGGAATCTTGGGTTTGCTTGTTTTGAACTGATTAACCAAGCCAATGGTGGTTATTGTTTGAAGAACATGCAGATTTGGGGTTCACAGACAATATGTAGGAGAAATTTAAATTTCCATCATAAGGGGATCTTTTACATTTCACATAATAACTAAAGAAATGTGGCAGGGCATGGGAGCTTTGGGAAGGCCACATAATGGAGTGTGTTTAAAACAAAAGAGGTTGCAACACTTTTTTGCACTTGGTCTTGAGTGGCCTTTTTGTAATGGAAAACATTGTAGAGACTTTTTAGGGCACATGTAACACCAGGTCTGTTCTCACTAGTGGCTGCAAATGATGTTGATTGAAAAAATGACCATCTTTTTATCTATTATAGTTGTGATTGGAATCAAATTAATTGCCCTTTTGTGACCACTAAATTGCTTCAGTCTTGATTTTTATTGATTGTAATCTCATATTTTCACCTTATCCTTCTCCTTGGTTAATTGAATACATGATTTCTCTTGGTTCTCACTCAATGCTCTTGTTTGAATAAGTTTTAGCTTTTCATGATTTTCCATAAGAATTCCCATGACTATTGTCTTTATTTATTTTTACAAATAATTCCCTAGGGGTATCATGACTCATTTGCAACACACTTTTCATCTTATGTATTTGTTTTATTTCATTGGTGATTGTAATCAGTAGACTTTGATTTAGACTCTTCAAAATTGTCTCCTCATTATTTGCTAAGATCCGAGATACATTCCAAATTGAAGTGGGTGATCATCAAAATTTTCCTCCTGATATTTGCAATATGACCAAAACAAGCCAGGTAGCCTCCAAAATTGTTTTGGAAAACTGGTCAAACATTCTCCTAGGGCCATGAAAATTCACCAGTATGTTAATTGATAGTAGGGGAGTGTGATTGCAAGACAGATTGGTATGAAGTTATCAAAATTGCAAACTGTAAATGTCCAAAGTTGCTTACTCAACATTTTTTGAAAACTGCCACTGTCAAAAGTCAACTGAAACTCACGAACTTGCCCCTTTGGAAAAATATCAAATCTGATTTTGGGAAGCTACTGCCCTGGATATTAGTTCACTTAGGTCAAATGGACATGTGTGAAAAAGGGTTTTTCACAAAACCTCATCCTTCACAAGATATTGAATGTTAAAGTGTCCTCTGTGAACCTTTTCTGGGAATGCAATCAGAAAAAATGTGCAAAGTCCATTTGGTTTTGATTTTGAAAAAAATACCAAATGAGGTGTTGAAGCTCTAAAAATTGGCACGAAGGTAGCTTGAGGTGGGAAGAATCTGAAATTCCAAGAAGTTCATCATGAAAATTTTTCAGCTGATAATTATTGGCCTCCAAAGTTGGTCTCTTTGATAGATTTTACTGTGTGTAGATAACAAACCTTTCCTAGAACCTTTCAACTTGATACTTCAAAACTTTGTCAGATCAGATCATAAGAAGCTAAAATAAGGTAGACACACTTACATATGGCAGATAAACATGCCCACAAAGTGGTTTGGTATGGAATTGAACTGGTTTCAAATTGTGATTTTTCAAAGTAAACTACTAGGACATGTTTCATTAGTGCCTTTTCTAAGTGCTGCAATCAAAATTTTCAACATTGAAGCTTCAAATATTTCAAAACATGGTAGGAATTTTTAGGTTCCAACATAATCATCATGAGTTTTGGTTACATATGCATTAGTGAGTATAATGCTAGTAAGGTCTATGATTGCTTGACCCCTTCGGGGTCGGTGACCTTCACAACCATCGTGAGATAGTAGTATGAGAGCATGATTTCACTGAATCTCTATGTAGAATATCTAGCATCCATGATGCCCTGGCCTCTTGCACAAGCACCTCAACATGCTCTCAATCAATGCAGTCCATGTCTTCTTGTATCCTCATGACCTCCTCCTGTAGCCTCAAGACCTCTTCCCATAGGTCACTCTCCACCCTCCTGTCGGAAGTGCCTAGAGATACAAAAACCATTGTAAGTTGTGCATGGAGCTCATTGACATGACTAGTGGAACTCTGGTAGGCTACACCCAATCTCACCACACACTAAAAAAGATCTGCATGTGAATCCACCAAGGGTTAGGGCATGCACACTTCAAGGAAATCATCCTCAAGACGTAGCAAGGGAACTAGTGCTATCGTCACTCTTTGATAAAAGTCATACCACTCTCATTTAGATCTTACAAAATGGAAAGAATAAAGAAATTAGTAACCATCATAATCATATATAAACCAAGTACATAAAAGATATATATATATATATATATATATATATATATATATATATATATATATATATATATATACTATCCAATTGCCCCTCGACCGCCCTATTGATTCTTAGTTCATACATTTTGCTAGATCTAACTGACTATTATTGTAAGATTAAGCTATCCTCGGCCGATAATCAGCATCTATACGTAACATGCCCCCCCTGCATGCATGCAGGGGAACTACGGATAGATAGTTCCGGGGCCCACCCTTACGTATGGAATATACTATAGAGGATTCCACCCCCTCCCCCCAACGGTGGCCCATCTCTCCACTACACGAGGGCTCCCTCTTCCCCACCCCTTATGATATGAGCAAGCCAAGCGACTATACCCCCACCCATAGTCTAACCAGCGGAGATGCCATATATCTCTATAGGCTGATGCTCTTCTGAATAAAGCTCGTCGGGGGAGTGCCCCCCTCCCCTCTATATAGATGGGGATGGGGAAGAGAGGGGGGGCCCTCAGGTTTCTATATGGATAGGGCGCTGACCACATCTGTCTGTTCATGCCTGGGAGGCCGAGGGCCTATGCTCTGGATCTGATCTATATACAGCTGGGACCTCGCCCTCCAGTCCAGATCTCTATATAGGGTCAGTCGAGTGCCTCTCCCATTTCTCTATAGAGAGGGTGCCCCGTATATGTCCATGGCCTCCCCCAACAAAACCGGATGGGCATAGAATATAGATGGATGGAGTTGGAAGACATAATAGTATATATATAACATAAATCATGCAAATATCACATGTATCATCCATCTACCAATCAGGATATGCCCATATGATGGTGGTCCCTCCCTATGCTAATGATGTGGGTGGTCTGCTACCACTAGTCTCCCTGTGCTCATGTGTGTTGAACTCTAATTTGAAACTGGCACATGGTTTGGCCAATCTCATAAGGGGTTCCTTTGCACTATCAAATTTTCCTGGATCCTTTGTTGTCTTAGTAGTGTCCTCACTCATGGGATAGGCATCCTCATCACCCTCATCAACCTCTTCCTCCTCATCATCATATTCCTCATTCTTCTCCTCATCTGCATATGCAAAGATTTCAACCTCATCATCCATGGCTGCATCTATGTGATGATCATCTACATCCCCTCTGTGACTTGGAGTAGGTCTGGAAAAGCACACTGGGTGATGTAAAGGGAACAAAGGTGCTAGCCTGGCTATAGTATACCACTCCTCGTATGCATGGGTGGTCCCTATGTCATTTTCCTTAGAATATGGGGGAAGATCAGGATCATTATCATTCGAATCACTAAAATATATGTCATCCCTTGTAAGACGGTGGTCATCCCCAGGACCGGGGGTGCTACATGCTGATCATTGGTATGATGGTCTAGAATGTGGTGCCACCTGGGTATGCTCAAACTATCTCATCACCCTATCATAATAAAATGGTCTGACCACATAATCATGCCAGCCTAGCAAAAATTGATCCATCTACAATCTGCACATCTCATGCCAATGATCCACCCATGTATAGTATCCACTGATAAGGCCTCCAATAGATATCATCCTCATATAACTAGTGAAAAGTAATCCTCCAATATAATAAATCTCCCTCCTACCACGACCGTCTAATGGGGTAGCTGAAAACCATTGGCTCACCTGCGGCTGCTGTAAGAGGAAATCCAGTGGGCCTGATACATGCAATGTGCTCAAAGCACCATATTTGTAGTAGAGTACAATGTATGATTCTCCAGAGCTCTTGGAAGAAAAAGTGACTAAGTTCATAGTACAAATGAGTGAGCATGCTATGACCCCATGCATAAAAGGTCCATTGCTACTCTATCCCTCTGATAGTGTGCACTAGGCCACCATCTAGGTGTGCCCCTCGACCATCTAGAACTAGTGTGAGTGCCATGGTAATGATCATGATATGCTACAAGAGTGGTGACTGCACGTTGAGGAGCCATTTTAGCTTCACACACGGTCTAATTCTTGAGCATCACATAGGCCGCTATACATAATAGCATATATCATCTCTCATCTGTGCAAAGGATCGATCAGTAACAAATTGAATATGCTCACCCTGAATGGGGATGTGTAAGATGTGGTGGATGTTCTCTAGTGTGATAGTCATCTCCCTTGTGGGGAGATGAAATGTATAGGTACTCACATCCAACCTCTCTGCTAAGGCCAGTAGCATGTTTTCATGATACCTCTCTTGCAAGTATGAATGAGTATGGTGGCATTGTCACTAATGTTGTCATTGATGTCAACATAGTATAGGTTGTTACAGAGAAAGGAAACAAGTGATTGCAGGTTGTGCATGTATAGTTGAGATATTGTAGAGATGTTGTGAGTATATTCAGCTAGCTTTATGGTGTTGTAGGTGTGCTGATATGATGAGTTATCAAGTGCTTTTGAGAAAATTAATAAATAGTGAAGAAAAAATTATGTGTGTTCAAAATGTGCTCCAATATGTGCTCCACATTTCTTCTGTGTTTCTCCTATGCTTGTGGAGATCTAAAGTGTTGATTATGGGAATCCTTGGGTGATATATCCTAGATTATAGATTTTGGTTTGATGAAGAGTGAAAGTTGAGTTCACTGGATTGTGAACTGGTCTGGCAAAGTTGTTTTTCTATGGACTCGGAGAAATGTTTCTGCTCTGCAGTCCTTTGCTGGTTTTTTTTTTGTCTTGCGGATCTAGAAAAAGGCTTGTAATGGTGTTATTTGTGTTCTATCAAAGGTTTTCATGGTTTGGTGCTCCACAAAACTAGTTTCAAAGTTATTGTGTGTGTCTGTACCGTCTAAATGGACTGATGGAAAGTGTTGTGTATGAAGATTGTTGCAGATGCTGCAGATGAATCTGAAGGAATCTAAGATGTGTTCTAGTGTATGGTGAAGCATTTTGTGTGGTCCACATGTTGTCTTCTTGTTACGGAAGCGTGTACTTCAAAGTCCATTGGTGTTTTCATTAGGTTTGGCCAACTTGGTGTTTACACGTCATGCAAAGGATAAGTATCAATTAAGGAAGCATGTGATTGATTTGAGATGTTGTTTTGGGTCTTGGTTAAGTGTTGGTTTGGTCCGCTCTCATTCTCTTCCACTGCGGGAATGTTGAGTTGCTAACCTAATTTGAATTTGTAAAATGAAGCGTGTGTAGCTGACCTTGGAGAAGATTTCTAAGGTTGAAGATGGTATACATACAAGGAAAGTTGTTAAGCATTACATATCACAAGTGTGACAAGCAAGAGTGTCTAAAAATAAATTGAGGCAATGAGCTGACGGTGTCTGCAATTTTCTGATTAAGGCTGCAGATGTGTACGAGTTGTTGTGGTGGATCTTCTATTGCATTGAGATATTGTTCTCGGTGTAAAATTCTTCTTTCTATCTTTCTGTATCTATAGGCATTGAGCTTCTCAGGTGGATAGTGATTCCTATCTTGGGCAGTGAGCCTCTTTGTAAATAGTTTTGCAATTACACTATATTGTGAGTTAATCCTCACCATGGTTTTTCCCTTATTGGGTTTTCCATGTAAATCTAGTGTTTCTTGTGTTGATATTGCTTTTTGTTATTTTCATTTCATGCTCATAATTAATAATGGATTAAAGTGGATGTGGAGTTAATAATTGTTTGATATTTGTGAATATGGTTGGTGACAACTGATTCACCCCTCATTTCAACAATTGGTATTAAAGCTTTGGTTCGTCAAAGAAGAGCTTAACTACTTGAGGTAGTTCCGATGGCACACAAATTGACAATCCCTATGATGGATTTGACTATAGTTTTTGGAAAGTGCAGATGAGAGGATACCTAATCTCTCTTGGTTACAAGAATTGGAAAGTTGTTGAGACAAAATATGTTGAGCCGAAAAGTGGTACTTCTTTTGCAGATGAGATTTTGGCCTTTGAAGAAAATTAAAAAGCAAAGTATGCTATATATAGTGATTTATCCAAGATTGAGTTGGAAAAATTTATTTCTTTGGGCATTGCTTATGAAGTTTGGGAAAAGTTGAAAGATATCTATGAAGGAAATGAGATAGTCAAATTATCAAAGAAGTTGATAGCTAAGTGCATATATGAAAACTTGAAAATGGAAGAAGGTGAAGACATTGAAAGCTATTTTCAGAGGGTTGATATTGTTGTAAATGAAGTAAAAAATCAAGGTGGTACTTTGATAGATGAAGATGTAATGGAGAAGATTCTAATGATTCTTCCAAAGAGTTATAGTGACAAAGTCTTAACTATTGAGGAAGTTTATGATCCAAATAAATTCACTAAAGAACAACTATTTTCCACCTTTCAACTGCATTTGAAATGAGGAAATTTTGAAAAGAAAAGGAGAAAAAAGAAACAACCTTCAAAGCTACAAAGATAGAAGATGATCTAGATGGTGATAGTTAGGAGGATTTGGAAGAAAATTTTACAAAGTAGTTGAAGAAAGTTACCAGTAAGTACAAAGGTATGTTACCTTTTAAATGTTTCATTTGTGGAAATATTGGTCACTATGCTTCAAGATGTCTAAATAGATCCATTCACAAGAAAAGTAGAGACAATAAAGACAAAAAGGACAAAAATTTAAAGAAATTGTATTACTTTAGATCTAAGATGCTGGAATTTTTGATGATGAATCTAATTTTGAGGGTGATAATGATGAATGCTTGTTTCTAGCCTTAGAGAATAAATCAGTATCTACTAACCATGGAATATGTGCAAGGGAATGTGGTTCGAAAAACAAGAAGGAAGAGATGGAAGGTACTTTGGTTACTACCTTTCATGATAGACAAGATGAAGATTATTGGGTAATTGACAGTGGCTACTCAAATCACATGTCTGGACACAAAAGTGAGTTTACTAAACTTGAAAAGTATGATGGGGGATTAGTCATGTTTGGAGATGATTCTAGTGCAAATATTGTTGGAAAAGGAACAATTAGCTTTGATGGAAAAAACATACTTATTGATGATGTCTATTATGTTAAGGGTTTAAAGCATAATCTATTAAGTGTTGGAAAAATGCGTAGCAAAGGATTTAATCTTGTGTTTCAAGATAATACTTGTGAGATCGGAAAGGGGTTCAAAATTGTGGTAGCTGCAGGTAAAAGAACATCAGCTTAAGGGTGTTGATGGCTAGTGTTTTGTATCTTAAGTGAATGAAAGTTGGATATGGCACCAGAGGATGGGACATTTAAACTTTGACAATCTGATTAGGATTAGTTCAAGAGAAGTTGTCAAGGATTTTCCTAAAATCATAAAGCCTACCAATACTATTTGCAGAAGTTTTGAATTGGGAAAACAAACAAGATGCAACTTTAAAGGAAAAGAACAATAAACTATTGGAATGTCATAATTGATTCATACAGACCTCTATGGTCCCACAAGAATAGGAAGTCTTAATGGTGATAGGTATTTTATACTTCTTATTGATGATTATTCTAGAATGACATGGGAGTTGGTTCCTAGATCGGTAAACAAGAACATAATTGGTACAAAATGGGTATTCAGGAATAAGGTGAATGAGAATGGTGAAGTAGTAAGAAACAAAGCAAGGCTTGTGTGCAAAGGTTATTCATAGGTTGAAGGAATAGACTTTGAAGAGACATTTTCTCCCGTGGAAAGAATGGAGGCTATTGGGATGTTTTTGGCATTTTTTGCTCATAAAGATATCAAGGTATACCAGATGGATGTTAAGTCTGCATTCCTAAATGGAGAATTGGAAGAAGAGGTGTACATGGAACAACTAGAGAGATTTTAGTTATTAGATCAATCAGACATGGTCTGTAAGTTGAAAAAGGCACTACATGGACTTAAATAAGCTCCCAGAGCATGGTATGCAAGGTTGGAAAAGTATTTGACTCAACAAAGGTTCAAAAACAGCTCTGCAGATAATAATTTTTATTTCAAAGTTGAAGGAAAAAAATGTTGATAGTGGTTGTGTATGTTGATGATATCATCTTTGGAGGAAATGAGGGTATGTGCAAGAGATTTGCAGAGGAGATGCAAAAGGAGTTTGAAATGTCTATGACTGGTGAGTTGAATTTCTTCCTTGGACTTCAAGTGAATCAAATTGATAGGGGCATATTCATTTCACAATCAAAGTATGTTAAAGAATTTCTAAAGAAGTTTGGAATGGATGAGTCCAAACCGGTCAGCACACCTATGGTAACTAGATGCAAACTGAGTAAGGATGATGAATCTCCTAAAGTTGATCAGAGCATATACAAATCTATGATTGGTGGATTTTTATATCTTACTACTACTAGACCGGATATCATGCATGTAGTATGTTTGGTTGCCAGATTTCAGGCAGAACCCAAAGAAACACATGTTACAGCTATGAAAAGGATATTCAAATATCTAAAAGGAACTCTAGATTATGGTTTGTGGTATCCTAAGGATACTGATTTCACCTTGAGTGCTTACACTGATGCAGACTAGGTTGGTTGTGTAGAGGACCAAAAGAGTACAAGTGGTGGTGCATTCTTTCTTGGATGTAGGTTGGTTTCATGGCTAAGCAAAAAATAGGATTCAATTTTTCTTTATCCACTGTAGAGACTGAATACATTGCAACAACATCTTGTTGCACACATGTTTTGTGGATGAATCAAATATTGAAGGATATAGGAGTGGTGTCTGATGAGCCTATCCTGATCTTCTATGATAATAAAAGAGCAATAAATATTTCAAAGAATCTAGTAATGCATTCAAGGAAAAATAATATATCTATTAGATATCATTTCTTGAGAGAGAAGGTATTGGAGAATGAAGTCAGGCTGTAATATGTTTCTACAAAGGATTGGATTGCTAATATATTTACTAAGTCTCTTTTGAAGGATAATTTTGAGTATCTCAGGGAGAAATTTGGGGTTACTGCCCCTCCTTTGAACTAGGTGCACATGGAGGTGCATCAGTTAAGTGGATTTACAAATTCATCATTTTTCTGGACTGATGATTGGGGTCTACTCCTCAGGGGGAGTAGAAAGTATCATTGTTGCAATATGAGATGTGTGGGTGCACTCCTAAGGGGGAGTGATCAAAATTATGTAAAGGATTTTTGTTCTTTTCCAATGATGTCAAAGGGGAGATAGAGTCATGTGTTTCCATCAATGACAAAGGGGGAGATTATTGCAAGTATGGATGAGTATGGTGGTGTTTTCATTGATGTCAACATAGTATAGGTTGTTGTAGAGAAAGGAAATAAGTGATTGCAGACTATGCATGTATAATTGAGATATTGTAGAGATGTGAGTACATGGAGCTATCTTTATGGTGTTGTAGGTGTGCTGATATCATGAGTTAGCAAGTGCTTTTGAGAAAATTAATAAATAGTGAAGACAAAATTGTGTGTCTGTTCAAAACGTGCTCCGGTATGTTCTTCGCAATTCTTCTATGTTGCTCCTATGCTTGTGTAGATCTAAATAATTGTTTATGGGCATCCTAGGGTGATATATATTGGATTATAGCTTCTGGTTTGATGAAGAGTGAAAGTTGAGTTCATTGGTTTGTGAACTGGCCTGGCAGAGTTGTTTGTCTATGGACTAGGAGAAATTTTTCTGCTCTACAGTCCTCCACTGGTTTTTTTTGGGCTTGCAGATCTAGAAGAAGGCTTGCAATGGTGTTATCTATGTTCTATCAAAGGTGTTCATGGTTTGGTGCTCCAGAAGACTAGTTTCAGAGTTACTGTGTGTGTCTGTATAGTTCGAGAATGGACTGATGGAAAGTGTTGTGTATGAAGATTCTTGTAGCTTCTATGGATGAATCTGAAGGCATCTAGGACGTGTTCCAGTGTATGGTAAAGCATGTTGTGTGGACTGCATGTTATCTTGTTGTTGTTGAGCTATGTACTTCAAAGTCCATTAGTGTTTTCATTAGGTTTGGCCGACCTAGTGTTTACATGTTATGCGAAGGATAAGTATCAATTAAGGAAGCATGTGATTTATCTGAGATGTTGTTCTGGGTCTTGGTTAAATATTGGTTTGGTTTACTCTCATTCTCTTGCATCGTGGGAATGTTGAGTTGTCGACCTAATTTGAATTTGTAAAATGAAGCATGTGTAGCCAACCTTGGAGAAAGTTTCTAAGGTTGAAGATGGTATATATACAAGGAAAGTTGTTAAACATTACATATCCCAAGTGTGAGAAGCAAGATTGTGTGAAAGTAAATTGAGGTAACAAGAACCTTAATGTGTTAGACTCCTAAGAGCAGTGAGCTAACAATGTGCAAAATTTTGATTAAGGCTGTGAATGTGTGTGTGTTGTTATGGTGGATCTTCTGTTGCATTGAGATAGTGTTATTGGTGTAACATTCTTCGTTCTATCTTTTTGTATCTGTAGGTAGTGAGCCTCCCTTTTGGATAGTGAGTCCTATCTTGGGCAGTGAGCCCTTTGGCAATGAGCCTCTTTGTAAATGGTTTTGCAATTACTCTATATTGTGAGTTAATCCTCATCGTGGTTTTTCCCTTATTGGGTTTTCCACGTAAATCTAGTGTTTCTTGTGTTGATATTGCTTTCTATTATTTTCACTTCATGCTCATACTTAATAACAAATTAAAGTGGATTTGGAGTTAATAATTGTTTGAGATTTTTGAATGTGATTGGTGACTATTGATTTACCCCCCCTCTCAATTGTCTTGTGCATTTCAACAACCCTATAGGTGGCATGAGGTATACCCAAAATAACCCAACCTCTTGCAATAACTGAACCTCCTCCTCTAATAGTAGAGTCACTAATTTTCAAAGGAAGTGAAATTTCTTCCCACCGAGATGCTGTTTGGCTCGAGGAGGCACATAAGAGACAAAAATTACATAAAATAAGTCTTTAAAAAAAATCAACATCACTAGAGTTGTTCTAAGACACTTTTCAGACAAAATGGACACCTCTACCACTTTTGGATGAAGGCCTAGGACACTATACTTATTCTGGGACACTTTGCATTAAAGTGGGACACTTTGCAACAATCTATTATAAGGTCATAAAATTACTTAGATTACATGAAAAAGTATAGTACAGGTACAAAAATGAAGAAAAATCACCGTATGCCGGAGGATGTCTCACTGTGCATACGAACCAAGTCCAATCTCAGAGGCTTGTATATCCCATGGCTTGGCATCTTCACTTACTCAGCACCAAGGTAAATTTGCAAGAAGGTAAAAGTCAAATGAATAGTGATAATGATTCATTTTCAATAGTATATAGTAAAACCCTAGTAAATAAAGCTTATTCACTTAAAAATGAAAAATTCATTAAAATCAACATATTAGGGGCTAGAGGACTCCATTTTTGATGTCATTTGTTGCATTGGATTTATAATTCTTCTCTCGTTCTCATCAAATGTCTATCATTATGTGGTATGGTACTTGTAAATACCCTATGATACGACTTGCATAATTTGATGTGATTTTGTGCTCATCCTGATTCCGCCTCCCTAAAGAAAGTTGAATCAAGTGGGGCATACATCTACCCTCAATTTTGATTTTTATAAGAAGTTAGATAAGAGGATTTTTGGACTACTAACAAATTTGTGTTGTAGGATGTGTTTCCTAACATTGTTGTTTTGCAGATAGCTACAGCGGGGGCTTCATTCTCCCTAATGAATCCATATGAGTATCCTTTTTCCTAGCAACTATTTATTTAGCTTGCATATTCACATAGTATCATATGGCAGCTAAAGTGGGGGCTAAATGTAGTGTCAAAAAAAGTAATCCTTTTTCACACTTAATTTAAATAATTGATATTAAAGTTGAATTAATGGTGTCTTGCATTAATGTTGTAACGTGTTGAACACATTCACATTATCCTAGGACCTTTATTTAATTAAAATATGCCTTAATTGGTCCTTTGCAAGAGTGTTGTAAAGTGTTGTAAAACACTTTCACACTTTTCTAGGATTTATTTAATTAATTAAGCCTAGTGGGCCACTTTTAATAAAATATATTTAACTTGTACCTTATTTAGATGTTGTAAAGTGTTGTAACACACTTTCACATTTATTTAGCGTCCCCTTAATTAATGGTCGTTAATTGAGTTTAATTGACCTCTTTAATTCAAATTCAATAACACCTCTCAAAGAGAAATCCTGACACCCAATAATCAAATGACATAACCTTGAATGTGGAAAATTTCAGGTCCCAAAAAGTGTGCCAGGACCCATTCGCCACTAAGGGTAAATGGGTCCTCCCTTAATAGGACCCCACTTTATTGGAATATTCTAACTAGCTTTTTGGCCTTCTTTTCACCCCCTGGAGCTTGGTCATAGAAAGTGAGCCAAGACCCATTCACCCAAGGTGGTGAATGGGTCCTCCCTTAGCAAGGACCCTCTTTTTGAATTTCATCTTGGCAGGATTTTAATTAATTTCATTTCCAAATTTGAGGTCAGCCTTGATTATTTAAATTTTGGGGTTAAATCTCTAATTTAGTATAAATACAAGGATATTTGACATAATTACATCTAAGTAATCCAAGAGAGAAAAATAGAGCAAGATTACAAGCAAGCAAGACAAATAATTTAAACAAAAGTGAAGTTCAAAGCAACATTTCAAGATCTTCAAGCTCATTTTGTGTCTAAGATCAAGCATTATTGAAGGTTGATGATAGATTCCTATGGAGAATCACGAAGGATTCTAGGTGTTGGGAGATGCACAAGTCATACAACCAAGCCTAAGGACCTGTTTTTAGACTGATTCCATCTTCTATAATCATCCTATTTGCAGCCTCCTGAACCAAAAATTTTGAATGTTGTTCTATGGACTTCTCTTGCACTCTTAAGATCTTCCACCTAAAAGGAGAGAGATAGAACACTCAAAATTGAAGTGGCTCACTCAAATAAAGGATTGCGTGATGTGATTAAGACTAAATCAAATGTTGTAAATGCAACTAAATGATGTAATTGATTGATTATTAATGGTAAACTAATGAAATGTGCAATGTTTGAAAACATAGTGAGGTTTGCAAAAAGCTTAAAAAGATGAACAAAAATGTAAATGTAACTGAACAAAAAGCTATTTTTTAGAATGTGTGCACCTATAAAGCTGAAGATGACTAGAAAACACTCTGGAAATTTGGTAAATCTACTTTTATGCTGACTGGGACTCATTCGCCACCCTGGATGAATCAGTCCCAGGATAGGGTTTCTGCTCACTAGGTATTAGGATATTTGCATCTAACTCTTAAAGTCACCTCAGGAGGGACTCATTCACCATTCATGGTGAATCAGTCCACTTTCAAATTTTTGCAAATTTAGATCTTTGTTCTGCACCTTGACACCTGTATAACACTTTTTGACGGAAACCTAAATCGAGATCTCAAAAAATTACTACAAAACACCTTAAAATTGGTTTTCTAATGGGGGGTTTTACTTGGTCAAACCCCTAGTTGGGTAATCAAACCTTGAATGGAAAAAAATCTACATAAAACACTAGCCTTAAGTGTGTTAAAGACTAGGAAAGTCTGAAGTATGATAAAACCCTATTATATTTTGCTAGAACAAGATGTACAAATGTGATTTGAATGATGCAAGACTTCAACCCTAGAAATCCTACAACACATAAAAAATGGAGACAAAAGACATGCAAATGGAATGTAAATGAAATGCAAACATTAATCTGAAGATAGAGAGAAAATGGAAGATGGAATCAATTTGAAAACAAGTCTTTAGGTGTGATTTGATGGCTAGTTGCATCTCCTCAACCTAGATTTCTTCACGATTCACCATAGGCATCTATCATCAACTCTTTGCAATGTTGAATCTTGAATGAAGAATGAGCTTCAAGACCTGCAAAAACCCTAGTTTGTTGCCCTAAAACTTCAACTTTGCTAATGAAACTTATTGTGGAAGGCTTGACTTTAGAATTTTCTTTGTAAAAATGATAAGAGATGTGAAAAATGACCTAAAATGAGTATTTATAAGCAGCAACACCTAATTTTCCCATTATTTAGACCTAAGAGGCTGACATCCACTAAAAAATTAAGTTGAATTGATTAAATTCCTGCTCAAAATTGAAATTTCCCTCAAAAGGGACTCATTCGCCACCCTTGGAAAATGGGTCCCAGTAGAGGGGACTTATTCGCCCAAGGTGGCAAATGGGTCCCACTAGTGGTTTTTGAAGGTGGGTTTTTGAGATATGCATTAATTAAGTGTTGTTTGTTGGGATTTAAGTGATTTCTCAAGTAAAACAGGCCTCTAGATAAAAAATAATGGGTCTTAGGGGTCTATAAATGTTATTTTGAAGAATAAATAATGCAAGGGTACTCAAAAGTAGGTCCAAATTAAGCATGAAATTGTCTCTTTTCTCAAGAGTGTCCAATTTTCTACACCACATTTAGCCCCCACTTTAGCGCCCATATGACTCTATGTTCTTATGTAAGCTAAAGGACTCTAAATAGTGCACTTTTTTGCATAAAAGGATACTCATTCAAAAGATGGGAGAATGAAGCCCCCATTGTCGTTATTTGCAAAACCACAACATTTGGAACAACATCCTAGAACACACATTCGTTAATTGTCCAAAAATCCTTTTATCTAACTCCTAGGAATTCAATTCAAGGGTAGATGTATGCCCCCCCTTAATTCCACTTTATTTATGTAGGTGGAATCAAGGTAGCAATCTAGCCATGTCGAATTAAAAAAGAGAGAGTCATACTGTAGGGAATTTCCAGGTACCATGCCACGTAACGATAGATGATTGATGTTGGGTGCAGAATCATGATTCCAACACATCAAATGGCGTAAAAAATGGAGTCCCCTAGCTCCCGCTATGTTGTTTTGAATAAAATATGCACTATGAACTCTTAAGATAAAATAACCCTCATTTAATGCATAAGAGTAAAAGTGATGAAAATCGGTTAAAAGAGGTAGAAGAAAGTAATTTTTCACTTACTATTGCATTTTACCTTCTTGTAGCTTGAGAGTGACAAGTGAGATGAGAATATGTCGAGTAGATGAGATTACGCCCCTTCACGACTGGATGAGCTTCGAGAGCAGGTAGCACGCGACGAGTTATACCATGAGATGAGTTGATTTTGCAACTTTCACTTTGTGATTTTGTAATAATTTAATGATTTTTAATGTATGGATAGGTTAATTTAAGATCTTGGAAGAAAATTTTGCAGTGTTTCCTTTTTTCGCAAAGTGTCCCTTTTGTTCGCAAAGTGTCCTGTTTCTTTGCAAAGTGTCCCAAAAGGGTTCTAAAGTGTCTAGGGCCTTTAGGAAAGCACACTAGAAGAGCTTTAGCACACTTTCATGGTGAATAATGTAAAAAGTAAATATATTAGATGAATTTTTAGAGCATATTGTTATGATTTGAATAGGTTCTAGCTCAGTCGTGATAACGGCTAGGAGGGAGACATTAGCTTTCTTAGAGATTTAGCCCCAACACTGTTAGTAGCAAAGGAAAAGCATCTACATGTAGTAGGTATCTATTGGGCATATCTGATGCCATGTTGATGGCCCTATGCGAGCGCTGGGACACTGATACATGTACATTTCACCTTCCTACTGGGGAGATGACCATCACTCTCAAGGATGTACACTGTATTATTTGAGTTCCTATTTGGTAAGAGCGAGTATATTTTCAGGGGATTGGTCATTTCACGAGAAGAAGGTGGACATGCAATAATTTTTGGATGGACCTATTCATGATGAGTGTGTGAGAGCACGAATTGAGCTTCCCAAGCTTCTATATTCACGAGCCCCCATTATATGATAGATTATGATGCATACAGTGGCTCTTGTTGTCAATCCTGATGGACAAGTGACACACTTGGATGGAGGATTGGTAAACTTCATTGAGGGATGAATGAGCACACAACAATATACGCTTGGGGACATTGCATCCTAACACATCTTTATTATGATCTTGGCCAATTTTTGTTTCGAGAGATCCATAGTATGGTGCACTACATTTTTTTGCAGGTGTGGTGCCTCGAGCATATTACATGCACTAGGCCTATCAGGTTCCCTTGTGCTATAGTTGTAGGATATCCATGAGAATTCAGCTATCCTCTACAATGATTGTGACAGTACAAAGATCTACAATTTTGGAGGGTGAGATTTGACTAGCTGGAGGAGGACGAGATCCTTTGGAGACCTTATCTACTTACACTATAGTGGCTTGATCCCATAGGATAGTTGAGGAGGATACAGATGGACAGATTTTTAGCTAGATGACATGACTATGTTGTATGACCTTTCTATTATAGGCAAGTCATGTGACAGTTTGGGCAGGTGCAGACACCACCAAGGGCATGCCCCTTCATTAGGAAATCAGTGCAAAGGGCCTAGAGGCTGAGTGATACCATTCAACTCACTATAGTCATGTTTGTGAGGGTGAATTCGATGATTCAAATCATGATCAACCACCAGTCATCGACAGTGATGATGTTGGTAGAATAAATGAGCATGAGGAGTGGTGGTCAGTGACACAAAGAACTCCTGTATTTCCCATGGATGTCCCTATAGGTGATGTAGGATCAACACCAAATGAGGGAGATGAGGCAGAGGGTAGGGCCGAGGATGTACGATACAGGCCAGTAGATATATTTACTAATGTTATCAATGATGAGTATGATTCAGAGGCTGATCCTGACTATGAAGACCAGGATGGAGGAGAGGAGGATGAGGATGAGGAGGATTATGAGGAGGATGATTATTACGAGGAGGAGCCACCCCTGAGTGAGGGTGATGAGGTAGTGATCGAGGATCAACACAAGCATGGAGAGGCTTCTCACAATCATAGGACCAAATCACATGTAGTAGCTACAATGGAAATCGACACCCATAATCAGAGAGAGACTAGCATGTCCTCTATGCTCCCTAGAGAGGATGAGGTTGATATTTCTCATCTGACTAGAGACATAGGTGATAATATTTGATTTTATGAATGTACTTTGAGTGTTTTATATTATATATATATATCATGATAATGTTTATTGATTGTGTACCTTTTCTATCTTGCAGGAGTGACGAGAGACTGGCAAGAGTTTTATCGTTAGGTTTCCGCAGAGATAGTGCATGCATCCATTGATGATGAGGAGATGGATCCTAACTATGTGCCCCCACCAATTGTGGAGGAGGAGCCAAAGTCACTCAGACCTTTCGTGAGGCTATGGGCAGTGTATGAGAGTGTGAGAAGATGATTCTGTCGAGCTAAGAGTGGAGGATAGTCATCGTAGACCTCAACAGAGGTTGAGAGACTGCATGCAGAGCTAGCACAGCTATGAGCGAAGAGGGATCAAATGGTAGAGGATCAAGTTGTGGCTCTTGGTTGAGTATAGGGTCTGGAGTATGTACTTAGATTCGGCAGATCATGATCATGATCATACACAACCATCTCACAACATCCAGGGACTGGATCATGGGCGCCAGAGCCCAAGGGGTCTAGCTCTCATAGACCTTGGTGAATTTGTATATGATGATGTATATAAAATTATATATATATATATATATATATATAAGCATTTGATGTTGTTGCAATTTGTCTTAATGTGTTTGAATGCTAAATGATAATGTGATTAATTAAATAACTTATGGAAAAATTATTTAATTAATGCCGATATGATTTAATAGGATTGATGTGATCTAATGTAAAACATATTGCAGCTTCACTTTAGATACAACATTATTGGATTAAGGAGAATATGTTAAATTAGATACACCTATAACTCATATAAGGATCGAACTTAACATAACACGATGATGAATAGTGGGTATGTGCAAGATCATGATGGGCCAAAAAGTGGCAATATGATGGGTATGTGGCTGACGAATTTTTTTTACCCAAAATTAATGAAATGATAAGGGTTTTTAAAGGAGATTCTCAACTTTCCACCAATATAAATTATGCTTTACTTTGAATTTAATACGTAATTATTATTCATTTTCTATTCAAATTATGAATAAAGTTGTGATTGATAGAATGATTGAAAACCATCTATAGCTTTCAAACATCACATTTTTTGAATCCTAAACATGCATCACATTCTATGCTTCACATACTATAGGAGAAAAAATGAATTTCATGAAGTTTTGACCAAGCTTAAGGTGGTCGACATACAAGTTTTTATATTTTTTAAAAGTTGTAATAAAAAAATTATAATTAATTGTTTACTTGGAAAAAAATTACAAAAAATGCATCACATCAAGACATGAGTCCTCTACTTATATCTAAAATATTATAAAAAAATATTATCATTTTATTGTGGTTAGGGTGGTCAAACAAACCTACTTCTTATTATTTCCTTGAAATTTAAGTACTACCGCATTGAAATTTCAAATTTTCACCAAATAGATTTTTTTTTTTTTTTAAACAAACCTAGTAGTTTAGAAACTAAATTCAATTTTCTATAGATTCTATTCTTACATATTTTTTAAATAATATAGATAACTTATTCAAATTTTTACGTCAAGTTGCCTAACTCTGATTTTTCTTTTTTTTTGCCACTTAAGGGCCTGCTTTTTCCATGATGATCCTACACATACCCTAGTATGAAACCTAAAGTAATTATAAAAAGAATTTTAAATAATTACCGTAGTGTTCAAGACAAAGACATGATTAGTTTTCAAGAATAAAGCAATGTGAAAGTTATTTAAAATATAACCAAATAACTTTAGACAACATTGCTTTATGAATCATACTATTCAAAGATATTAGAGATAATACCGATGCAAATGCCCAGCATTAATAGGTTCCTTAAGGGGTGTTCCATCGAGCTCCATTAACACATAAGCGCCAAACCCATAATAGGTAGCGATTATGTAAGGTCCTAACCAATTAGGGCTGAACTTATCTTTGTCCTCATGGTCTGCATGAGTATTGTGTTGATTCTCATAGAGAACAAAATCACCCTTACGAAACATTCGAGGAATGACGTGAGTACTACATGTTTTCGTTGTAATTGTTTAATTTAAGTTTGGAGATGCTCAAGAGCATTAATGCACTTTTCATCAAGCATTTCAAGTTGGTGCAATCGTTGGTCTTTATAAGTGGCATCATCAATACGGTCTTTAAGAGCAATTCACAATGTAGGAATTTCTAACTCCAAGGGCATGATCGTGTCAGTGTCATAAACAAGGTTATAGGGTGTAGTTCTTATGGATAATCAAAAACTTGTTTGATAAGCCCAAAGCACATAATGTAATTGTGTATGCCAATCCTTATGATGTTTGTTAATATTTTTCTTTAGGATTTGTTCAAGGATCTTGTTAGTGCTTTTAGCTTGTCCATTGGATTGCAAATAATATGGTGTAGAAAATCGATGTTGGATGTTGAACGTTTCAAGAAATTTCTTTACTTCGTTATTCTTAAAAGGGGTTCCATTGTCAGAAATGATTGCAGAAGGCAGGCCAAAGTGAGTGATTATGTGTTCCAATATGAAATGACAAATTACTTTAGTAGTTATGGATCAAAGATGAATAACTTCCACCCATTTTGTGAAATAGTCTATTGCAATGATTATAAATGTATGTCTGGTGGAAGAAGGTGGTGAAATTTTTCCAATAAGATCCAATCCCCATACTGAAAAATGACCAAATGGAAATTTGGGCACAGAGTTTAGAAGTAGGAGCATGGATCAAATTGCTATGTTCTTGACATTTGTGACATCATTTAACATAAGCAAAGTAGTCTTTTTCCATATGTCTCCAATAATATCCCATACGAATGAGTTTTTGCACTAACGACCACCCTCCAAAATGACCTCCACATGCACCAGCATGAGCCTGCTCTAGGGCTATAGGAATTTTAGAATCGTTAAGACACCTTAGTAAGAGACCATTGAAAGATCTTCTATACAATACATCGGCAAGGATCACATATTTGGCTGCTAGTTTGCGTAAACAATTTCAAGTGTTTGTCATTGTGGGCTTAGGAATGGTACCATCTTTTTTAAATAATTGTATATTGTATCATACGATTCTCATGATTCTTCTTGAGTTGTAGTTAAAATGTCTTCTACGCAAGCATCAATCGAAGGTTTCATGATGGGGTGAATAATGAAGGTGAATTCTGTTGAGGGATCGTGTGGGGATATAAGAGAGGTTGCACTTGCCTTTGAATCCACATGTCGATTGTCTTTTCGAGGGATGTTATCAATGGTGAATGATTAAAACTTCTCTAATAGTTTCAATGTGAGGTCCTTGTATTTTGATAATTTTTTATCTTTAGTTTGATATGTCCAATTGATTTGTTTGATTACTAATTGTGAATGGTCAAAGATATTGATATCTTTAGCACCCATGGTTAAAGTGCAACTCACAATCCCGCGATTAATTCCTCATACTTAGCTGTGTTATTTGTATAGAGGAAATTTAATCAATAAGACAAGGGAATAGGATTTCCATTGGGCAGAAGTAATACCACTCTAGTACTGGAACCTTTTCTACACTTAGATCCATCGAAATACAATTCCCACATTTTAACATTAGCGGTCAAGACATTATCATCATTACAGGAGTCATGATTAGGTAAAGCGAGAGGAGAAGGAGCATCAGCTAAGTGATCGGTTAAGGCTTGTCCTTTAATTAATTTTTGTGAAAAAAACTTAAGGTCAAACTTAGTTAACAACATTACCCACTTAGCTAATAATCTAGATAAGTTGGTTTTATTAAAAATATGTTTAAGGGGATTAAATTTTGTTATGAATTGTATTTCAACATTTAGTAATTAATGTCACAATTTACAAGTAGAGAATACAAGAGCTAAACATTTTTTTTAAATTGGGAATTAGAGTTTCATAATCATGTAAATTTTGACTAATGTAATAAATATGATTCTCTTTCCATGATTATCTTGTTGAGCCAACAATGCTGCAAGAGCATGGGATAATGCTACTATCTATAAGATAAGCAATTTATTTGGCATGACGGGTTGTAAAATAAGTGGAGTTGCAAGGTATTACTTTAAATTCTCAAAAGCCTATTTACAATCCTCATCCCAATCAAAATGAATATCCTTTTTGAGAATATGTGTGAAGGGTAACATGTGATTGGCTAAAGATACAATGAAATGATAGATAGCTTGAATTCGTCCAGGTTGTAATGTGCGCAATTGAGAAATGTTCTTAGGAGGTGGCATATTAATAATGGCATCAATTTTCTTTGTGTCCACCTCAATACCTCTGTGAGATATGAAAAACCCAAAAGTTTACCACTATCTATGCCAAAGACACTTTTTTGGATTTAATCACATATTATATTTACGTATTCGTTCAAAGATTTTCCTAAGAACAATTACATTGCCTTGTCTTGTTAAGGATTTAGCAAGGATGTCGTCAACATAATCTATCAAAATTTTATGTATGTAATCATGGAAAATCAAGTTCATCACTCGTTGATAAGCTGTGCCAACATTCTTTAAACGGAAAGGAATCACAACCCAACAAAACATTCCCCAAATAGTTATAAATGCAGTTTTGTATTGATGTTGAGGGTTGATAAGGATTTGATTATAACCAGAAAATCCATCCATGAATGACAACAAAGCATGTCTAGCAGTTGAATCCACAATCATGTCAATATTAGGAAGCAAAAATTCATCTTTTAAAGAAGTTTTATTCAAGTCACGAAAATCTGTACATACTCTAATACAATTATCAGGTTTAGCAACTGCGACAATGTTTGAGATCCAAGGAGAATAATCAATAGGTCGAATGAAGCCTATGTCAAGGAGTTTTTCAAGCTCTGCTTTAACATGCAAGGCTACATTAGGGTGCATTTTTCATATCTTTTGGCGAACAGGTTTAGTATTTTCAGTGAGAACGATGTTGTGTGTCACAATTTTTGGGTCAATTCCTGGCATGTCAAAATATTTCCAAGAAAATATTTCAAGAAAATCATGAAGTAACATTGTAGTATCCTCTTGTTCTTCATTGTCAAGGCACTTCCCAATCTTAATAACTTTGTCTTTATCATCTATGTCCATTGGAACATCTATGGTATCTCCTAAAGGGAGTTCATTAGATTTAGGAACTATAGAATCATACGGTTCTTTAGTGATCTCACTATCCTTTTGCTTGGTAATTATCACAACACAAGTAACCCATTTCATGGGAGTAGTAGAGGATGTGTTATCATAGACTCCTAAGATTTGTTTTAGAGATTCATCACTATCAACATACTTCCATGATGGTGATAAATTCATATCAAGCAATTTAGGATGTTTGATTATGAGTTTGTGTTTTGGTTGACATGTAATAGTGTTCATGTTCAAAGATGGTCGTTGAGTAGCTTTTGTCATTTTAGAAAAAGAATAGCCTAATCTAGTTTTTGTCTCTTGTGTATTAGGTTCTATAGGGACACAAATTCCTTGTTCATGCTTTCCACATCCTTTTCCTGTATATCCCAATTGTTTCATAAGTTCATAACCCTTTCCATAAAGTCTTCCCATTTCTTTCAGATTAGGCAGAGGTTGATAATCTATCTCATCAAAATTTGTTGTGTACATTGTATTTTATTCCAAAGTAGAGGAGATAAATGTTTGAGAAGATTTTTCAAAATTTTGAGTTGACATGATGGTTGGTTGTTCTTGTTTCTCATCTGTATTTTGTGTGATTATGTATTCACCCATAAATGAAGTTGTGAATTATAAGGATCCTCAATTGTCACCAAATAATTTAGAGACCGATTCCTCATCTTGTTGTTCAATTTCAAGAGGTTCTATATTAGATGCATCAGAATTAATGTATTCAGAGGACTTATAGATCCTTTTTCAAGGTGCAAGCAACTTTTAGGCTCGAGGTCTATTTCAACTTGATAAATTTTTTTGTTATAGACATATTTCATGATACGATGAAGGGTCGAAGGAATTGTATTCATCTCATGAATCCATGGTCTTCCTAGAAGAAGATTATACGAAAGATCATAAGGCATGACATGAATAGGAGTTTGCATAGTAGCCACCCCAACTGTAATAGGAAAAGTGATTATATCGAGCAGTTGCTTTGTTGTATTTTCAAATCCTTGAATGGATAAGGAATCAGGTATTATTTGTGATTTGTCAACACATAATCTATCAAGGAGATTCACACTACACACATTATCAATGAGGGTTCTTTTGATACCTATTCAATTGAATTGAGCAATTATCATAAAGGATTCATATTGTTTGCACAACTCTAAAGGAGGGAGCTCATGCTGATGGAAAGTAATGTCAATATTAACTTTATGCATTCCATGTATTAAAGCTGCCACATCATTCGAAGTTGTACCAAGAGGAACCGTAATTTTTTGTAAGGCTGTTTGAATAATATTGTGGTAATTTGGTGAATTCTAAAGTAAATCCCAAAGGGAAATATTTACAGGAATATTCTTTAATTGTTCAACAAGATCATACTCCTTTGTGTGTGGGGGAAAGCAAGGAGCACTAGGCGGATTAGGTAAAGGTAAAGAGGGTTGGGTTGGTTACGGTGGTTGTGGATTGTTTTGAGTATTGTATATATGAGCAACAGTAATATCATTGGATTGCTGCAACACATCAGTTTTAGGTGGGTAAAGAGTGAATTTAGGCTTATTGGAAGGATGAAGTTTATGTTAGGGTGGGTAAAGAATGAGTTGAGGTTGAATCACATTAACATCCTTAGTTTTATATTTTTCACAACAAACCTTAGTGAATGACTTAAGTGAGATGAAGTCTTGGAGGGACTCATCTAACAATTCAAGGTCATCATAACTAAAAGGTTTGAGGGGTAAGTTATTATTAAATATGTTATGTTGATCATTGAAAACTTGAGAGACATTAACATTCATTGTTGTAGGTTGGGAACAACAAACCTTAGTGGATGACTTAGGTGAGATGAAGTCCTGAAGGGCTTCATCTAACAAGCCAAGATCATCACTACTAAAAGGTTTTGAGGGATAGGTTATCATTAATTGGTTTAAGCATCTCATGGAAAGATTTAAAGGATGACGTGAGTGAGAGGAAGTTTTGATGGACTTCATCTAACTTGTCTACATATCATCACTACTAAGAGACTTGGATGAGATGGTATTTCGAATTTGAATCATTTGTTTGAAAGGTTGGTTTGATGTTTGTATTTTTTTTTTTTTATGCATTGATGAATCTGATCTAAAAGAACTAGGAACTAATGAAGAAAAGGAAACATGCAAAAATCTAAGACTATCCATAAATGCCATGAAAGAAAATGATGTTTATGCTAATGATTTAGATACAACAGAAAATAACTGAACCAAAATAGAAAAGGAATTCAATGTAGAGAACATAAAAGTATAAACCAATAAACTAAATTATGGAAACACTGATTCAAAAATTGTAGTGGAACTTATTCTCCCAAGGTGGTGAATGAGTCCTGCGAGAGGTATTTTTAATTTTTTTTGACTTTTTTGGATGTGTTCAGGTCTGTATAGTGTAGATAAGGACATAAAATGTAGAATTTTGGAATGATGTAATGAAATAAGATGCAATAATGAACTCTAAATGATACTTTCATGAATGCAACTGTAAGAAGCCCTAGGATGCAAAAACAATGCAAAAGACAATGCAATTGAGTCCTAGGATGCTAATGCAAATTCAAATCAGAAAGATATAATGTTCAATATGCAGGTTCACCAAAATGAATCAAATTTTTTGAATATTATTCTATGGAATTCTCTTGCACTCTTAGGATATTCCACCTAAAAGGAGAAGACAAAACACTCAAAATTGAAGTGGTTCACTCAAATACAGGATTGTGTGATGTGATTAATGTTAAATGAAATGTTGTAAATGCAACTAAATGATTTAATTGAATGATTATTGATCCTAAACTAATGAAATGTTTAATGTTTGAAAACACAACGAGGTTTGCAAAAAGCTTAAAAAGATGAACAAAAATGCAAATGTAATTGAACAGAAAGCTGTTTTTTAGAATGTGTGCACCTATAAAGCTGAAGATGACTAGAAAAGACTCTAGAAATTTTTTTAAATTTGACTTTTATGTTGATTGAGACTCATTCGCCACCCAAGGTGAATCAGTCCCAGGATAGGTTTTTTTGCCCAGAAACTGGTTTCTGCTCACTAGGTATCAAGATCTACATCTAACTCTAAAAGTCACCTCAGGAGGAACTCATTCGCCATCCATGGCGAATCAGTCCACTTTCAAGTTTATGCAAATTTAGATCTTTGTTCTACACCTTGACACTTGTACAACACTTTTTGACGGAAACCCGAATCGGGATCTTGGAAAATTCCTGCAAAATAGCTTAAAATTGGTTATCTAATGGGGATTTTTCCTTGGTAAAACCCCTAGTTGGGTAATCAAACCTTGAATGGACAAAAATCTGCATAAAACCCTAGCCTTAAGTGTGTTAAAGACTAGGAAATTCTGAAGTATGACAAAACCCTATTCTATTTTGCTAGAAAAAGATGTACAAATGTGATTTGAATGATGCAAGACTTCAACCCTGGAAATACTACAACACATCAAAAATGGAGAAAAAAGAAATGCAAATGGAATGTAAATGAAATGCAAACCTTAATCTAAAGATAAAGAGAAAATGGAAGATGGAATCACTTTGAAAACAAGTCTTCAGGTGTGATTTGATGGCTAGTTGCATCTCCTCAACCTAGATTTCTCCATGATTCACCATAGGAATCCATCATCAACTCTTTGCAATGTTGAATCTTGAATGAAGAGTGAGCTTCAAGACCTGCAAAAAAACCTAGTTTGCTTCCCTAAAGCTTCAACTTTGCTAATGAAACTTATTGTGGAAGACTTGACTTTAGAATTTTCTTTGTAAAAATTACTAAAAGATGTGAAAAATGACCTAAAATGAGTATTTATAAGCATCAACACCAAATTTTCCCATTATTTAGACCTAAGAGGCTGACATCC
Organism: Sequoia sempervirens; assembly: GCA_007258455.2. Lineage (NCBI taxonomy): Eukaryota > Viridiplantae > Streptophyta > Pinopsida > Cupressales > Cupressaceae > Sequoia > Sequoia sempervirens. The sequence goes on along the minus strand of VDFB02000008.1, from coordinate 195,482,851 downwards.
ATCAAAAAATTAAGTTGAATTGACTAAATTCCCACTCAAAATTAAAATTTCCCTCAAAAGGGACTCATTCGCCCAAGGTGGTGAATGGGTCCCACTAGTGGTTTTTGAAGGTGGTTTTTTGGGATATGCATGAATTAAGTCTTGTTTATTGGGATTTAAGTGATTTCTCAAGTAAAACGGGCTTCTAGATAAAAAATAATGGGTCTTAGGGGCCTATAAATGTTATTTTGAAGAATGAATAATGCAGGGGTATTCAAAAGTATGTCCAAATTAAGCCTAAAATTGTCTCTTTTCTCAAGAGTGTCAAATTTTCTATGCCACACCTGCAAGAGACATTTTTGGATTAGTGATTCATTGGATGGATTAGACATCTTCGTTAGTGAGTCATTTACATTGTGCACATTGCATTCAAGGGTTTTATCCTAACACAATTGGGTAAAATTTCCTTTACATTCTCTTGGATCTTAGTCTTAGACACACTTAAGATTGAGATTGCACACATTATTACAAGTTTCAAAATTTCATTCATCTTTGAAGGTTTAATTACCAACAAGCGGTTTGACTAAGGGAAACCCCCATTCCCCAACAAGATACCAATTTTTTTTTGTAGGTTATAGGTAGATCTAGATTCGAAAATAGGAAATTCAAAGTGCTAAGGAGAAGAAAAGACCTGGAAGTTGCCACCTATATTCAAAGATTTCTAGAAAATCCTAGTAGGACCCATTTTCCTTTAAGGGTGAATGAGTCCCTATTGAGGGATGACATGCATTGGATTCTAGAGATTTCAAGCTTTTGTTTCCAGTTCAAAGCTCCCCGAAAAGGTCTACTAGGACCCATTTTCCTTTGGTGGTGAATGAGTCCCTGTTAGTAGCACAAAAATAGATTTCATCAGGTGCACAACATCTTTGTCTTCCTATTCCTCTAGAAAAGTTACATTTTCTTTCTGGTTTGCGTTTAATTCATGCATTTTATGTTAGACCTAGGATTAGGGTTTGTTCATTAGCCTCCTTCGAATTGAGATCTAGCTCACCACCCCATTCTTGCATAAAGGAAAGAGTGCAAGATCCATTAATATTGATTTAGTTCACCTCTTGGGTTGATAGTTTTTTCAAGGTTCTTCGATCTCATCATTTGAATGAAACACCCATGTAGAGAAAGGTGGATTGAGGACATTCTTCTCCCTCTCTTTCTCCATGTTTCACTATCTTTTCTTTTGATCATTTAGTTAATAAATTTTTGCAATAGTTCTAGGAAAACATCAGATTAAAGGTCACCTTTACTGATCCCGTCCGATGCAAGTAGGGGGCTCATGAAAAGTGACTAATTTATTGCTCATTATCATGCTTTGTTTTCTAAAATATGATATGCCCTACTAGATTCTGACGTATAACATGTGTTTGTTGGAAACCTGCTACCAACATTGTGAGATAAGTTCCTTTTAATGAAATATCCTTCTTTCACTCATTTGTGTGTTGTGTTGTGTGATTATGAATAGAGGGTTTCCTAGTACAGGGATTCCTCTTTGTCCTACCATTTGGATGATCAATTAGTCATGTCTCTATCAAGAGAGTTGAAAAATAATTAAGTAGAAGTAAACATGGTACGTGTTTCTCTTGATAAAAGCTTTGCTAGACAATTTTTTTTTTTATAAAATTGTCTGAATCTTATAGAAATGTCCTTCAAAGGTTGTTAAAATATGGTGTAATTTTTCTTCTAGAGATAAGACCACTATCTGAGCCCTATCCTCAATGGTATGATGCACAATTTTTTTTCCAATACCATTGTATATCAGGTCATGATACCAAGTGATGTGTGCATTTTCATCATGCTATACAATACCACATTGATAATGGTACCATCTGACTTGATGGTAAAAAGAAAAATTCAAACAAATCTATAGTGAAGCCTAATAACTAGGTGTAGATATACATAGATCCTTTTCCATCTTATTATGCTAATTTGATTACAATTGCTCCTTTTCCTTTAGCTACTAATCTCAGTCCATCTGAGTATGTGAACATGGTTTCATTCACTCATGTTCCTCCTACAAGTCTTGTGGAAAAAACACCTTATATAGCATGCACACCACATGATCTATCATTAAACAAGGAACCTTCTCTATTGTACATACTAGCTCATGTGAATGATAATGTTGTGACTGGTGTTATGACTGACCCTACAAGTCGAGTCAGTGTTATCACAAAGGAGACTCTTTCCATAAATAATTTACACAAGGAGAAATATGATGAGTCGTAGACCATGCTCCATACCCATGATGGTCTTTCTATTGTGAAAATTGGTTCTATCTCTCTATGGGTCATTGCTGGACCCAAGTATCTCGAGGTTATGGGACAGTTGTCATGATACTAGAGTCCAACCTATTCAGGGTGAGGCTAGGCATTCCATGGCTAGTCTCCATAAATGCAGTTGCCTCTATTGTCCATAAATGTCTAAAGTATCCTCAAGATGGCATGGTGTATACTATCCAGAATACTAGATACAAACCACTTGTGTCATGCAGGGGATTCTCCCTTGACCTTTTTTGGCCTGCTCTAGTTGGACCTTGTTGGAAAATTTATTGCCCCTGGGCCTCTTCCCATTGCCACCTACCTATCAGAGGAATTTGTTGACTGTAGCTGGAATATTTTTTTGGGGATTGCTTTCCCTACTGGCTCCTGACGTGTAGCTGAAGACTGCATAAGATTTCATGTTGGTAGGTAAATTCAAATTTGAGAGGGAATGTTTTTTGAAGAGAAAAAAAGGAATTGAAGGAAGATAGTTCTACCAATTGGAAGAATTGAAGAAGTCGTAGTTTTTGCAGCAATAATCTGAGAAGAGAATATTTTTGTTCTCTATTTGATTTAGAGAAGTCTATGAACAACAACAAATATGTTTGTGATTGAGTAGTGATTGCTCTTGAAAGAGCTCTGTGTAGCTCCTGCTAGTGAGCTCCTAGCAACTCCTAAAGTTGTCTATCATTTTTTAAGAGCAGCTAAAATCTGCTCCCAATAGTTTTTAATTTGTAGTTTGTTGTTTCAGTTTTAGGAAAACATTTTTTAATTTGTTGGATTTTTGGTTAATACAAAAAAAAATATTGCATGCCTAGATTTGTCTCCTATTTTTAGTTCTTCTACATTTTGTGTATTCCCCTATTGTGTTTTGGGGAAATAGAGCAACAAATGTGTGCTTTCATTTTATTTAAAAATTTGACATGGTATCACAGCCATAGGCCCCATTTCCTCGTGAGTTAGGGAATTTTTTATGGGTATTAAGTTTTATTATTTGAGACATGGTTGGAGATGAAGGAAAAAGTTGGCAGCAACCACCATCCTTTAATGGACAGAACTATGATGTTTGGGCAAAGAAGATGAAGACCATAATGGTTCTAAATGATTTGTGGGAGTTTGTGGTTAGTGGTTTCAATAATGTGACTGAATCAAAAACATATGTTGTGCTCACAAACAATCAAAAGACCCAGTTGAAGGAGTTGAGGAAAGATGCTAAGGCATTGAGTTTGATAGAAGCAGCCTTGACAAAGGCCATTTTTTGCAGAATAACAACAACTAACTATGCAAAGGAAGCTTGGGAAATCCTCCAAATAAACTACAAAGGGACTGACAAGGTTAGATTGGTGAAGCTCCAGATGCTTTGAAGAGAGTTTGAGACTCTTGAAATGAAGGAAAATAAGTCCATTTCAGTTTTTCACACAAGACTCTCAGGTTTAATAAACTAGCTGAGAGTAAATGTTGAGGTCATAGATGATCAAAGGATTGTGGAGAAAATCCTTAGGAGCTTACCCACAAAATTTGATGTAGTGGTGATTTCCATTGAAGAGGAAAAATATCTCACAATGTTGTCCATTGATGAGCTGATGGGTTCTCTACAAACCCATGAGCATCACCTTAATAGGTTTGCTACTTCTTCCCAAGAGAAAGCCTTTAAAGCTTAGTCAAATGCAAGAGGAAGGGGGAGAATAAACAATGGTGGAAGGAGCTCAAGAGGTAGAGGTCATGGCAACTCCGGACAAGGAAATTTTGGAGGAGAAAGCTTAGGATGAGCAAGCAGCCAAGAGGGAGCGATCAAATCTCATACCAACTCCCGAAGAGGAAAAAAGAACAACAATTCAGTTCAAAAAAATGACAAGAGAAATGTTGAATGCTACTACTGTCATAAATTTGGCCATTATGTGAGTGAATGCTAGACAAAGCAGCGTGATCAGTAAAAAAAATATGCAAATGTGGCTAATTCGAATGTGGTTGAAGGAGATCAGTCCACAACCTTCATCATGTGCAACATTGGTAAAGAAGGTAGCCTCGAAGTCTTGTATTTGGACAGTGGTTTTAACAACCATATGAGTGGTAATGAAAGTCTGTTTTCTTTCATTGATAAAAATATTAAGTCTAAATTAGAATGGGGAACAATAGAGTAGTTCCAGTTGTTGGAAGAGGATTTATTATGATCTGCACCAAGCAAGGTGAGAAGGAGATACATAATGTATAAAATTTCTTGCTCCTAGGTTAAAGAATAACCTCATGAGTGTTGGATAGTTGATCCAAAATGGATATAAAGTGTTGATGGAGAAGGGTCAATGCATTATTTATGACAAGAATGAGAGGATGAAGGTGTTTGTAGTAGTTCAAATTACAAAGAACCATATGTTTCCTTTGAAGGTTGAGACGTGTTTCTCATCTGAGTCTGTTGCTGCACCTCTCATGAATGGAAAATGTACAATAGTACAACAAGTGGCCCTTGAGAGCACCATTCAAGACCCCTCCAAGCTATGGCATCTTAGGTATGGGTATTTAGGGTATGCTGGTTTAAGTCTTTTGTCCAAGAACAAAATGATTGATGGTTTGCCAAGAATAGTAGAGCCTAATTTTAAGTGTGAGGCTTGCATTTTGGGCAAGCAACATAAAACAACCCTTTCAATTGGGAAACTCTACAAGGGTAAGAGCACCATTGGAGTTGGTGCACATGTATTTGGTAGGCCCTATGCAAATAATTTATATTGGTAAAAGAAGATTTTTTATGACCTCCATTGATGATTATAGTCGTAAGACGTGGGTCTATATTTTGCCACATAAATCTGAAGCTTTTGATAATTTTTTGCTATTTAAGGCCTAGGCTGAAAATGAGAGTGGACACGTGCTTAAAGTCCTAAGGTCAGATCTAGGAGGAGAGTATACCTCCAATCAGTTTGTAAAATTTTGCAAGAAAAATGGCATCAAGAAGGAGCTAACAACCAGTTATACTCTGTAGCAAATTGGAGTGGTTGAGAGAAAGAATAGGACCATCGTGTAGATGGCAAGGAGCATGATGAAAACAAAGGGACTCCTGATTGAATATTGGGGAGAGTCTGTAGCAACAATTGTTCATTTGATAAATAGAAGTCCAACAAAGGTGGTTCGTTACAAAATCCCTCAAGAGGCATGGACAAAACGCAAGTGGACGGTTGATCACTTGAGAGTGTTCGTATGTGTAGCATATGCTCATGTTCCTAAAGAAAAGAGGAAAAAATTGGATGACAAGGGTGAAAAGTGTATTTTCATAGGCTACAGTGAGTAGTCCAAAGCCTATAGGTTGTACAACCTAGTCACCAAGAAAATCATCATTAGTAGGGACGTTGAGTTCCTAGAAGATGAGTCATGGGATGTAGTGATAGATTATGACAGCTTAGAACCGCTCCTGACAACTCCTAAAGAAGGAAAAGAAAACAAGAAGTTCAACAAGATGAGTCTGTAGTTGCTCCTAAAAGCATCGAACGAGCTCCTGAAAGCTCCTGGAGAAGATCTCCTGAAAGCTCCTGACAACTCATGATGGCTCCTGAAGTAGGAAGACAGTAAATAAGATAGTTAGGAAGACAGTCACAGGCAGCCAGAAGATTGGATCCTGAAAGCACTGGTCGAGCTCCTAAAAGCTCCTGAAAGCTCCTGAAAGCTCCTAATAGCTCCTAAAGTGAGCAGACAAAAAGGCAAGTAGCCAAAGATAGCCAGAAGATTGGCTCCTAAAAGCTCTGGAAGATATCCTAAAAGCTTTGGAAGAGCTCTTGAGAGCTCTCGATAGCTCCTGAACCTGCCTGTTTAGCAGAGCAGCAACAGTAGTGAAAGTTTAGATCCCACTCTTGCCTCCCTAATGCCAAAGAAGACCAAGAGTCTAAGGGAGATCTACCAAGATGAAAGGTATGATGAAGAATTTGATGAGAGTGTGAATTTTGCATTATTTTCTCATAGTGATCTAGTTTATTTTGAGGATGTTTTGAAAGAGGAGAAATGGTGTGAGGCCATGGATAAGGAGATAGATGTAATAGAAAGGAAAAAAACATGGGAGTTAACTGATTTTCCTCCCAACAAGCAAGTTATTGGGGGTGAAATGGGTCTACAAGACCAAGTGCAATGCCGAAGGAAGAATAGAGGGCATAAAGAAAGATTAGTTGTCAAGGGGTACAAATAGCAGTTTGGGAGAGATTATAATGAGAAATTTTCCTCCATTGCAAGGATGGAAACTGTGCAGGAAGTCATAACAATTGTAACCTAGCATAAGTGGAAGGTCTTTCAAATGGATGTGAAATCCACCTTCCTTAATGGAGTGTTGAAAGAGGAAGTTTATGTGGAGCAGCCATTTGGATATGAAGTTCTGGGTCAAGAACACAAGGTGTATAGGCTTAAGAAAACTCTTTATGGGATGAAACAAGGTCCATGGGCATGGCACAATAGGATTGAATCATATTTGATGAGCAATGGCTTTAGCAAAAGCTATGGTGAGCCCAATATTTACATCAAGGCAGTTGATGGTAAGATTTTGATTGTTGTCTTGTATGTTGATGATTTAGTTTTCACTGGGGATGATGATTTCCTCATTGCTTATTTTAAAAAGGGCATGTAAAGTGAGTTTGAAATGATAGATTTAGGTCTCTTGAAATATTTTCTAGGCATAGAAGTAAAAAAAATGCATGATGGTATATTTATCTCTTAATAAAAATATGCACATGAAATCTTGAAGAGATTTAGGATGTTTGAAAGCAAGCCTACCCCAACTCTAATAGCCATAGGTATAAAATTGAGCAAGGAAGATTGTAGCAGTAACATGGAACTGACCATGTATAAGAGTTTGGTTGGAAGCTTAATGTATTTAACAACATCTAGGCCTGATATAATACATAGTGTGAGTCTTATTTCAAGGTTTATGGAGACTCTAAGGGATACCCATTGGCAAGCGGGTAAAAGAATCCAGAGGTATGTGAATGACACCAAAGGATATGACATTTTGTACACAAGAAAAAAGAGTTTGGGTTGATTGGTTACACGTATAGTGATTGGGCAGGAAGTTTGGATGATAGGAATAGCACATCGGGCTATGTGTTTCATTTGGGTTCGAGAGTCATTTCATGGGCTTCCAAGAAACAACCCATAGTTTCCTTATCAACAACAAAGGCTGAATATATAGCAGCAAATGTAGCAGCATGTCAAGCTATTTGGTTGAGAAGAATCTTGGTAGATTTGAGAGAAGAACAAGAGGATGAAACTGTAATCCTTTGTGACAATTTTTTATCAATAGATTTGACAAAAAATCCTGTGTTTCATGGAAGAAACAAGCACATTGAAATCAGGTATCATTTTATCAGAGGTTTAGTTGAAAATGGTGAAATTAAAATGGTATTTTGTAGGTCTGAGCAACAACTAGCAGACATATTCACCAAGCCTTTGAGCAAGGACAGTTTTGAGTTCCTAAGGAGCATATTGGGTGTGGTTGATTTGGATCAAGCTTGATCCCGTTTCATCGGCTCAAGAAAAAGGGGGAGTGTTGGAAAATTTATTGCCCCTGAGCCTCTTCTTGTTGCCACCTACCTGTCAGGGGCATTTGTTGCCTACAACTGGAAGATTGTTTTGGGGATTGCTTTCCCCACTTGCTCGTGATGTGCAACAGAAGACTACAGAAGATTTAATGTTGGTAGGTAAATTAAAATTTAAGAGGTAATGTTTTTTGAAGAGAGAAAAAGGAATTGAGGGAAGATATTTCTACCAGTTGGAAGAATTGAAGAAGTCTTAGTTTTTGCAGCAGCAGTCTGAGAAGAGATTTTTTTTGTTCTCTGTGTGATTTGGAGAAGTCTATGAAAAAAACAGTTGTGTTTGTGATTGAGTAGTGATTACTCTTGAAAGAGCTTTGCGTAGCTCCTACCAGTGAGATCCTAGCAGCTCTTGAAGTTGTCTATCATTTTGTAAGAGTAGCTCAAATCTCCTCCTAGTCTAGTTTTTAATATGTAGTTTGTTGTTTCCAATTTTAGGAAAGCATTTTGTAATTTTTTTGTTTTTTGGTAATACCAAAAAAAAATATTGCATTCCCAGATTTGTCTCCTATTTTTAGTGCTTCCACATTTTGTGTATCCCCTTGTTTTGTTTTGGGGAAACAGAGCAGCAACTCTGTGCTTTCATTTTATTTAAAAATTTGATAGACCCTTGTTGCCTAGAAGGGACTTGCTTTACAAGGCCTACTCTAGGTATAATACTGGAGGTTTGGTCTCTAATTATTTTTTTCTTCTTCTCATGCTATTTCTCTAAAGGATTTTATGCATGCATAGCAATGTGCCTTGTCTCTTCAAAGGCTAAAGACAAGCAGGCTCTCGGCCTTGGGCCTTCCTCTTGTACATCTTTTATGACTTCACAACCCTTGGTGGTGTCCTTGGTTCCTCCTACTGTGCCTGGCATATGAAAGAGGAAGGAACCCATGTTGTGGAGGTCCAAACCATAGTTGTTCTAGCTTCCTATCTTACCCATGATACCCCGAACCACGCTAAATGAAAAGGGGACGAATTCACTTAGGGTTGTTCTTGGTTCTCAACCTTTGAGGCCTCCTCCTATTCACCACCTACCTCTAAGGTAGATAAGTGAAAGGGGCATGTCATCGAGACCCCTGTGTCTATCTCTATTCCTCCTCCCGCCCCTTATCAGGAATCTACTCTTTCATTGAAAATGGTTATGAAGAGCACGCCCCTGGTGGAATAGGACCCTCAAGAGTCTATTCTTTTGTTGATAATAGCCGTGGAGGTTGCTCTCTTCATGGAATGGGATCCTTCCGAGTCTTTTCATGTTGTGCCTCTTGGTTCCTATAACCACCCCAACTATCTTGTGTATGAGTGTAAGCGTCACTAATGGGTCTTGGCCCAAGAATGTGAAGCCTCATAGAAGATCAAGTAAGAGCCTTCTATTCCTCTTTTTTCTTCTATTTCTATTTCTACTCATGCTTCCAATTATTCTTATTTTCTCATCACCTCTATTTTTCTTTTGGGTTCCTCTAAGGATCCCAATGAGCCTCACCCTAAAAGGGTGCAAGTGTTCATCACTTCTTCTTTAGAGCCACCTCTGATTACCTCTTTACAAGATATTCCTCCTTTCCTTGAGCCCTTTGACATGCCTCACACAAAGGTTTTGTCTAATATGGCTTCTGATCCTTCTTCTACTTCTATTGTGAGGAAATACCATCCTCTACTTAAATTTTAGCTTTCCAGAGAAAGTTTTCAGAGAAACTTGTAAGTCAGAGCACAACCTTATTCCAAACAATGGTTGCAAAAGGTATAATTTTCCTTCTTCTTCCTTGACTTGTGTTTTTCTTGTGATGAGTGCATCACCTCTTTCCCAAGAATTTATCACTACCCCTCTCCTAGAGCCCGACACTGAATCTCTAGTTCATCATCCTCCTCTTGTGTAGTCGCAATAGTTCACTCTGGAGAAGTGTATGTTTGACTCAGTGGATGATATTCCTACTCTTTCTTCTATTTTTGCTAAGTCTGTGACATTAGCCTAGTAGGACCTTGTTGATGAGGACATTGAGGCAATCTTCTCCTTGGCCTCTATTGTAGGTGAATTGATAGGAATCACCCATGCTACCCCACTATAGGCTTGCCTTCCCTCCCCCTACAATGATCTAGATAGGGAGCAAGATGACTTGTTGGAGGTGTCGAACTAAGGCAATACCTTTTATTTATCTTTAGATTATATTTATGTGTTTTTTTGTGTTATCCCATACTTGTTTATTTTTGTTTGTTCTCTTTCCTAGAGGACCCTTGATACCCTTGTAGCTACTTGGATATAGGAGAGAAAATCTATCATAATTTTTTTCTATTTGTCTCATCATTCTTCTATATGTCATACATTTTGGATTGCACATCGGGGATGATGCAAAGTGTGGGGGCATATAGGCCTCTTCCATGTTGACCCAATTTTTATTTTGTATTTATGTTCTCTTCTTCCCATTATGATCTATTTGGGGGTGATCACTATTCATACATATTATACTATGTTTATCTATTTATATCTATGATCAATTTTGACTCCAAATAATTGGTGTTGCAAGAATGATGGTGTTGTCATTGATTTCAACAAGAAGTCTACTGACTGGTATTGTCATTGATGTCAACTATGAGATGAAGATGTTGAGGATATTGAGAAAATTATAGGTTGTGCATGTGTAGTTAAGACCTTGAGGAAGTCTTGTGAGTACATGAAGCTATTATTTTGTTGCAAAAGTATAAAGATGAGTTGGAATGAAGTAATGAGCTAAGACGATGTCTTTGGTACTTGGTTTCTAAGTGCTTTTGAGAAAATTTAATAAACAAAGCAAATTATGTTTTGTAAATGTTCATAATGTGCTCTGCATTTTTTTATGTTGATGCTATGCCTATGCAGTTCTTACAGGTTATTTAATATTGGCAGAGGTTGCTATATTAAAAATTTGGGTTTGTGGATTGTTGTATAGTGCGAGATATTTTCACCAGTATGTGAACCGATTGTTTAGTGATGTTTTATGTGGTCTGGGAGAAATGTATTTGCTTCCTGTTTCTTTGTTCTTTGGATTTAGGTTGTGCAGATTTGGGAAGTTGCTTATAATGCTTTTATATTTATATGTTCAAATTTTTTACTTGATTTGGTGTAGTATAGTGAGAGTTTCATTTATCAGTATGCAAATAAGGGTTATCAGTTGTCCTGAGTTAAAATATTTGTTGATGTGAGCTTGGATGAAGTGTTCAATGAATCTTAAGAAGTTTGTGGATTATTCTGGATTGATTTCAAGTGAATGATGTCCAAAATTTTTAGCTTGATCTAAGGAAGCATGTACTTAATGTCTATGGTGTTTTGCATGGGTGTTGGATGAACTTGTGTTTAACACTACATGTGAGGCTTGTGGAAGTGTGTTGAAGTGTGATGAGATCTATTTGGGTCCCATTTAGGGATTTATATAGGTCACCTTTTGTTCCTATCCACCATGGGAATTTTTAGGTGCTGGCCTATTTTGAATTTGAATGTATAACAAGGAATGGATGACATTGGAGAAAGTTTTTGAGATAGAGCTTGATATAAATATGTATGGTGTTGATGCAATAGGGTGAATGAAAGAATAATAAGCAAGATAGATACGAGATTGATGTGAGTGATGTGTGCACAATGTGAATTTGAGTAGAGTAGTGCAAACTTCATGTTAGGGTTCCCAATGGAAATGAGCTGAAGGAATCTAATATCTTTCAGGTGAGACTATGAAAGTGTGTGAGCAATTGTGGTGGAACCCTTGTTGCATTGAGAAGTTTTTTCTTTGTGTAACATTCTTCTTTTATCTTCTTGTTTTCTTTCTATGGTGTAGTGATCCCTGGCTATGAGCCTTTTTGGATAATGTGTCATATTCTCACAATGATCCCCTTTGTACCAGTTTTGCTATTACTTATATTATGAGCTAATCCTCACCGTGGTTTCTCCCTCATTGGATTTTCTATGTAAATCTGGTGTTCTCATGTGTATGGTGTTGTGATTTCAATTTATATTATTTGCATTTCATGTTTAATCAATCTAACAAAATAAGGGTTTAATGAATGCTTGTAAATTTATAAACTATGGAGGGTTTTCAAGGTTTAATTTTATAAAAATGATTCACACCTGTCTCAGTTGTCTTGTTCATTTCAACAATTGGATCCTCATGTGCGATTTATTTCTTAATCAAGTTTTTTTTCTAGATGTTGTGGATTCTATGTGTTGTCCCCCTCATGACAAAATACCATGAATACATCTCACTATGTATCTCATGCCACAATGTCTCTCTTTTTCTTTCTCTTATCCTTAGAATGAAATGTGCTCCTTTGCATAGCACACATCATTCTAAGGGGGGGGGGGGCTATCATGTCTACTTATTCTTAAAATTTAAAAATATTGGTCTTAAAAAGATCTATGTCTTGATGTCATATGATCTCATCGTCTAGCTTGGGGGAAACTTGACTAGACTTGTCTTATCTCTTTTGTGACTATCCTGCAATGTAGTTTGTAGTAGCCAAAGGCTTATTTTCTTGTTGTACGGAATCTAACATTGCTAGCCATACCTATCAACATTGTCTTTTATCTAATTAGATTATGTCATGTCATTTCTATAAAATTGTCTCATATATTTTCTTTGTCTTTTCATCTAACATGTTTGTATGCAACTAACATGTTTGTGGTGAGATTGTGGTCAACTTTGTAGGTTGGAAGACCTTTTTCCTCTTCGCGTCCAAACTTAGCTTCTCTATGACATATATTAGATCGAAGACTTGCATCCTCTTCATCTTAGGTATATTCTCTTCAACCTCTTTCTACTTTAGCTCACACATGTTTAGAATACATATTCTTGTTAAAGTTGGGAAAAAATGTAATGTCAAAAAATTTCACCCCATGCAAAATTTCACATTGCATAATCCTCCCTTTAGCCTAGTAAAGATGATAATGCAAGTTCATTTTTCCTCACCTTCAAATTCATCCTCGACCCCTTGGTTTTCAGTTTTTGAGTGATTTTTTTAGGGAAACTTTCATGATGCACATTTATCCGCATGTTGCACGAACGTCCTAACAAGATTCCTAGGTTTGTGGCTGTTGGGATGTTACACTTCTACGTTCCTATGAAGTGTAATGCACCTATGGTCACAAACATGACTGAAAATGACCTTCTTGCATGCACTTATTCTATTATTTCTCTCACTTTCATTCTCTCATTCGATCTTTCATTCTATCACTCCCATTCTTACATTATCACTCTCTCAAGCTCTCACTTTCTCACTTCTACATCACCTCTAGACCATTTTTCTCAAGCTCTCTTGCAAGTCTTGGCTTCTACATAGACGTCTCAACTCTCTCAAGTGTTGCACTCTCTTTTAGCTTTTCATTCTTGTTGAAGGGAGGGTAAACACTCTTTTACTTTCATTTATAATATTTTTTTAGTATCATATCGATATCTAACTTGTCTACTTTCTTTATCTTGGAAATCTCTCTTGTCTATCATTTATTTCTTTATCTACTTGTCTTCTTGGCTATCCATGGAGGTAGACACACCAAAAGGAGGGTTTGATTAAGGAAATCCCCTAAACAATGTCAATAATTTTCATTGTCTCCATTTTTGTAGGTTGTTTGTGTGGAGCTTTGCGAGAGGCTACATAGTGCTAGACCTCTTGTGAGTTTGTTTCTCTCTTTTATCTTTCACCATTCTATTTCATTTAGTTTAGATTATTACATGTTTAGTATTCTTCTTCTTGTACTTTCTCTCATTCTAGAATTATGTTAGCTTAGTTAAAGAGTCAAATTTCAATCCCTGAATTATTAGTAGGCTTTGGGTGTTTTGGTAATCTAGCTTTGTTTTCAGTCGGCTGAGAGGTAGTTAGCTTGCTCTTGAGACCTTTGAGGCAGATCTTTCATATTCTAAAGTCCTCTTTCTAAAATAAGCCATAAAATATAAAATATTGTAGAAAACTCCCCTTTGTCATCCTTTGTCACTTGAGCTTAGCCTATGAGGTAGTTGAGAACAATTTTCTCTCTGTAGACTCTTCTATGTCCTAGAGACTTAGGAGTAGCAAATATCGTCCTATACAGTACCTAACCTTTTATTATTGCTTCATAAGTATAATGCTTTCTCTTGTTAAAAATCACCTTTTGTATCTTCTACATTTATTCTCTTTTCTTCTGCTAAAAGAGCTGAAATCATATCTTCTAACTTTTTGAGAAGTTATTTGACTGAGTGTAAAAATAACATTATTATATTTCAAAGGAAAATTATTTAACAATAAAGCTCTAGCATCATCATCATCTACTGGAGCCTTTCGTTGTCATAATAGTGGTTTACAATTCCTGAGAGGAATGAATTTTAGCTGAAATCACATATTTTTAGAAAATATAATGATTTAATCCTTAAAAGTTTCCATTTTAAGGATTCCAATTGAAGAGGGTTTGATCAAATCACCTTAGATCAAACCCCCTTGGATAGAACCTCGCTAGTTTTAAACCATACCTATGAATGCATCTCCTTTACACCTATCAAAATGCTGATAAAAAATCACTTTTGATTTAGCTTTTGGGGGATCAAATGAATTCAATTAAAATTTATTTCAAATGATTATGGTATTCCTCAGAACAAGCTATCCAATGAATATAATTTTAATAAGTTTTGGTTTTGTTATGTATTTGTTTTTTAAGTTTTATTAAACATAGGTTTTTCATCAAAAATGAATTTATTTGTTCTTCACATGTGGAAAAATAGAAGATTATCAAAAAAAAAATTGAAAAATATAAGTGCACCAGATATTGAAGTCCTTGATCCAACAAAAAAAATTAAATTAAATTTTGACATATACAAAAAATGTTACACGTTATACGGTCGCGTTGTGTCTGAATTGTAATTTGTTTGACTTTGAAATTTGATTAAGGAAAAAATATTCAATAAAAAACTATCTAACCAAATGGAAGCACTTGATATATGAGTTACAAATCTACATTTGAAAAAATTAGAATTTTATCCTTCATGAAAAAAAAGTTATGCGTTATACGGTGTGTGCCACTTTTTCAAAATGTTGTTTTCTGAAAAAAATAAATTTTCGTGGGAGATGGAAAAAGAAGTGTCCAAAAATTTTGAAAAAAAAAAAATTAGAATCTACAAACAAAATTTGATGAGACTCTAGTTTGCACCATCTTCAAATTCCTCATAGTTTAGCCACTATAGGTGCCCGAATGTGAAGATTTAGTTAAAAATAATAATTTCAGTGTCCAGTTTGGCCAAAAATTGTAAACCACTATTATGGGATCACCCTAATTTTTCTAGTTGTCTAATGAGAGACCTTAAATTACTTATGTGATTTGACGTTATGATTCCATCTTCCATTTTTGAACTTGAATAATTGAATTTTTGGGGAAAACTTTGCATTAAGTGCTTTTGCTCCAAACAATTTATTCAAATCATCCCAAATCTCTATTAATGATTTTTTTAAATTTATATGATGTAATTCAGAGTCGGAAAGAGAAAGACTAATAATAGCCTTGACTTTATCATCTCTACTATGTCAATCTAATAAATCATTTGCAACTATAGGTGGGTTTTCTTTTCCCTTTACTATTCCCCATAAATTTCTATTCATCAGTTGTATTTGAATTTTGATTTTCCAAATATGAAAATTAAATCCAGAATACTTGTCTATACAATTTCCATAATAATATCCCCTTTAATATTCAAAGAAACCAAAAAAAAACATTAATATTATCAAATAAACTTTCTCTTTATTGCTACCTTATATCATCTAGAAATTTTGTTCATGCACAAATAGTTATACTTGCCTGGTCTGGAACTTCATCACATCAATATTAAGTGCACCCTCATAGCTCCTCCAATCAACTTGACATATGCCATTTTATTCCTTCTTTTCACACTCGACTGAGTTTCCCGTCTTAGGCATCCTATTCAACATCTGTTAATAAATGATCGCATACGATTGATTAATCTTGCAATGGATGGATAATTAGGGAATTAGATATTTCAAAAAAATTCCACGTTCTCCTTTATATACCTGCACTAAAAGAAATATATATCTTCAAATGAGAATAGTAAATATGCATTCAATCCATAGGCTACACAACAATATAGCACCTTAAATAAACAAAATACAGTCACAGTCTTCCTTCATGATCTTCACAATTCCTTTCCATCAAGCCACAATAATATTCCATGATACATGGGAGATCCACGTTCCTCCACATGCTTATATGTAGATTTCTCAATCTCCAAAATACCTCTATATTTAGATAAAAAGAAGGGATTTCCTACAGGCACGACAAAACTTGTATTGATCTCTTAGAGAATAGGATCACATATTGCTCTGCAGACTCCAACACACAGGTAAAGGGTATCTTACTTGCTTTGATACCATATGTAAGATCCAATGTTCATTATTAATTACAGTTCTGTATGAATGGATACAAATAGGAGGATGTGGGTGTACAAACTGTCATAACTACATTAACTAATTAATCAAACAATGTGATAACCATATCTACGCTAACAAACCTATCCCTCTTTTTTATTTAAGAAATTTTCTTATATGATTTGATCCTTGGTTCATGATAAGGAAATAAATGCATTACTAGCAACTAGGGGAAAGTGTAAAATTGTTCAACTCAAAATTTTTGAATCAATGCATGTTGGATTTAGAGGACTCTCCAATCATCAACATTAATAACCGATAATTTTGAAAGAACATGTCTACCTTGCTTTGTAGAATCCTAATTTTTAGATTCCTTGGCATGCAACTTTCTCTCAAATACTTGTATTTTTGGGTTTAAATGAATTAGAAAATTAATGGATAAATTATGAGTTATTCTTGTGCTAAAGGGTATTTTATTATTATATTTTTTTATGAATTTGATAAAGATAGAGTCTGTAGTGGAAGATTTTTTTTTTTTAAAATTCTAGCCTTTATGAAACACTAGTATGTGGGTTTTAAACCCTATAAGAAAATGCTTATGATTACACTAGTTTGGCTTCATATGTATACCTATCACTTAGGAATTTTGGTTATTAGATGCTTTTGAAATGATTTCCAAATCATGAGGATCAACTATTGAAATCTCTAGGCTATTCCATGGTAAGGGTATTTTAGTTTACGTTAGAATTTTTGTGGAGATCAATCTCACCATTACTCTTCCTAAAAGTATTACCTTAAAGGATAAAGAGATGAAGTGGATCTAATCTCTAGATTACAAATCCCATTGTTCATATGTTATCACTTTCATGAATATGGACATCTTATTAGAGAGTACCTAAATATTAAATGGAAAACATAAAGAAAAATATTCAAGAATATTTTAAGAAAGATTTAGATAGTTTTATTAAACCCAAAAAGAAGAATAGTGTCAAGAACAAAAATCTTGATAATAACAAAAGAATGCTATTAAGAATAAAATATATTCATAAAATGGAATGGAGATAATAAAGAAGACATAATTTCAAGAAAGTGGATCTGATGGACAAAAGGATTTTTTAATAGCCTACAAATTCAATGGAGATATGGAAAATTTAGTTGATGAACAAGAAGATAATTTTTTTTTTATATATCTAAAAAGTAAGGAAAACAAATCCAATCCCCCTAAGTATACCATAAAATATAAGGATCAAGATAATCTTGGTCACTCCTTAGATCTTCAAGAAAAACTTAGTTCAAAACCTAACAATTCAAGTAAATCTACCATCTTAGGTAATTTGAAAAAGGAAAAGTAGGTACTTTAGTTAATCTAAGGTGGTTAGACCCAACAAATATATTACCTTACAAAATTAAACTCTTGTGAATGTAATTACTAGGAAACAATCACAACTAGATATTGGTTTGGTAAGAAATAGGAAATCAAATTTTATCCAAAGTACTGATCTTTAGGAACATTTAGGGATTGAAGGATCCCCCCAAGAAAAGGATTCTATAAAGATTCTTGGAAAATTTTACTCTATATATTTTATTAATCTAAGAAGCCAAGATCAAATTTGATCAAGGTTTTTATAATATGCCCCTCTTTGAAGGGAAATAGGATTTTTTTGCATAAAACTACCAAAGGTTCAATTCATGATACAACCATCATCTAGAGTGGGTAGGAAATATATTTTTAAGAAATGATATTTATAAATTGTTGGCTCATTGGTTTGGTTCAACTTCTAGCCTCTAATTTATTCATTTCTGTCATTAATGTTTATGGACCATAACCCACCTAGGGCAAGATTCACTATTGGGGCCAAAGCAAAGATACATTAAGAATAGATGAAGAAGCTAAGTGGGTTATTGTTGCATATTTTGATGCTAGACTTGATTCCTTTAAAAAAGGTTGGTCTCCTTCAAATCCTACTAAGGATGGGATCACTACTCTCTAAATAGATATTTTTCTCTTTAAGATATTTATCTTAAAAAGGTTGTTTTACTTGGACTAACAAAATAAAAATAAGAGATCAAATCTTGGCAATAATTGGTCATTTATTTGATTATATCTCATGGTTAGAAAACAAATTGATTTGAAACTCCAAGGTCTTGATAGAAGGAGGCTAAAATCCTCAAAATTTTCCAAATCATTAATCTTAATAATTTCTCCAAAAGTCCTTTCAAACCTAGAGAAAATATAGGAAAATCATCCTAATTTTGACAAGGTAGTGTCATTTTTTTCAAAAAATAAGAAGGCTATACTATGGGATGAGAATGCATGTCTTCAATAGGAAGTTAAAAATTTTCAAGATAAGACTCAAAGAATGGAATTGCTAAATGACTTGAAAATTTTATTTAAGGAAAAAGGCTACTCTAGAGAACAAAATGACAAATATTCAATCATTTCTCTTGTATAACAACAATTTAGAATCTATTTGAACAAGAAAAGTATAGGCCTCTTGTAATGTTGATGACATTTACAAATGAAAGGAGAACTATTAGAAGTAGAAATATAGGATTAAATTGCTCCATGAAGGAGCCAAAAATAATAAGATTTTCCATCTAGAGTATAAATTTAGGAGATAAAGGTGGACACCTAAATATTTCCCTAATGTACCAGGTCCTAATCCACCAAACCCATCACCTAGGTCAAGTCTCCCACACTTAATTAAATAATATTATTATTTAATTCTCCATCTTTTCCATCTCACCTCACAATAAATAAATAAATCAATACCTATTCCACTTATAAATTTCATCTCACATATGGTTAAAATAATTAAATATTATTATTTAATAATGACTATATGAACCCTCAACCTATTGTAAGAATAAAAGAGAAATACAAACCCTTGTTCATTAAATGGTTCCAATATTCACTCCACCAAACCTAAGGTTATATAGGCCACCTAGATTCACATGTCCCTTATCTCTCTCATGGTCACAAGCACTTACCGAATTTAGTAAGTGCATCCAAGCCCTTCACATTCCAACAACCTTTATCTCAACCCTTCATTCCCTCCTTGATCCTAAGGAAATCCTTTCAATAATCCTCCATCATTGATCCCATCATAAGATATCTACCATCCATTGGATCTCCCAAAATTTTATAAATTGAGGAACCATCTCATTCATTTGATCATCCATCAACTTTGAGCTAAGTTCATAATGTCAAATATGGTAATATGCAAGAAAAGGAGCATCCACATACCAATTATCATTGTAGCAAATCATTCAACAATGGAAGATTTGGTAGTTTTTTTTATTGTTTGATATTATGCTTTATTTGCACTCTTTTGTTGAGCTCTATCTAGAGATTTGTAGTGATTTGAAACAAGAATCTAGTGATTTGCATTTGTTTCCATTTAAATTTTATCTTATAAATACTCATGATTGAAGACTTTATATTGATTTCCTTGTGTAATAATATATAAAAAATAATCTCTAGATTTATATCCAATAGATTGAAAAATATCTCTCTACTTCTATCATAGAGTAGCAAGGAGGTTTTGTGCAAAGTAAATAAGTCACCAACAATATAATCATGATGTGTGAGTCGATTAACTCCTTATAGGATAGAAAGAGGAAATTAATGATTGTAAAACTAGATATCTCTAAGGCATATTATAAAGATAACTAGAATTCCTAGAATATATGATGGAAAAAGTCAAGTTTAACTAAATTTTAGATGGAGGCGATGATACATGTATCGAGCTCCGGGTTTTCCAAGCGACCGGAGCAATGGTAACTTTTGTAGAAATTGCAGTCGCTTTTGACAGCCTCAGGGGCCCATTGGGGACATTGTTTTGCTCAGTGTCAGGGATCTACATCATTGCGTTTACATTACCAACAAAGGAAACCAACTTTCTCAAGGAAAAAGATGTCATGATAAACATGATGTTTTTGAAATTTGCGAGCTTGACCCTCAATCGAAATATCTTGCACAAAAAGGTGACGACCACTCTCTCGGAAGGATATCGTTTCAAATACACGGGTTCCCACTACTCCCAACAACATCTATGTCAAGTTTAACCTGCTTGAATATATTACAAAAGAAAATGGGGCGCCCTTCAATCCAAATCCTCTGGCATCAAACGAAAATTATTCAAGTCGTGATGCCTCTAATCATCATAGAGGAGAACATGGACAACAAAATGAAAGGGGTGACAAAAACTGTCTATTGACGGGAAGAGGAAAATAAGGCAGGCATGCTGGGAGGCAGAAAGATAAACAGTGGAAATCAAAGGGGAGCAAGAAATATAGATCTAAGAAGTATTCAACTCAAATAGAGGAGAAAAAGAAGCAAATGGTTCAAAAAGGAAAGCTAGTGGAAAATTTTGTACATTCAAACCAAGCAGGGGAGAAAGAAAAGCAGAAAGCGCAAGAGGGGATCATGCAATTGAGGAGAAAGGACACACAACCACGACAAGATAAAGGAATCATTAATGTAACCCTTCCAAAAGAGTCACTTGAACCTTAGATTCAGGATCTCCGTGGCTGTGCTCTCATTTGTAAGTTTTAGAATCTTTTCCCTAAAATAGACATCTTAAAGAGCTTTAATCTTAGAAGAATGGGATGGGGCAAACAAGTTTTTTTATCTAGATCAAGGCTTGGGGTTTTTCCTTGTGATTTTTGATTAAAAATTTCAAAGGGATGTAGTATATAAAGATAAATCATGGATTTTTGAGGGGTCGGGCCTATTCCTTCAACCATGGATACCCAACTTTAATCCCCAGACTTCAGTTATTAGATACATCTCTTTTTGGATTTAGTTTATGTCCCTACCTCTTGAGTATAGGGTACATGTAGGATCATCATGGAAAACATAGGCCCTTAAGTGGTGATGGAAATTAAAAAAAAAAAAGAGTTAGGCAACTTGACATAAAAAATTGAATAAGTTATCTATATTATTTCAAAAATATGTAAGTATAAAATCTGTAGCAAATTGAATGTAGTTTCTAAACTACTAGGTTTATTTTTAATTTTAAAAAAAAACTATGTAGTAAAAATTTGAATTTTCAATGTAGTAGGACTTAAATTTCAAGGAAAAAATAAGAAGTAGGTGTCTGTCTGACCACCCTAACCACAATAAAATGATAATATTTTTTTTATAAGATTTCAAATATAAGTAGAGGACTCATTTCCTGATCTAATGCATATTTTTTTGTAATTTTTTCCAAGTAAATAATTAATTATGAATTTTTTATTACAAATTTTAAAAAATATAAAAAATCGTATGTCTGACCACCTTAACTTGGTCAAAACTCCATGAAATTAATTAATTTTTTTAATCCTATAATAAGTGAAGCATATAATGTGACACATGTTTCGGATTCAAAAAATGTGATCGTTTGAAAGCTATAGATGTTTTTGAATTAGCCTATCAATCAGGACTTTAGTCGTAATTCAAATAGAAAATGAATAATAATTATTTATTCAATTCAAAGTAAAACATAATTTATATTGGTGGAAAGTTGAGAATCTCCTTTAAAAACCCTTTTCGTTTCATCAATTTTGGGTAAAAAAAAAGTTGTCAGCTACATACCCTATACATACCCATCATATTGCCACTTTTTGGCCCATCATGATCCTACACATACCCTATAGAGAAAAAGAAATAGTGGAAATCTTGGCCAATTGCATAGGTATCTTCCTTAGGCATGATACCAAATCCTTTATGAACCTTGATAAGCCCATGAGGGTTTGTGTGCTTTTAGATGTCACCAAGGAATTTCTTAAAGAAATTCATGTAAAATCTAAATATGGTACATGGATTCAAAAGCTCTGTATTGATACACATGGAAAGGTCTGCTTAGTGTGCCATAGTTTTGAACACTCTACAGATTCTTGTTAGGAGCCAAGCAAAGGTAACAGGTAGGCTCAAAGGCACCCATTGCAAGAGCCTAAAAATATGTCACCCCCCATGACACATAAAATGGGCAGAAAATTAGTAGGTAAGATAAAGGAAGCTCTAAGTAACATTTAGGAGGAGTCCAATAGTATTTCATCACCATTGAAGTCATCCAATGTTTCAAGGGGTTTAATAAAGGCTTTCGTATCCTTGACAAGGAAGGATACAAGGATAGTAAATTAATAACCTTCACTATATCGTGGTTGAGATGTGAAGAGTAATTCTCAATAAGTTGGGATTGTTATTGAAGGTTTTTGCAAACCTAGCAGGGTTTACCCCTAAAAAAAATGCATTGCACTTGAGAATGGGGTTACTCAAATGCCTCCTAGGGTGATATGGGTTAATTCAAGTGACCTCAAATAGCACCAGGTGTATGGAAAAGCCCCTACACAAGTCAGTTATATAACCCTGGTATGCCCTCTATTTCACTAGAATAGTTGGAAAGGATTATTAAATCTCTGACGTTTGATGAAGATTCTTTTACCCAAAGTAAGATGCCTATGCCAGTAATTGACCTTAAAGTAGTTGAGTTCCAGGAAGATTGGAACTTAGAGCAGGAGTCTGAATGTCTAGACCTCTTTAGTTTCAACAAGGTGTTATAGGAGGGAAACCTTGAAGAATTGGCATATAGATTTCTTATTGAAGAGGGGTCTAAGCTGATTGAAGAAATCTTAAAGGAAGTAGACAGAGAGGAAGGATCTCTAGCCCCACATCAATCACCTCCAAAAGAACCCATCAGACTTCCTCTAGAATCTAGGGATATTATAGAAGAGGTCTGCGAAGAAGTGCAGACGTTTGACTACTCCGTTTGACTACTCCCAACACTCAAGAAATACTCAAAAAGTCACTAGGGAAGAGGGACAAAAAATCTTGTATGAAAAAATTGAGGGAAGAAATAGAAGCTGGTTTGCAAGCAACACTTGACAAGAATTTTGTAATTTCAACACATAAGCGTCTGAGGAGAGCATGTTGCTCTCCTTGTACACAATGAAGTTAATTTCATGGAATGTCATGGGCATGTGCCCTTGACAAAAGAGCTCAGATACAACAGCAATTGAATGTGTCGGGGGTGGACTTAATAGTTCTACAAGAAACTAAAGTATTTGAAGCTCTATATGAATCATCAATTCTCAAGTGGACTAAATGGAAATCAACTAGTTCACCAGCTCAAGGGGCATCAGGGGGACTAATAACACTATGGAATCTTAAAATAGTGGTAGTCGATTCAATTAAGAATGACATAAATTGGTAAATCATGAGGATACTAAACTTTGATTTGAATTAAATATGGCTGATCAATGTCTATGGACCAACTTCAACAACTGACAAGAAGCATTTGTGGGAAATTTTGACTTAGGCCCTGGATGGTATAGGTGAGGAAATGACAATTATAGTTGGAGACTTTAGTGTAATCACCTCCTTGCAAGAGAAGAAAGGGGCATCACCCCCCCAACTAAAGTAATGGAGGATTTCAAGTATTTTATTGAGAACAATGCATTAATGAACATATTTCTAGAAATAAGGAAATATACATGGACAAACCACAGGAAGGGTTTCCTACAAATTGCAGAATGTCTGGATAGGTTCCTAGTTACTCCAAATTGGTTGTCAGGGAAATCTAAGTTATCCTCATATATTTTTTGACTTACTGAATCAAATTATTTTGCTATTTCCATGGATGTAGTCAATACTCCCAATGCCACTAAATGAAAACCACATTTCAAATTTGAGAAAATGTGGTTTAGGCATCCCCACTTTCTACCCCTACTTCGAGAGTTGTGGGTGAGTACTCCATATTTAAAGGACTCTAAGATGTTACGACTATGTAGGAAATTATTACATGTTAAACAAAAAATTATCCATTGGAACATTCATACCTTTCAAAACATATTTCAATAGAAAAAGAAGGTGTACCAATAGTTGGAAGAAGTTAGTGAGAAAATTATCTCTCATCATCTGGATGCAAATATCATTCAACAACAAAAGAGTCTACAAATTGAATGGGAGTAATTATAGGTGAGGGAAGAGACATACTAGAGGCAAAAGTCAAGGGAGTTATGGTTAAAAGGATATCACAATATACAAGTTTCTTTCATATATCTCAACACAGATTAAAAGGTCTATCAACTCAATTTTCTTGATCAAAGATAGTGTCATGGGTACCATGCTTTCTAAGGGAGAGGAAATTAGGGATGAAGGGGTTAAATTTTTTTCAAATCTTCTATCTACCCCAACAAATAAGTCGCCTATAGCAAATCAGGATGGGAAAGATCTATTGGAAGCTATCCCAAAGTTCATTCATGAAGAGGATAATGCTTCTTTGTTGAAACCTTTTATGCTAGAGGAGGTAAAATTAGTGGTCTTCTCTCTACCACCAGATAAGGCCCCCGGGCTAGATGGATTCATGGCCTTATTTTTTAAAAAATGCTGGGAATTTTTGGGTTTTGATCTATTAATGGCAATGGATGAATCAAGGAAAACAGATGTCATGCTAAAGCAGTTCAATGTCAATCATATTGTAATTATCCCAAAAATAAAAGAACCCAAGAACTTTGTCGATTTTAGACCAATATCATTGTGCAATACAATATATAAAATCTTCACCAAAGCTATCTACCTTAGGTTGAAGCCTCTAATACCAAGTATTATATCTCATGAACAAGGGG
The DNA here is from genome assembly GCA_007258455.2 of Sequoia sempervirens. NCBI lineage: Eukaryota > Viridiplantae > Streptophyta > Pinopsida > Cupressales > Cupressaceae > Sequoia > Sequoia sempervirens. Next base: position 195,458,052 of record VDFB02000008.1, on the reverse strand, counting down.
GTTTTGTTCCTGGCCAGGAGACTATAGAAGGAGCTTTGGTGGAACACAAGATGCTTCATTCTATTAGAACTTGTAATTGTACTATAGAAAAATGGATCATTGACATTTTCATGGTATTTTAGGTCTTTCTCTTGTGATGTTTGACTTGTCTTGCTTTGATTTAATGTTGCAATGTAACTTATGCATTCACATTAGGTCATAAACATTCAAATTATGATGTCTTGTGAAGGTGTTGTGAAGTGTTGTAACACATTTCTACACTTTTCTAGACTCTTTTCATTATAATTCACCTAAAAATCACCTTTTGATCACTTGTCAAGTCCTATTTTAAAGTGTTGTAAAGTCTTGTAACAAGATTTCACATTTTTCTAGGCTTGATTTCACTATTTACACCTTTCTTATGCTTTATTTGACCCCTTTATGCACTCATAAGACTTGATTAAGTGTATTTTTGAATGTAAACCCGACAAATAACATTAAATGTGACTTAATTCCTGACACCCACTTACAAGCCCAAGGTGGGACCCATTCCCCATGGGTGGCGAATGAGTCCCTCTTCGCTCCAAATTCAAAATAATTCAAATTTTCTTTTGGGTTTTTATTTAAAAGTACCTTATGTCAGCCTATGATGAGGTATTATTGGATTATTAGGGCATAAGTGTGTATAAATAAGTCTTTTCTTCTCATTTCAACCCCCCCCCATTCACCTAATTCATTTAAGCATTCAATCATCCATTCAAGTATTCAAGCATCATAACATTATTGAATCAAGCATCTTGGAGCATCCAATGACATATCTTCAGATTTCTTCAACAAGGTTGTGGTGAATTTATGACATTTGCATATTTTTTATTCATCATTCCTTGCTCATTTCATTTCATTTCTTCATTAAGGGTTTGATTACCAAAGTGGGATTTGACTAAGGCAAATCCCTATACTCTAACCCTTAACCATTTTCCCCCTTTTGCATGTGTGTTTGCAGACTTTTGTACGTAGATTTGTCAAGAAATTAGTTGTTGAAAGGTGGTAAACAAGTCAAAAAAGTGCTTCAAGTCAACTAAACCCTATTTCAAGCTTGGAGACAACCTACAGTTCATTTTCTGCAGATTTGACTCCATCAACCTGACAAGAAGACAAGTGTAGATCTGGAGCTACAAAATTGACCTTTGATTTCATAGAATTTTGGAGGAGGACTGATTCACCATCAGTGACGAATGAGTCCCACCTTAAGGCTAAAAAAGGTGATTTTGTTAGATTCCAGTTCTCGACAGTCAAAAAGTAATTTTTAGGTGTTTTTGTCAAAAGCAGGACTGATTCGCCATCAATACCGAATGAGTCCCACTGGTGATTTACATTGATCTTTGCCAGATTTCAAAGATTTCTAGATTCATCATCCAATTCCCAGGTGCACTATGTTTTACCTTGTTCAATTATGTTTGCATTAGTTTTCATTTCTATTGCATTTTCTGCATATCACATTGTGTTTTCAAAAATTGCGTATTACATTAGTTTTGCATTAATAATCAGTCAATTAAATCATTTAGTTGCATCTACATCATTGAATTTAGTCTTAATAACATCATACAATCCTTTATTTGAGTGAACTGGTTCAATTTTGGGGTTCTATCTCTCTCTTTTAGGTGAAAGATCCTAAGAGTGCAAGAGAAGTCCATAGAACACACCCAAAAATTGTTGGTTCATATTGGTTAAATTACATATTAAACACTTCCTCTTTTTGATTTCAATTGCATATTGCATCCTAGGTGTCCTTTGCATCAACATTCAATTACGTTTTGTTTTGTTTTTGCATCCTAGGGTTTCTCAAATTACATTAGTGAAAGACTCATCTAGACTTCATTTTTGCATATCATATCATTTAAAAACTGAAAATTTGCATTTGCATCCTCATTCTGCATTTGAAAAGCATTGAAATCATTTTAATTTTTTTGAAAAATACAAAAAAATCTCATACCTGGACTCATTTGCCACCCTGGGTGAATCAGTCCAGTTGCATTTTCTGCATTGAAATTTCTAGTATTTTCATAGTTTTTCCTGCATTTCTATTTCCTATTACTATCTTCTTGTTTCAGTTTACAAAATTTCTATCATTAGAATTTTGTTATCCCTAGTTTTCATTTACATTCACCCCATATTTTGTGGTACTTGTATGAGTGTTTGGTTCCCTATTGATAATACTTTAGTGAGACAAAGTTCTAGACTCATGGCTTCCTGCAATAACAGTTTCGTTGTGGACCTTGGGATCTCAAGAACTCCTACTCTTGGTATGGAAAATGGTGCATTAAGCAAGGATACTACCACCAGTATGCCTTTACCTTCACATCCAATGCATGTTGACACACAAACTAATTCCATTCCGCAAGAAAAAGTCATTAGTATTCATGAAGATTTTGCATATTTGCAACAAGATTTAAGTCTTGAAAACATTTCCACCACTGCTATACCTGCCATAGAAAACTTTCATCGCTTGATTGAAAGTGATGATGACTTACAAGTTACGAAAAGAATAGCTGAGATATATGTACCAAACATGTTCCTTCCACATCCCAATCAACAAACATTGTTGTGAGCCAAGGAGGATCTCACATTCCTCCTCCTTCAACCATAGCATCCATACCCACCTATACCACTCCTCAAGTTAGAACAACCATGCAATAGGTTAGTCATGTGACTCCTTTCGCTATTCCAAAGTTAGCATTCCTACCTCTTTTGCGGCATCAAATGTTCCATCTTCTACCTTCACCCCTCTTAGTGTTCCTTTCACTTCTCCTAACATTACATACACTCCATCACCATTCTCTCTTCCACCTCATAACACTTACGCCGATCCCATCATTACACAACTCTTTAATACCATTTCATCCATGCAACAACAAATATCCACCATTAGCCAAAGTCAAAATGCTTCACCTACATATGATGTCTGCAGTAGCCCATTATCTCTAGAGATCTTGAGAACACAGATGCCACAGGGAATTGAGATGCCTAGGTTTGAGAAGTACGAAGGTAAAGGAGACCCTACTAATTATGTTAATTCCTATACTGCATTGTGCAGTGATTTTGTCCTCGATGATAAACTATTAGCCAAACTTTTTCCTAGGGCCTTAAAGGAAACTGCATTAGAGTGGTTTTCAAATTTACCAAATCATTCAATCCAATCATTTAATGAACTTGTGGATGCCTTTATAAGTCATCTCCAAGTCCATATGACTCACAAAAAGATAATGGATGATTCAATACGATGTAAAAAAAAATGCAGATGAAAAATTAATTGATTTCATTTCACATTATGAGTCATTGTATGCTCAAATTGATGTCAAGATTCCTAATTCACATCTGCAAAAGATGTTTATCGAAAAATTGCACACTCACCTTCAGGATAAGTTAACTATGATGAAATTTCCTTCATTCATGTATTTATGCATGACCCTTTGTGACTATCACAACTTGGTTACTAGTCGTGATTTAAAGTCAACTTCTAACTGAGCTAAGAAGTCTAAGCAAAACAACCAAAATAACACACAAAACTTTAGAAAACCAAACAAAGGCTTCTTACAGTTCAATCCGCCTTCTCTACAACCAACCCAACCTATTAAGAGTCAAATGGGAGCTATTAAAGCAGCAATTCCCTTTACCTATGGGGATTTGAAGAGATAATTTACCCCCTTACCCGATACTCTCCATAACATAATGAATCAATTGCTCCAACAACAAATGATCAATTTTCCTACCGTTAAACCACTTGATACCACCAAGCCTTTACCACCCACCTCTAAACCAAATGCTTATTGTCATTTTCATCGCCAAAATAGACATGACACCGAAAAATGTAAGTATCTCAAACACTTAGTTCAAGACCTCATTGATTTTGGTCGTTTGTCCATTGTGGGTGTCAATGATCAAGGAAATAAGTCTGTTGCACCCCCTAATCGAAATTTAAATTTTTTTACCAACCCTATGCCTAAACACAATGTTTCATTTGTCAAGGCTAGTGAACCTTCAAATAATCATGTGATGAACATTATACAAATAATGAGCAACATGATATTTCTCCAGATGTTACGCAAGTCAATCCTATGGATGAACTTGTGGGTATGATAGACGTTATCCCTCGTAAGGGTGCAACTAGAAAATTTCTTGATATTACTTTTTCTTCTGATGATATACTTAAAAATATTTCTAATGGTCCTCTTTACATAGCCGACAGAATCTATGATAAGCCCACCAATGAGATATTAACAGATCCCACTTGTGGCGAGAATGTGATCACATAAGAGTTTTTAGTATTAGACGATCTCTGTCAAAGTGATTATAATAAACCAACCACATGGATTAAAACACATACTAGTTTTGTGTGCCCTACAATTGGATCGATTGTACTCCCATTACAGATAGGACCTAAAACTTTGGATGTAACATTTTTTATTATTCCACAATCGGATCAATTTATTCTATGGCTAGGTCATCCTTGGCTTTGCTCGATGAAAGTTGTTCCTTCGGTTGTTCACAAATGTTTGAAGTTTTTGCATGGCAATGAAATAATTACCATACACCATAGTGGTTTTAATCCATTATCCTCTAAAGGTAATTTTTCCTTAGAAGCCTTTTGGCCTGAACCTATGGATTCCATCACCCCTCGAAAGGACTTATTTTTCATAACCTATAAAAAGTTCAAAGCCAAACGAATAGCCGAATTATCTCTTCATAAAATGTCCCCATCCACTTCCACTACTCCTATCCTTGATGAGATCATGCTTCAGCCTGAGTCTAACATTGAACAAACAATACACCCTCATGAGCACCCAACCATAGACACTTCCCCTTCATTGTTTAAACACCCAAGAGAAAATGAAACCAATCCTGTCATGCCTCCTTGCATTAAACAAGTTTATAAATCCAAAGAGAAAGTGATTGACCCATCTTCTTCGGTTTCTTCCGTTCTTCCCCCTCCGGAAGAAAAGGAACCTATGGTGGATCAACCCGCTCTTACCCCTCAACAACTTCAAAATAAAATTAAGAGAAACCACAATACTAGGGAGCGTAGGTGTCATCATCGTCTCCTTGCTCATCAAATGCAAACCAAAAACAACAAAGAAAATCAACCTCTGCCTTTGAAAGAAGCAATAAATGATCACCCTCATCCTCCTGACCCACCACAAGCTAGTACATTCCAACCCTCACAACAAAATGATCTGATCCAATAGCCACAACTCCTAATGCATCCTTCCTTGGAACTTACCCTCCGTCCTCCCATCATGATTAACCTAGATGATGATGGTGATGATGATGATGAGGATTTCACTAAAATTGATGAAGTGCATAACAATTTAAATTCTTTATTTTCATCATCCATGAGCTTAAATGATAAATTGATGTAATACAAAGGAAGAAATCAACACCTTGAACAATCTTAATTTGACTAACTCAATTTCAACAAACATCTCTAACTCACCTTTCTTGACACACTTATTCAACTATATTTCCCTCTGAAACACCATTCAACACAAAAATTTAAAATAGGAGTTCCAAACCTATTCAAGATCTTCAAAACACTTTTATTACCTTGAAAATGATTGATTCAAACCAACTAAGTTCCCTAAAACATCAGTTTATGGCCACTTATACCAAACTGTCCTTAAATGCATAACCATGACACTAATTGATCACAAGCCCAAACTTGAGTTTTTAAAGGACAACCAAATCATTCAAGACTTAAGACATCTTCATCAAGATTAACTCAACATAAATAAACTCATCCAAATCCATGAACATAGACTTTTTGTTTGAATGAACAAACCTTCAATGGCTACTCCAATCCTTGTAGCACTCCTCCTAGGATTGTCAGTCAAGAACTTTTCCTAGATGCTGTATCCTCATAATGTAATTAGTGTTTAGAGTACCCATTTGAGAACCTTAAAACATATCAAAATTTTCCCTTGAGTTGTTTAAGGAAATGGTGCATAAATATGATTGTCCACGTTGTTATGGATGCCTAATTAGGTCTTTTTTCCATTAGGGCTTACTGGGTTATGAGCCTCCATGCTTAAATTTACCAAGCCAACTATTGGAACACCTTAAATATGACCTGGTCATGCTCTAAAGATCATCAAAAATCCATTTACTATAACATTTATCCAAACCCTAGGTTTGGTTTTCTTTACTAACTCTTTTTTCCTGACAGTGTACAAAATGACAGTCCTAGACTTAAATTCTTTGCCCCTTTGCTTTGTGATTTTTCCCCAAACCCATTGGAATATGAAATAACATCTATAGAATAATTATTTCACCAAAAACAAGATGATTCTATTGGTTCATAAGAGAGAACCACAATTATTTTGAGTCATTGCTTACCCTAACAGGGGTTTGATTGTATTCACAAAAAATACAATAACTTCTTCAAAAACTAACCAATCTACATGAAACTTGAATCAAATGGAAGGTGATTGATGTAATAAACATTTACAATCAATTTTTCATGTTTCTCAGTCTGTACAGACCGTACAACACCAAAAATTCATAAGAATTATGTAGAAAATGCCCTAAAACAACGATTTTATTCATTTAATTGCACTCCTATAATCACCCACACCTTCTCCATCGGTTACAAGGCATTTTATAGGAATTTACATGTGACCTTTCAGTTTCTAACCAGCTTGAAATGACCTAAGACAAATGTGTCTCTTCACCTTCCTTGTTTGCACTTTTACAATTTTGTAATTTGTGACAACTTTCTCTTTGTATACATTGGCATCTTTTGCATTTTTTATTCAAACAACCTCCTAATAACCTAGACACATAAGTAATGACTTAAATAATCCTTATTATAAGGTAAAAAATCAAATTGAATCAGGTTCTCAAACTTTCCACAAGGAGGCACAATTGTGTCAAGGTGCTCTTGCACCATAAATATGCTACACCAAGTGAAGAACCTATCACTTCCCCTAGTTTGGCACTTGCAATTCTTCCTTTGGATAGTCAACTGTCCTCATAATATACTGAACATGATTGGGAGGCAGATGACTTGTTAGATGGTTGACTTGCATTCACCTTGCTAGCCTTTTACATTCATTTTCCCTTTTCTTTTTGTTTTCCTTTAATTTGGTTGTATGTTCATATCGTGTTCCCTTGTAATGTGCGTTTGATGTTCTCTCTCTTTGTGAAATTCTTCTATTTGTACCTCTATTCTTCTATATGTAGTACATTTTTCATTTTCTTTTTCACTTTTGTTTGTGTTTTCCTTTTGGGGATGATGCAAAGCATTGAGACATCCTATGTCTCTTCCATGTTGACCCAAAAGGTCCCTTTTTCTTTTCCTTTTTTTTAAATCTTTTCTTGTGTTTTCCTTTTGGGGATGACGCAAGGCATTGAGACTGAAATGTCTCCTTCATGTTGACCCAAAATATTTTTCTTTTCTTTTTCCTTTTGTTTTCTTATCCCTTGTGCTTTCCTTTTGGGGATGATGCAAAGTATTGAGACCACAATGTCTCTTCCATGTTGACCCAAAACGAACCTTTTTTTTTCTTTTGTTTTTGCTCTCTTTGTGTCATTCTTTCAATTCTACGTGTATTTGGGGAATGATGGCAGTTCTGAGCTCTTTAATCAAAACATTGCAGCAACGAAAAATACCGACCCCAAATCCATAGATCCCTTATGTGTTTGGTGTGTTCCTTTTTGGGGGGAAACCTCCTTTTCTTTTCTTTTTCTTTTTCATTTACATGAAGCAACCTAACTTAGAAACATATGACTTGGCATTGGGGCTTTCCAAGTTGGTTCTCATGTCTTGTTTTCTTTTTGCATTTTTCCTTTGCTACTTTAAAGTAATTGCTCATAGAATAGTGTGTAGTAATTCCTTTAGAGTGGGGGGCATACATTGGCATCATTTCATTTGCATTCTTGATTCTTAGTGTAGCCTTGTCACTTCATATGATGTGTTCATCACTTTGTGGATGACATTGGGTGTGATGTCCTTCATAAGTGTGATCTATCTTAGCATATTACATCCTTTTAGTGGCCTGATGTGATGCATTGCATCCCCTAAGTTGTGAATATTTTATTCTTTGATTGGTCCTATCTTGGAGGCGTTAGACACAATGTTCCCTAAGTGACATACCTTGCATGAACTTAACAAGACTCCTTTGAACATCTTTTACATTTTTGCATTTTACATTTTACATCTTCGCCACCTTGGATAATGCAACTTGCATGCCTGTGGTACCTTTCTCTTTGTTCATGAGTTCTAAGCATACAAAGCTTTGCTTGTCTCATGAAGCATGAACAAATATTTTCCCTTGTGGCGCCTTATTAAAGTTATCATGAGGTATAACTTTGTTATGGTTGAGCAGGAAGCCCATTTAGCGACACAAATTTCCCCATAGCCACCTATGTGTTTGTGAGTGCATACCAACTAGTGTATGTACTTCACCCTTTTGGGTCTTCTCACTTGATAAACTTCCATGAGTTTTGTTGCCCTAGAGTGAGTATGCATTCTCTTTTTCTCACAAACATCCTTGATCTAATTCACAACTAGCTGAACAAATGATTGAAGCTTGATCCGATTTTTCCTTTTCCATCTTCCTTCTCCTTTTCTCTTTCACACATGTGTTCCTTTGTTCTTACGTTTAGTTTTCCATGAGATCTTCATCCTGGGGGCTTGATCATCCCTCTTGATCGTTGTTATTCCATCTTGCTAACATAAGTGCATTTGGATCCCTCTCGATATGCATGGATACTTTAGTGTGAGTTTGAAGCAAATTCATCCTCTCACTAAAGTGGGGGCTAAATGTACCATGGAAAAATGGATCATTGACATTTTCATGGTCTTTTAGGTCTTTCTCTTGTGATGTTTGACTTGTCTTGCTTTGATTTAATGTTGCAATGTAAGTTATGCATTCACATTAGGTCCTAAACATTCAAATTATGACATCTTGTGAAGGTGTTGTGAAGTTTTGTAACACATTTATACACTTTTCTAGACTCTTCTCATTATAACTCACCTAAAAATCACCTTTTCATCACTTGTCAAGTCCTATTTTCAAGTGTTGTAAAGTCTTGTAACAAGATTTCATGCTTTTCTAGGCTTGATTTCACTATTTACACCTTTCTTATGCTTTATTTGCCCCTTTATGCACTCAAATTAAGTGTATTTTTAAATGTAAACCTGACAAATAACATTAAATGTGACTTAATTTCCAACACCCACTTACAAGCCCAAGGTGGGACCCATTTTCCATGGGTAGGGAATGAGTCCCTCTTGGCTCCTTTTTCAAAATAATTCAAATTTTCTTTCGGGTTTTTATTTAAAAGTACCTTAAATGTCATCCTGTGATGAGGCATTATTGGGTTATTAGGGCATAAGTGTGTATAAATAAGTGTTTTACTACTCACTTCAACCCCCCTATTCACCTAATTCATCCATTCAAGTATTGAAGCATCATAACATTATTGAATCAAGCATCTTGGAGTAGGCATTGACATATCTTTACATTTCTTCAACAAGGTTGTGGTAAGTTTATGACATTTGCATGTTGTTTATTCATCATTCCTTGCTCATTTAATTTCATTTCTTCATTAAGGGTTTGATACCAAAGTGTGACCAAGGCAAATCCCTATACTCTAACCCTTAACCATTTCCCCCCTTTTGCATGTGTGTTTGCAGACTTTTGTATGTAGATTTGTCAAGCAATTAAGTGTTGAAAGGTGGTCAAAAAGTCAGCAAAGTGTTTCAAGTCAACTAAACCAGGCTATTTCAAGCTTGGAGACAACCTACAATCCGTTTTCTACAGATTTGACTCTGTCAACCTAACAAGAAGACAAGTGCAAATATGGAGCTATAGAATCGACCTTTGATTTCACAAAATTTTGGAGGAGGACTAATTCATGATCACTGGAAAATGAGTCCCACCTCAAGGCTAAAAAAGGCGATTTTGTCAGATTCTAGTTTTCGATAGTCAGAAGCAGTTTTCAGGTGTTTTTGTCAGAAGCAGGATTGATTCACCATCAGTGGTGAATGAGTCCCACTAGTGATTTACATTGATCTCTGCCAGATTTTAGAGCATTCCAGATTCGTCATCCAATTCCCAGGTGCACTCTGTTTTACCTTGTTCAATTCTATTTGCATTAGTTTTCATTTATATTGCATTTTTGCATATCACATTGTGTTTTTAAACATTGCTTATTACATTAGTTTTGCATTAATAATCAGTCAATTACATCATTTAGTTGCATCTACATCATTGCATTTAGTCTTAATAACATTATACAATCCTTTTTTTGTGTGAACCACTTCAATTTTGGGGTTTTATCTCTCTCCTTTTAGGTGAAAGATCCTAAGAATGCAAGAGAAGTCCATATAACACAACCAAAAATTGATGGTTTAGTAATCTACCTTCATTCATCATCAAGCTAGAGATGATGAAGGCATACAATAAGGTGGATTGGGCCTTTCTCATGTAAGTTCTTGAGAAATTTGGTTTTAGCAGCAAGTGGTGTAAATAGATCCTTTATTTGCTATCTGGGGCTAAATTCTCAGTGTTGGTAAATGGCTCACCGATAGGATTTTTCTCATCAACACAAGGGGTTCGGCAAGGGGATCCTTTGTCCCTATTTCTATTTATCATAATGGTAGAGTCACTCAGCAGAACAATTCAACATAGGCATACTCAAGGGGTATGGCAAGGCATAATAGTATTGAACACAAATGTCTTAGTTACACACTCTTTGTTTGCTGATGATACATTACTTTTTGGCACATCCTCACTTAATGAAGCAAAATAGGTTAAAAAAGTCCTTGACAAATACTCTTCTACATCTAGAAAAAGATAAATGCTTCCAAATCCAAGGTTTATGCCGTTAACACAAGTAAGGCTATTGCAAAGAAGCTGGTAACATCTCTAGGCTTCTAGCTTGCCGAACTCCCATGTACTTACCTAGGAATTCCCTTCTTCACGGGGCTTAATAAGGCCTCCTTTTGGGATAAAGTTATCAAGAGAATCAAAAGAAATTTTTTATCTTGGAAAGCTAGGTGGCTCTCCTTCGCAGGCAGAATTATGATGACTAAATCAGTCTTAGCAACCATTCCAAACTACTACCTATCTATTCTAAATGCACCAAAGTCGATCATTCAATAGATTGAAAAGCACGTTAGAGGTTTTTTGTGGAAGGAGAATCTAGATGACACAATGAAAATACCCTTAATATCACTCAATAACATGTGCTTAGGAAATTTTTTAGGTGGGGTAGGAGTGCACAATATCTCTATGATAAACTTGGCTCTAGGGGCGAAGTTAGTATGGAAAATGTACACAAAACCATTAGCTAAATGGGTTAGATTATTGCAAGCCAAATACTTAGACAATGATAACCCATCAAGAATCCTTACAATTTCCAATCCACCAAATGGGTCAGTTATGTGTAACTTCATAATAACTTGTAGGGAGTTCATTAGCCCTTTATATATCATTGGAAGTAAACAAAGGAGATGAGTTTTAGTTTTATAGGGACTCTTGGAATGTCCACCCTCCCCTTAACAACATTTAAGAGCTATAGTCAGTTGAGGCAATCTTATCAGATAGCTATGGTAAAAAGCTTAAGGATTATATTCTTTTAGAAGTTTTCACAGGAAATGTAGTATGGAAAAATTGTTTTGACATGCCAATCACTCCTACTTAAAAAATCCTTCTTTAGAAAATCCTAAATGAGCGAGTTGTTTTTCTTTCTAATTCACATGACATAATCATTTGGGATCTAACTAAAGATGGGAATTATACAGTGAAACAAGGCTATAATTCAATAATGGCAGGTGGCAGTAGTAATGAAACCCAAAGATCCTATTCTTTTTGTTGGAATCCTATGGTATTACCTAAGGTAGGAAGTTTCGACCGGTTAGCATTAAGAAATAAGATCCTGACAAGTGATAGAATAGTGAAACTTGGGTCTTTAGAGTCGTTTAAATGTAAACTATGTGAGGAAGCTGATGAAGATGTGGACCATCTCTTTCTCCATTGTTCCTTTGCACAAGATTGCTGGGAATTCATCAAAAGTAAACTAGGATGTTCTTTTCCAAACTCAAGATCTCTTTGGGATTTCTTTACCAGTTGGACTGTACTCTACAAATTAGCACTATTTTCTTTTATTTGGAAGATAATCCTAGCCATAATTGTATGGAATATTTGGTGGGAGAGGAACATGTGTATATTTAGAAAGCAGTCATCAACAATAAAGCAGGTGCAGGATAATATTGAAAAATCAGTGTCCGAAGTCACAAACTCCTATGTTCAAGGTAATACAAATGTCAGCTCCCTCTTCTCTAGTTGGGATGGTGAAATATTAAAACATTGGGATCTTATCAAACTACCATTCAAAGGAAGCTTTCAAATTTCTCCAAGTATCATAAACTAGACGAGAAGTCTATAAAGTGGTTGCATCCACCTGTTGGATCCTTTAAACTAAACTTCGATGGAGCATCAAGAGGTAACATGAGGGCTTCAGGAGTAGGGATTTGTATACGGGATTACAAGGATCATTTGATAGATGCTAATTCAGTCCATCTCACACCAGACATTAATAATGTGGCGGAGGAACATGCATTGTTATATGGTTTGAAACTTTATATGTCTATGAAGTTGCAAAGCATACATATTGAAGGGGATTCTTTAGGAGTAATAAATGCATGCAAAGAGAAAACTATACATAATGGAAAATCAGATATATTTTGCAAAGGGTTTGGTTGATGTTAAGAGGCTTTCAAGAGGTTCACATCACTCATACTTACCGTGAGGGTAATGAAGCAGCCGATCACCTAACAAGCATGGGATGCAATAGTCAAGAAATTGGGATTCATGAAGGTGACCTCAGTGTTACATCATTTCCAAAGTTAGCAGCCATAATAGAATCTGAAAGCATCAATTACAATTTGGCATAATTTCTATTAGATCTGTAGAGGTACATGCGACATATTTTGGTATAAGTATTTTAAATGCATTGGTGTGAATGTCAAATTCACACGTGTAAAGGTACTTGCCCCACGTTGGCACAAGCCAGCATCCTAATTAAAAGTTGATAAACTAATCACCAAAGAAACCACCGCACATATCAAACTGATGATACAAAGAAAGATTTATCCAACTTTTGGGCTATGTGTAGGTTTTTCTCTAATAATTTTTTGTGCAGGGTACAACTAATTTCTAATTCATGAGTACAAGGTGTAATGACGTGTCAAAAAATTAACCCTCGCTTGTGCTAATCCTGCATCTCCTCAATTCAAAATGATAGGGTGATGAAAGCCACTTCACACCTAATGCATCATTTGGTAGTAGAGGCATGTGTAGAATTATTTTTAAGCTTTGGCGAGTGCTTAGTTAGTATCTGTGGCATAACATTCCTTTGAGTATGTTTTCATTAAGCTTTCCTTCAAGTTGGTTTCATGCAGCCAACCTCTTCCTCGAGCAGTGGGCAGTTGCAAATCAGTTTCAGTGGGTGCAGAGCCTGTAGAAGTGCACCAATGGAGTACTACCCCCGCAATTACAGAGCGCCTCTGCTGGTCAATGATTGTGAAATGCCATTTTCAGAGGGAATCAGTGACGTCCAACTCCATCGGATTTTTAAGAGTCACTGCAGCTAGTTCATGAAAAGTGTCAAAAGGATTATAGGTGATGAAATTTTACGACAGTAAAGAAGGCTCATATACCCTTCTCAATTACGCCCCAGTTTTTCTCTCTAATCTCTTTGACCTACTGTAAAATTACCAAGATGTGGAGCTTATTGTAAATAAAGTGTTCAAAGAGGTCTTCTTGCAAAACAATGTGTTCATGAAGGCCGCTCATGCATATGACCTTTGGCAAGGGTAGGGTTACGTTGGAGGATTGTTCCCCTGATCTTTCATCCTACAATGGCGTGCCTACATTTCAATCTTTGGTGCCATAAAAAATACCCTTCAAATACATAGTTTGAGGTACTTGTATTCAACACTAGTGAGATTTTTTGGTGAAACTGATGATGACCTGGCTGAGAGGATTAAGGTTAGGGTCAACGCAATCTTAGTACTGTTGACACATGACCATAGTCCTCCACAGCTTGAGTTTGAAGCAACCACAACCATTTTTAGGGATTCACCTTGACATCACCATGCGGTACTGCAAACACACGACCACAATCCTCTGCTACCTGTGCTCGAAGCAGTGACAACCAAATCCGGTGCCTTGTCGCGACACCACTATGCGCCCATTCCAAATTTAAACGTGACTCCTTCAGCAAATCAAGAAATGGATGCACTCCAGGAGTAGGAAGGAGAGAATGAAGTTGAGATTGTTCGAATGGAAGAATAATGAAGAAACTTTAAGGACCAAATTTTGTGTCTTCTTTTTTGATAATAGTATGGTTACTCCCCACATTCTTTTAGCATTTTTAACTGGATAGTTGCATATCAATGCTGTATAATGTAGGCATTGCTAGTGGTCAGGGAGTGCTTTTGTTGAAAGTCTGAAATTGCCCTCTCTTTGGTATGTATAAACTATAAAGGCACATCTGTGGGGATGTTTAAGTTGACCCAGGGTTTGTAAGCATAGATGCTAATCTGGAATCTCCCATGTTGGTACTCTGTTACTCTCAATATTCTATAGTACTTTTCAATATATAAAATATATATAGGCTTATAGCCTTTTACCAAAAAGAAAGAAAGATCAAGTTTAACTTTGCTTGGAGAACTTCAATCAAAATTTACTACTCTTTAATTAGTTTCTTAGTGGTGGTTAATGGCACAACAAAAGGTTTCTTCTGAACATTGTGCAGTTTAAGGTAAGGTGACCTATTATATCCCTATGTTTTTTATTATTTTGGTGGAATCACTTGGAAAGCATATCACGTCTCTTAAAATTATAGGATCTCTAAAGGTTTATTGGATTCCTCTACAAGAAAATATTTTACTCACCAACAATTTGTTGATAATAATATGCTTTTGTTACATGTTTATCTAGCATTGTAGAACTCTCAAGAGGTTGCTTAGCTATTACGAGCAGTCTTTGGGTCAAAAGGTTAAAAGAGATTAATCTATAGTCTTTTTCTTCAATTCCCATTTCTAGGAATAAGATTTTCTCTATAGATGCATGTCTTTTAAGAAATGATAGCCTGCAAATACCTACATAGGTTTCCTTATGCTTTTAGGATTTTTTTTTTTCTTGGAAAGAATGAATCAAAGATATCCTAGAAGGTTGGAAAGGAAGATGATTGTCCTTAGCATGTGGGGTAATGTTAATAAAAACATTTTTATAGTTTATTCCTATCTATAGACTCTCTCTTATGATTGACCCTAGAAACATCATTTCCAAATTTAACTTTGGTATGTGGAACTTCCCTTAGAGGGGTATTAGGACCAAATAGTTTGAATCTTGTATGATGCCAAGTGCTCAAAGAGGATTGCAACAACCATTTCTAGTTTAAATAAGCACCATGAAAAAAAGTAGGGAGAGCTAGGAATAGCTTTTATGAGAATTGTAATTATGAAATTTTGTGTCATAATATCATTTCCAATCTTTGTACTAGGACATGAAACAAGGAACCCCAATCTTGTGAATTATATTTGGTGACACAAAGTCGATAATGAGCTAGAATTTTTTTGAGGTCCTAATTGGAGAGTCAAAACTTGACTTTGGCTTCAAGACACATAAGAAAATTCTTAGTCTTTCTAAAAAAAATTATAGAAGGGTCTTGATCCCCTTCTTGAAAAACCTCAAATCATGAACCAATGGAGTCCTAGCTAGACAAAATTCTTGAAGGGAGATAACATAAGATTGCCATATATAGATTATTTATTAATATAAATCCCTTTGTGAAAGTCTTTGACATTCCAGACCAACGAAGGTTTGATGGCTTCCCATGTTATCCAAATGATTTCCATCACAAAATTAATATGAATTTGGACATGCTCCTTCATGATAAGAAGACTAGTCCCCTTCCAAACTTTCCTCTTGTAAGGAACACTTGCAGAGATACAATGATGAACCAAGTTTTTCTAAGCCTTATTTCCTTCAAGAGATTAGATAATCCTTTTGGCACATAAGGATAATCATTGAATTGATTGGAAATCAAACCTAGCCCCCAGAGTTGTGCAAGAGATAATAAAACTCCTAAGTCATAAGATAGAAACCTCTATGATTTTTAGAGGAGGCCAAAAGGAAATCCCTAAGATGCTTTTCATGTCTTTGACCTAGGAAACTTTATAAATAAATCGATAGCAATAGTAGCAGACATGAATAGTCACCAATATGTTTAAGTATATTTGGAATGTCCCTACTAGAGAGAGGGGCTTAATATTCTAGTAAACTACATTCTTTTCAATTATGGAGATAAAAAACTTGCCACAAAGAGGATAGGAAGACTTGAAAAGAAAAATGAATGCTTATGAATCTAAAAACTTCCCCATGCCCAATCTACCTCCACCCAAAAGTTTCAAGCCAAGGAGGCTTAGGTGAGAAAGATTGCCTATAGTATTGAGTTTTTTCCCATTGAATGCTGGAACCTAATGTTTTATAGAAAATATCCAATCAATGCAAGGTTTGTTTGATGTTAGCTTCATCTTTCAAAAGAGTCATTAGAAAAAAGTCTATTCACTAATTGTGCTTAGGAATTGGTTAAAAAATGTCTTTGAACCAAAATTTAAAAAAAAAAATTGACCAAAAGATATCGAAAGCCTTCAACAAGAAGCACACAAAGAAGATGACCTAAAAGACATCCTTGATGGAAAGATATTTTTGAAATAAAATTGTTTAAAATAAAAGAGGCCACATGCTAAATTCCTATAACAACTATAGGAACCTTTGCCACCAACATTGGGTCCTCTCTTTATTTGGCTTGGATAAATTGAAATGGCTATTATCTCAAACCATCATGTGTACTAGTGCCCAAATGTAAATGTGGAAATCAAAAGGTATGTGACAGAGAAAGTCAAAGCCATAATGTGGACAAAACAATTCGAGTGAAAAATGGAATATTGTGCCAAGCAATTCAATCCCATGTGCGACCA
The DNA here is from genome assembly GCA_007258455.2 of Sequoia sempervirens. Taxonomy (NCBI): domain Eukaryota; kingdom Viridiplantae; phylum Streptophyta; class Pinopsida; order Cupressales; family Cupressaceae; genus Sequoia; species Sequoia sempervirens. The sequence continues at coordinate 195,441,020 of VDFB02000008.1, read as the reverse complement.
TGAGCAAACGCACTATATAGGGGCAGATATAAAAGGGAAATTGAAAATGCTTATAGTCCAACTAAGAACTAGCTCACATAATCTTAGGTGTGAAATGAGGAAGTGAGAAACATCTAAAGAGGAGTAGTGAGAAGGTTTGCCATCTCTAAACATCAGGGCCAACAAAAACATAATGACATTATATCATGGAGTGTATGGGTTATGAAGACATTCAAATCAATTATGCTTATAGTCTAAAATTAGGATCTTTAATAGCTATGTTCAAGGAAGAACGGATAGCAGAGATGAAAGATTACTTGATCAAAGTTCACAGCAAAAAAATCATGATCAACAAAAAAATAGGGAACAACCAAAAAGCAGAAATTGTGATTTATTAGTTGATACTTTTGTTGATTACTACACAATTCAATTCTCAGATCCCATAAACAGTCCGATCTTATGAAATATTAAAAACTTTACTTTCTTTTCACTTAGAAAGCTACTAAGGACAAAATAAACTTAAATGAGTAACCGCGTTACAAAGTTACCAATGCAATTTGGGGAGCCTCGTATTCCCTGATAAACGAGTTTTCACTTAGAAAGCTACTAAGGACAAAATAAACTTAAATGAGTAACCGCGTTACAAAGTTACCAATGCAATTTGGGGCGCCTCGTACTCCCTGATAAATGAGTTTACTCAAGCTAAGAAAGAAACAAAACACAGCGAAGATTTTTGCAGAGTCCATTCATGTCCATCGCCAAATGGCACTTCATAAATATCATACTCAGTGCATATGATGGTTTAAAGCACGCGTTGAAATCCGTTGTATGATGACTGAGTTCATTGCTCGTCAGTCGTCCGCGTAGTGATTGTATTAAAATGTCGATGGCTTTCAATTCTATTCGTATCGTGCCAAAGCACACCTAGAGATGCTGATTGGGTATATCCGCTTATTTCAGATAGCCGCCCATGAAGTGGAAAAGGCTGTGAGCCTCTTAGATTACACTTGGCAAGCAGATATTTTGTTCCTTCCAGTGGATGATGCCTAGGTGCAGATATTTTGTTTTACACGGCTTTCTTGCATTTTAGTTTCCTATAAAGCCTTGTAAGCTTTCCCTACTTATCATCAGAGAAACATTAATAATGGAGTTGAAAACTCTGTGCTGCGCAGGATGGATATTAATGTTCTTCTTCCCCACAGTCTTCTGCTGTGATCGGTGCCTTTACAAATCAAAAGCAGCCTACTACAGATCCTCCGAGGATGTCAATGGTAAGTATAAACTTCATACGCCCTTAAATCTTTTTCCTTGGTAGAGTAGCTTATCCTCGGATCTGAATAATAATTTTATTGTAAATTACAGTGGGAGCATGTGGGTACGAGTCCTTTGCATCAACCTTGTACAATGGAGATGTGGGCGCAGCGGGCGACGAAATATATAGGGAAGGAAAGGGATGCGGCGGCTGCTTTAAGGTAGGAACTAATCAGTCAGAATTTCTTTTGCTTTTGCTTTTGCCTTGGGATGACGAATACGATTAAGGCGGTTTAAACTGTTACCTTGTGCAGATCAGATGCACAGACCCTGCGATTTGCAGTCAGTCAGGGGTAAAAGTCGTGGTTACAGATTTTACCTCAAACTATGAGGCGGATTTTGTGCTGTCCAGAAGGACCTTCAGAAAGCTGGCGCAACCCGAGAATTCTTCTCAGCTTTTGGCAAAGGGCATTGCGGATATCGAGTACAAACGGTGAGTAATTGGCATTAAATCTTATTGTTTTGAATTTTCATCATTCGGCCACACGAGCAAAAGAGTGTTTCAATTTTACTCCTATCTCGTTTGGGTGGAAAGCTGTCCCAACACAGTTGGAAAATATTCCGTTTTATCGATTTTAAGGCAAATGGACCGCTGACAAGAATCTGTCTTGGTATTTTGTTTGACAGAATCCCATGTGAGTATCCAGGGCAGAACATGACAGTGAAAATAAGCAAAATCAGCAACAAATCAAACTTTCTTGGCGTGCAATTTCAGTACCAAGGAGGCCAGACGGATATCACTAGTGTGGATGTTGCTAAGGTGAGAGACAGACATACTTATAACTGTATCATCGAAAAATAAAACTAGAGATGAGTAAGTAATGAGTTAAATTGCAAAGTACAGGCGGGATCTTCGAATTGGAAATCCATGAGGCACAACTACGGGGCTGTGTGGAGTGTGGAGGATCCTCCAGAGGGGCCTCTGTCTTTACGGATGGATGTTACGAGCGGATACGATGATTATAGGGTGTCGCCCAAGGAAGCTGTGCTGCCGTCGGATTGGAGTGTGCGTTCTGTTTACGACAGCGGGGTTCAGATCAACGCAACCAAACAAGAAGATTGTTCTCCCTGCGCCACCCAAGATTGGGACCGATCGGAATAATTGTATGCCAGTCGCATACAAGACTGTTTCAATCGCCTACTTTTGAATAATCCTCGACTTCTGAAAAGGAAAATAAAGTTTCTTTAGGGTTAATCTAGGAATAATGAAAGTGTGAATCAGTTTAAAGTGATCATAGAGGTAGAAGATTTGAATAATTACACTTTAATAAGTACACTTTAAAGTGTCAAATTTAGTTTTTATTTGGAATTTTATGTTGGATCTTTATTAGATAATAAGTTTTTCAGTTTGAGATGAATTTGTAGTTACAAATTTGTGCTTGAGTTTCAAATTCATTCAAGCAATCAGTAGTGTTTCATTCTATAAATTTGCTTTTTATGATATGTGACATTCTCTTGTTTATTTGAAAGTTTGGAGACTAACAATATTTTAAAATATCTCAAAACATCACAAAATGTTGTTGTTTAAGTTAATCTTTCAAAATGGAACAATTATGAAAATAATAGGGAAGCGCCTAAGTACATAGATTCTTTACTCCTTTCATTGAACCAGATAAAAATGTGTTAGTATTAATTGCTCTCTAAAATGACTAATTTATGGTCTCTTGATGATTCTTTGTTGATTTTTAGGTAAGTAGGGTGAATGTATTGATAAATTTAAATACTAGCACATAATACTATGCCAACCATGCAATTAGTTGGCTTAGGGTAGGAGGGTGAAGGTGACTAGTTGGCCAAAGTTGAATTTAAATCATAAAGGAATAAATTTGTGATTCTCTCTTAGAATGATTGCCTTATACTCTATAGATGATTATTCAATGATTCATAGATGATTAGAAGGAATGCATTGAATACCTTCGATTGGTAAATCCACATATTATGTTTCATTTATTGATGATTGTAGAAGGACATGGGTATATTTTCTAAAGAGTAAATCTAAAGTTTTTAGCTGATTTAAAGAATTTAAAGAAATGGTTGAGTTGTAGATTGGAAAGAAAATAAAATGTTTAAGGACTAATAATGGTGGTGAATTTTTCTCTAATGATTTTTATAGATTTTGTAAATATTTTGGTATTCATAGATAGAAGAAAACTCTGTATTCTCCACAATAGAATGGAGTTGCAGAAAGAATGAACATGACACTGATGGAGAAGGCTAGGAGTATGTTGAGTGGTGTTATCCTAGAAAAAAGGTTTTGGGCTGAAGCTGTTGCCATTGTCTTTTACCTAATCAACATGTATCCTACATCAGCTCTTGTTGATAAGATGCCTATAGGGCATGGTTGAGTCACAAGACTTCATTAATACATCTTAGAGTTTTTGGTTGCGAGGCATATGCACATGTGCCAAAGGAGAAGCGAACAAAGTTGGAGAACAAGGCTGTGAAATGTATCTTCATCGAATATAGTTATGGTGTGAAAGGATATACAAGCTTTGGGATCATGTTGCACAAAAGGTAATACATAGTAGAAGTGTTATTTTTAGAGAAACTAAGTCTTCTTCGATTATATTGCAGCCATAACAAAGCAAACAAGAAGATGTGATTCAATTTCCTTCTACACCTATGAAAGTTGAATTGAGGCCCGATGATAGACAAGAAGTTGAGGAGAGCTCATCTAGCTTTGGATCTTCAGAAGAGGACGAAGAATCTCCAATTTAGCTTGTTCGTAGGTCCACGAGACATAGAAAACCACCTAAAAGGTATTCAATTGATGATTGAAGATATATTTTTGCTTTGAATACTAACATGGATGAACCCAGATCTGTAGAAGAGCCACTAGGTATGAATGATGTAGAATCCTGGAAGTTTGCTATGGATGAAGAAATGGCATCTTTGAAAAAGAATGATACATGGGATCTTGTACCATTGCTTGAAGAACAAAAACCTTTTTTGGTTCAGATGGAGGTATTGATAAGTATAAAGCAAGGTTGGTTGCGAAGGATTACTCTCAAGTTGAGGGTGTTGATTATGGTGAGATATTTTCTCCTATTGCAAATATGACATCTATTAGATTTTTGCTTTCTATTGCTACTGCTTATGATTTATAGGTTGAGCAAATGGATGTGAAAATTGCTTTCCTTCATGGTGATTTGGAGGAGGATATTTATATGACACATCTAGAGCACATGTGGTAAAAGGTAAAAGTAATTTGGTTTGCAAATTGAAAAAAAATATTTGTATGGCTTAAAACAGAGTCCTAGGATGTGGTACCAAATATTTGATACATATATGTTGAGTTTGGGATTTGAGCATTCTAAATTAGATCATTGTGTTTATTATAAAAATGAGAATGATCTTTTCCTATTTATTTCCTTATATGTTAATAATATGCTATTTATTGGTAGAGGGAAAGGTATGATTTTAGAACTAAAATATCAACTTGCTGCTAAATTTGAAATTAAAGATCTTGGTGTAGCTAAATGAATTCTTGGGATGGAAATTAAAAGAGATAGAGAGAATAGAAAGCTATGGCTTGACCAAAGTAAATATGTCAACTCAATTTTACAGAGGTTTCCCCACTGGCCATGTGCTTCCTGACCTACCCTTCGAGACTTACCATATATTCCTTAGGTCGGTAGTGAAGCTGTCTCGACCTGAGGTGAATAGGTTGGTCCCGAAGCAAGGTTGATCAGTCCCAACCCCACCGGGGGGTGGGAGATAGGCAGGGCCCTAAGGCATATAGTTCAATGGGGTTAAGGAATATAGGGTGGTGGCAGAGCCTCGATCGGTGGAGTCCACCCAACCACACCGACCTATGGGCCTTGAGATGTAGGATTGTAGACCATTATGCATTCTTGTTTTAGTTGGAACAAAGTTATCTATTTCAAATTGTCCAACATGTCCATCAGAGATGGAATACATGAGCAGAGTGCCTTACTAGAGTGCAGTTGGAAGTTTGATGTATACTATGGTTTGTACTAGACCAGACATTGCCCAAGCAGTGGGAGTTCTTTCTAGATATATGTCTAATCCTGGTAGAACTTTCATTGGGATGCAATTAAAAAAGTCTTCAGATATTTGTGGGGTACCTCAGATTATTCCTTATGTTATTGTTGTCAATCTAGATTGCACCCGTATACTTGAATAATTAATTCAACAATCTATTGAAACATTGGTACTAATTCTAGGCTATGGGTATCCTATAAGGAATTAGACCTTCAGATTCTAGGCTGGTTCCTATTTAATTTTTGATTAATAACTGGTGATTTGCTGGAAAAAGGATAGGAGAACTATTACTAAATGTATGCAAAACTATAAATTGAAGGTGATGCACCTAATCGATAAAGATCTGCAATTTTGATTCATAATAAACCTCAGAAAACTAACCACACAAGTCAATTTTGACAGTTTCACCACAAAAAATGATTCTAAGGAAGAATTTGAATAAACCAGATTTGAAGGAAAGCAAGATATTCACAGCAAAGAAGAATATTATTCATTTACACAAACTTAGACCTGTGATTTTAACTATTCGAATGCATGCAAATATAAATGAGACAAAGATTTTAAAGGTTTTGATATTTAAACACAATAAAACTTCATCAAATCATTCATAAAGATAGCCAAATGCCAAGGAAGACTTTGATTTTACTATAATTTGAAGGAATCTTTGCCAAAAAACATAAGTAAATCTGTAAAAACACTACTGTATTAATCTGAAAGCTGAGTTACATGACCATTCGCCTTGCAGTATGCAAAGGCTGATAACAAGAACTGGATTGAAAAAGATAAAAAATTCAATATATACAATACGAAGGCACTCCAAAGTGCATGAATAAGCAACTGAAAGTGATCTGAAAGTGAAAAGATGACAATCCCAAAGTGAAATCCGAGCACAAGTAAAAATCCCTAAAAATGTGGTTCAAACTCATGCAAAAATGAGTGAACTCAATCTCGAAGTGGCAGTCATAAAGCATGTAATCAATCTGCAACTCGAACTGGACTGAAATCCCTGAAAAAGTGGGCTAAAGCATGCAAAACCACCTCGCTTGTATCAATCCACCCATGCACATTTTAAAATCCATCTCACGATAAATCTCCTGTTGACAATCTGATGTAGAACTGAAGTAAAAGATGACTTAGCTTTACATAATATTCTTATTTGCATTCTAGATGATAAATTAATTAAATGATTTATCATCATTCAATTAATCCATTTACATTATTTATGCAAATAAGAATAAAAAGAATAAATCTAACTTATATCTTATTTCATCTCATAATCTTCAAGCTCCAAAATCACATTTAGTATGTATTTCACACTTTCACTAAGAAACCACCATTTGACAATACTTGGCATAAATTTATCAACTAATGATGTTGACCACCTTGCTAGGCACATTGAATTAAAAGTCATGGCCATGGGGAGAATAAAACACAATGATTATTGAAAATCATTCACAAAAATGCAAAGAGGAATTAGGGTGAATGAACAAAACACCATCGAACCCTAAAAGTCATTATCACTCTTTTGCATTTGACTTAGAGAAACTTCTGGAGGAAGTCAGCCACCATGAGCAGGGTTTTCTAAGAGCTCTTTGATGCTAAGGCTTGAAATTTCATCATGCTTTGTTGTTTCTGAACTGGAAAAAACACGTTTTGCTATGTGCAGGCCGATTTCTTCATGGGTGATGCTCTTTTGAAGACTTTTATGAGAATTTCTTTGCAGGGTAAGTCGTTTTACCACAGATCTAAACATTTGTCTTTGTTTTAAACATTCTTTGGGCCTCTCAGCCACGCCATAATGGATCTTCTATATTTTAACTCCATTGTCTTTGTGCTCTTCCTCTGTATCTTTCGTGGTTGCTGTGAGAGCTTGGCTTATGCATTCAGGCCACAAAATTTTTTGTATGTTGTTTGACATTATTGGCTGCGGCTGTAAGTTATCCTCATATGGGATTTGAAGTATTTTCTCTTTAAACCTTTTTAGAACAAACCCTCATATGGGTGACAATAAATCACTACTCTTTTCCTTTGATATCCTGTTGCTTGCTTTGCATATATGTTTCCACTCTGAGCATCACATGTTTAATTAATTTCCAGTTGAGACAATTTGGCATTGGCTACATCACAACTACCTTGAAATAAAAGCATCTTAAATTACAATCAATATTTGAGAGTGCCATCGTTACCTCCCATCTTTTATTGCACAATATAAATGTTTTATTGAAAGCTCTTGTAACATGATATGACTGGTATACATACTTTCAAAATCATTCTGGCTGAGATAAATTTGTAACTGGACAACATCTCACTATCCTGTGTAAGCTCTCCTTTTAATTATTGACTATGGTCATTCATTCTTATACAATGTGTAATCAAAATGATGGCTTACTCTAGAAAAAATACATCATTTTCACCACTCCTTGCATCTGACTCATGTGGAACTGTCCTCATAAAAGAAACTTGCTTAGAAATTTATGTATACTATTCAACTTTTGACTGCTCACTTAATGCTTTATGCTGGTATAGATACTTCTGTTATGTCTTTTTAACCTGAACTATAACAATGTTGTCCTGTAGATGAATTTGCTCCATTAAAAGACTGTTAATGCAAGCCTTTTAAGTCTGTGATAATCTCTCACTTTAGAATACTTTGTCATTTAATTCATAAACTGCTGCTACTTGATCCTTCAAAGCTCACTTTGACTGAAAAATAGAAATAAGGCATTTTATGAATTATTGCCAATTGTTCATTGGCCTTGTTCACTATTGTATTTCTGCTCTTTGCTTGTTACTGTGTTTCAACATATGATCCTTGGAGAAGATGAAAGCTTTTGTACACTTTCTTGTGACATCCCTTGAGTATCTTCTGATGTATAGCAATATGCTATTTATTTAATGATAGTTGCTACTCAAATCTGTACCTTTCAAAGTAAAGACTTTGCCTTCACTTAATTGTATTCTGGGCTAATGAACATGAAAGGTTTTTCCCTGCTGTCTCTTGAACTAGAAATTGTCTTAAAGCTGCAATCGTTTGACTATGAGTGTATTGCTTAATCTTTTCAACAGTGACAATGTCTCTCCAATTCATAAACACAGTGACAACATTTGTTTAATCTTGCACAACTTTCACTCTCTCATAATTTCCAGTTCATAGCATCTTTTGAACTATTGTAGTGATTCATGCTATGGCTGTGATATTATTGTTTGTAACCGAAGTTGTATATCCTTTTAGATATGCCGAGCTCAACCCTTGTGGGAGCCCATTTTACTCCACATATCTGATGAAATGATCTTGAACATGATGAACCTGTTCCTGCACACTGAAACAAACCTATTAGCAATAAATAAAAGAAGCTGAAAGCTTCCATTGAAGTATGTCTTTCCTCTTGATTTTTTGTAATTATCTGATGAATGCTTGGTTTAATACAAATTACATTCCTACATGTAGCATAGGCGTAAGGCAGAAAGTAATTCACCATTGTATTAGAGTATAACTCTAATACCATTTTCTTAACGATTTTGCAGGTTCATGGAGCGATGAAGCGAGGCTGCAGCTGCTTGGAGACACGATAGCTGGAAGCACCAACGAAAGTGATTCATCATTACAGGCAATGATGAATTACTTCTCTCCTTTGCCCTTATGTTATTTTCAGTTGTGTAGCTTGTGCATTCAAATTTTGTATTCATCTTTTGATTGTTAGAAAAAAACTCAGTTACTCTCGCAGCTTGTGCGAGATTCAACATTTTTACAAAACGTATAAAAGCATCACTATGCAAATTTTCTCAATTTTCTGTTTTAAATGTTTTCACAATAAAACTATGATTCATATGTAAGATGATCTCAATGATGATCAATGAACATTTAATTAGCAAGACATAAATTATTTTTGTACCTATAAATGATGAACTTCATCCAGCTCTACCTATTTGAGCTCGGAGTGAAAAATAGGTAATAGTTATCATAGTAATATGACTTAAGATGAGATTTCCGTTGATATTCATGGTTATGTGGATTCAGTCTAGGAAAATGATGTTGATAACATAAAATACACCAATGCTTATGTGTTTACTTTATTTGGTGGTGCAATTAGTTGGATGAGTAATTGAAAAGTTGTGGTTTCTTTGTCCAGTATTGAAGTAGAGTATATGGAAGCTACTCATGCTTGTAAAGAAGCCATTTGGCTTAAGATACCATGTTTAGATATTGGAATAAAACAAGGTTCAGTGACAACTTATTGTGATAGTCAGAGTGCGATTTGTTTAGCCAAGAACCAACATTTCATGCCAGCACCAAGCACATTGGTGTACAATATCATTTTGTTAGAGATATGGTCAAAGATGGTAGGGTGAAGTTGGTTAAGGTAGAGACTTTGATGAATGTTGCTAATTCTTTTACTAAGCCTGTGAGCACAGAGAAGTTATGATGGTGTTTAGAGACTATGGGCCTTTTGTCCCCTAGCAATTAAGAGAATTTTTACTTCATCATGTTGATCTTGCAAAGTGTTCAACAAGCGGGAGATTTTTTGGGAAAATGTGTCTCAACCTTGCAAGTATATAAAGGTTATTGTTGATAGGATAGATATATGAATATATATTTCCTAGTTACATTGATAGGTGTATACAATGGTAACATGGGGTGGTGTTGAGGAGAAAAATGTGAGCGTGTTAACTTTTTCAAGAAACTCCTAATTGGCCGACATACATTAAATAAATGATATATTGCAAATGTAGACCATTAATTATTATGTTTTAGATCTAATGGTTGATATTTTGTTAGCCAGTCTTTCCCTAGAATGTAACCCTATTTTATGAGGGAATTGTATTAAAGCTGTGGCAGAGAGATGATGATGTATTCAAAGAGTCTGATAGTGGAATGTTGTATCTTGATCTCTACTGGTGATACTCATGTGAGAATATTTCTCTACAAGTATATTGTAATCTTTGTGATTTATTGAATAATATATTGGGTGACTTTTGGAGTGTGGGGTTTTTCTCCCAAAAGGGTTTTCCCCACATAAATCACTATGTCGTGGTATGCATGATATTTATGTTTATTTCTATTTAAGTTTCTATAATTGTTCAAGATCTATAATTTTTTGCATTTTTCTCCTCTCAAGATTAGTGTAAGAAGTTGTTCCGCTACCTTAGATTCCTTACACCTTTGTTGGTTTTTCCATGAGATCTTAGATCTTGGAGGCTTGATAACCTTCCTTGATCCTTGTCAACATATCTTTCCAACAATTGCACAATTAGACCTCTCTTGATTGTTTACTTTAGTGTGATTTTGATGCATGGTCATCCTCTCACTAAAGTGGGGGCTAAATGTAGTGCTGGAAAATGTAATTCTTTACATTTTCTCACTTGTTCGGGCTCTCCTTATTTGAAATGGACTTAATAATTCCTTAAATTAGTGTTTTTAAAAGTACCCCTTTACATTTACACACTTATTTGGGACCTCTTAATTAATTAAGCTTAATTGCACCTTAATTGGACCTCTAATTCATTTACAAGCTTATTTAATTACATTTTTTGAAGGGGAAACCTGACAATAATTAATGCCTAAACATAACACTTTATATTGAGCAATGTGTGTTCTAGGTTTATGGACCTGGGACCCAATGGTCCTCTCTAAACCTTAGGACCTAAATTTAAATTACGTGTTTAGCAGTATTTTAATGATTTCAAATCCATAATTCAATGTTAGCTTGTGATATTTGAATTTTAGGAAATTAAGGATACGTACCTATAAATACAAGGTTATTTCACTATCTTTCACCTAGATTTTCAAGTGTTCAATTACAAGAGCTAATTTTATGATGAAGGGCATTCAAGAACACAATATTAGAGATTTATTGTAGCATTCAAGATCCATTCATGTCAAAGTTTTCTTGCATCATTCATGTTTTTGGAGCTAACATTGTAATGTAGGTTTCTTGATCAAGGCAAGCATTCAAAGTATCATTTCAAGCAAGATTTAAGTGTCAAGATCCACATCCAATTCAACCATCTCATGCAAGTTGCAGATCTCTTAAGATATCCATTATGAAGGTTTCATACAAGGGTTTGTTGAGTGGTAACATAGATTTGTTCTTTCTTCATTCCCTCTTTCATGTTTTATTTCAACGCAAGGTTTAATTACCAAAATGGGGTTTTACCAAGGTAAGCTCCTATTCACCCAAAACAAACATTTTTCTCTCTTGTGTGTGTGATTGTAGATTTAGGTTGAAGAAGACTTGAAAACCTTTTGAAGAGAAATATTTACAAAGTTGTCAAAGTTGCAAAATTTGTCAAAGTTGTCATCAAATCACAGAATCTCACCTTCAAATCATATTTTTGACTTTCTGACACTCAAACATGGAAAAGTCATATGCTTTAGATCTACACTAGAGGCTCCTAAAATACTGTTGAAATCCCTATACTTGGACCCATTCACCCATGGGCGAATGAATCTCAGATCAGCTTCTTAAAAGCACTTTTGGTGAGTGGTACACAAGTATCTGCCCTTCTCAGATCTGCATTCTATTTTTTGGTTTTGTAAATATTGAGTTTAATATTGTTGCTTCAAGTGTTATATTGCATTTTGGTGTTAATTTTCTATTTCTTAGTTTTTCTCCCCAAAGTGTTGTTTGACTTTAACCCCCATCCTTCAGTCATAAGGAAATCTGAAGATTCTCACTTTGATTTGATTCACCTAAGGGTTGATAATAAATTTATTGTGTGGATCTCATTTCCTAATGAAATAGTGGAAAATAGGTATCATATCATATTTCACCGCATCATTTTGTCACCTAACCTATTTTCATCATTTTAGGGTTGATAATCAAAATTATGACGTGGTGGTGTAGTTTTTTGTTTTTATTCCATGTGGCATTCTACATGAACCCCAAATATAACCTACTCTACTTTGAGACCTTCTCCCCTACCATGTGATTATGCAAAACAATGTTATAGTGAAAATAGATAAGAGCAAAAATTACCCATACTTTCTTCCCATGCAATTTTTATACCAAGGATGCCAAACATATCATGGGCATGGAAGTTACTCAAGTGAGAGAATGTCTTTCTCATGACTTTATCTTAAAAAAAAGTTAGAGATGCATGGGTGATGAATTAAATTTGCAAAGTACAAGTGGGATCTTTTGAATGGAAATTCATGAAGTGCAACCATGGTGTAGTGTGGGGTTTGTAGTAGTCTCTCAAGGGGCCCATGTCTTTGTGGATGATTGTTATCAGTGGATATTGTGGATTTGTGTGTGGGCCTAAACAGTTGTGCTTCTTTCAAACTGAAAGGAAGACATGTACACAAAATAGCTTCCAACACTAATCTATCAGAGGAGAGAATGTGTAATTTTTGATAGTTTCAAACCCTTATTCAATTAAAATAAAGAAGATGCACATAACAAGTAAAGATAAACAACATCAGAGATATAATAAAAACATATAACACCAAATATACGTGTGGAAAAATCTTTTGGGAAAAAATCCCCACACTCCAAAAGCCTGAACAATGTATTATCTATAAAAAACAAATACAATACACTTAAAACACAAGCTTCTATAGGAGTGTGTCTGTGTTACAATTCTTCAGTAAATCCGACAGCATAACAATATCTCAACACAACTTCATACAACCCAAAAATGCACAAGTGATCAATATATAAGAGATTATAATGCATAAAATAAACATTTCTAAAACAATTTCCAAAGGTTGAAGATGCAACATGGAAAGCGCCAAAAACATTGCACATGCGTAATGGTAAGTTTGCAATTATCACCACATGCCATGCTACAAAAATGTGCATTTTCCAAAATAATTGCACCTCAAAAAATCACATTCAATGTAAACTCAACATGAAAATAGAAAAATCCTTTACACAAAACTCCACCTATAAAAAAAAAAATTCCAACATGACTCGTCATTTGAATAGAAACTACAAGTTGTAACTCACAAGACAATGTGAGGAACTTAGCAACATTTAATATTATGGAAAAATAAAATCTATAGAAAAATAAAAGGTTGAGACACCTTTTTCCTAACATTCTCCCACTTGTCGAACACCTTTGAAGAGTCAATGGAAGTAATAGGATTTAACTACTAGAGGCCGTGAGGCCCATAGAATTCGAACACCATTTGAACTTCTCTGTGCTCACTAGCTTTGTCAATGCATCTACAACATTCATCAGGGTGTCAACCTTCTTCAACCTCATCTTTCCATCTTCCACCATATCACAAAAAAATGAAATTGAACATCAATGTGCTTTGTTTTGACATGGAAATTAGGATTCCGTTCCAAGCAAATGGCACTCTGATTGTCACAACAAATAGTAATCTACCCTGTATAAAAACCAATATCAGAATATAAATTCTTAAGCCAAATGGCTTCTTTACAAGCATGAGTAGCTGCCATGTACTCTGCTTTTGTAGTGGAAAAAGTGACTATAGTCTGCTGCTTACTCATCCAATTGAACCATTTATTTTTTGCTCTCTAGGACTTCTCTAACTCTTCTAGGGTTTTTCACCTAAAAGGAGAGAGGTAGGGCCAAAAATGCAAAGTAGTTCATTAAAATTATGTTATGTGCAATGTTGTCTAATCTAAATGAAGTAAAATAAATGCAATTGAATGATCTAAATGATTAAATATGAATGCAAGACTAAGATTTATACGTTGTTTGAAAACACAATGGGGTGATCCCACAATACTGGTTTACAATTTTTGCTCAAACTGGACACTGAACTGATTTTTTCTAACTAAATATTCATTTTTGGCAACCTATAGCGGCTAAACCGTGAGGAATTTGAAGATGATGTAAACTAGTGATTTGTGACATTTTTTCTATAGATTCTAAATTGTTTTTTTCAAAAATTTTAGAATCAAATTTCACTTCTTTTTCCATCTCCTTCGAAAACTAGTTTTTTTCAGTAAACACCATTTTTAAGGAGTGAGGCTCACCGTATAACACATAATATTTTTTCCACGAAGGATAAAATTCTATTTTTTTTTTAATTTAAATTTGTAAGCATGATATCTAGTGCTTTAAATTGGTTTCATAAATTTTTATTGAATATTTTTTCCTTAATCAAGTTTCAAAATCAAACCAATTACAATTCAGACATAGACAAACTGTATAACACAACTATTTTTGTATGTATCGAAATTCAATTTTTTTTTGTTGGATCAAGGACTTCAGTATCTAGTGCACTCATAATTTTTCAATTTTATTTTTTGATAATCTTATTTTTCTCCACATGTGTAGAACAAAGAACTTCATTTTCGGTAAAAAAACCTACATTCACAAGAAATAAAAAATAAATATAATAATAAAATTAAATTTATTTAAAATTATACTTTTGACGAAGCTTATAATAAGGAATACATACTTACAAAACATAAATTTTAAATGAATTCATTTTGATCCCCCAAAAGGTAAATCAAAGTGGTTTTTATCAACATTTTGATAGGTGTAAAGGATACTCAGTTATAGGTATGGTTTAAAATTAGCGGGGTTCTATCCAAGGGGGTTTGATCTAAGGTAGTTTGATCAAAACCTCTTCAATTGGAATGCTTTAAATGGAATTTTGTAAGGATTAAATCATTATATTTTTTAAACATATGTGATTTCAGTAAAAATCAAAATCTCTTAGAAATTGTAAACCAACTTTGTGGGATCACCTAGTGTTTGTAAAAAGCTTGAAAGAATGAACAAAAATGAAAACTAACCTAAACAAAAGGTTGTTTCTTAGAATGTGTGCACCTAGAAAACTAAAGGTAAATGGAAAAAAATATGGAAAATTGATGAAACTTGAATCTGGGTTGACTAGGACTCATTCGCCACCTTGGGCGAATCAGTCCCAGATCAGGACTTTTCTGCTTAGAATAGATGGTTTTTGACAGTCGGGGATCTAGAACCGCATTTGACTCAAATTTTCACCTCAGGAGGGACTCATTCGCCATGCATGGTGAATCATTCCACTTTCAAATTTTTGCAATTTAAAACTTCAGTCCTGCACCTTGACACCTATACAACAATTTATGATGGAAACTTGACTTTGGATCTCAAAAAATTCTAACAAAATAGCTCAAAATTGTTTGTCTAATGGGGGTTTTTCCTTGGTCAAACCCCTAGTTGGGTAATTAAACCTTGAATGGAGAAAAATCTGCTTAAACCCTAGCCTTAGATATGTTAAAGACTAGGAAAGTATGAATCATAACAAAAGCCCTATTCTATTGATCTAAAATAAGACATGCAAGAATGATCTATATGATGCAAGATCGCAACCCTAGAAACCATACAACATATGAAAAATGGGAATAAAATGGCATGCAAATGATAAAAAAACAAGATGCAAACCTTAATCTGAAGATGGAATAGAAATGGAAGATGGAATCAATAGGAAAGCAAGTCCTTAGGTGTGATTTGGTGGCTAGTTGCAGCTCTTCACCCTAGATTTCTTCATGATTCACCATAGGAATCCATCATCAATCCTTTGCAATGTTGGATCTTGACAAAAAAAGTGAGCTTCAAGACCTACAAAAACCCTTGTTTTTTGCCCTAAAACTTCAACTTTTGCTAATGAAACTTGTGGAAAACTTGACCTTATGAATTGCTCTTGAGAAATGATAAAAGATAAGAAGAGATGATAAAAAGATGTGTGAAATGACTTGAAATGAGTATTTATAAGCAACAACACCTTATTTTCCTATTAATTAGACCTAAGAGGCCGACATTCACCAGAAATGAAAGTTAAATTGATTAGATTCCCACTTAAATTTGAATTTTCCCTCAAAGGGGGACTGATAAGTGGTTGGCTGAGACACTCATTGTCCCATGCTCTGGGTCCTTATTCTCAAGAACTCTTAGGTGACTCTCCTACCTTAACCTTTAGGTCCTATTTCAGGTATAGAAACCCCTGGTCCTTCTGGCCAACCCCACTATCATCATTCTTTCATTCCACCAAGTCAATCTTGGTGCCTTGCCACTATCTCACCCTTTGCCCTTACTCTTCCCTAAAGGCCACTAAAAATCCAAGCTTTACCAACTTGTTGCAGGGATGTGTGTTGACTTCCATAGCTTCAAAACAATCCACCTAGAGTTCCTGATCATCCACCATACTCCATTTCTCCATCACTCTCACCAAACCCTATTCTAGGGTTTAAAAAGGGCTAGTAGCCCTTGAGCCCCAGTTAGGCCTCCTCACTCGAGAAAGTAGGCTTAAACTTCCAACTTTTCTAAAGAACTTCACAAACTTCCTTCTGAGACCCTAGTTCATTTTCAAACCTCTCTAGGATTTTTTAGGTTTCAGGCTTTCTCAGTCAGTACACAGGCATAACCCTGATTTTGTGAGAATTAGGGCTTTTTAGGCCATTTCTTGACCTCACTATGAACTGTTTGATTCTTTCAGCCACCAAATGGACTAGTGAAGACTCTTTCTTCTTGAAAATCCTTTGTAAGGCCTCCTGCAACCACCACACACCCTGAGTTTCTAGAAATTAGACACCCCTGCAACGTTAGTGTCTATTTTGCACTGTCTTTCCTAACTGGGCATAGCCAAGCTCGCCTAGGAAGAGACTTTCACCATGCTTCTTGGACTCCTACAGAATCCTAAGACTAATCTATGTATAGGAATGGGGCCTAGCCACATTTCCCACAAGGCCGTACTCTAAGTACAGTGGGAATGCAAACTAAAACCCCATCTTTTCACAGTTTACCAGTCAAAACTGTAGTTAAAAGAAGAACAAAGAATTTACAAGAACACTTGAAAGCGAGTAACCAACTAACTACTATACCAAACAGTGATTCAAAGAGAATTTCACTTCATTCTAATCTAACCAAAAAAACCTTGTTCAATCCATTTACTACTGTTTCAGGAACAAGAACAAGAACAGAAAAAAATGCACTCTAAACTATCACTATTTTTCCAATTTTCAAACTATTACAATTCCAATGTTTTCCAAACCTATCACCATCTCGAGGTTCACCTTTTAAAGGTTCATAAGGTGGTTATTTCTCCCCTTGGTCGGGCTTAACCACTACTAAAGGCCAAAATTGCATAAATGCAACATTTTGGGCTTTATTTCTAGCTCCTAGAGAATCCTATTTGAACAAGTTGTGAACCACATCCATTCTACCCTGAACTACAGAACAACCTTCCTTCTAACATATTCTAACACTTATAACACAAGACAAGATGGTCAACATGACCCTAAACATCAAAATCACAAAATTATAAAATTCTTCCTAGGCTTCCAACATATTGCCTAGTGTTTCCAAATGCCTCCTAGGTGCTCCTGCACCATTCTCCCCCTCTCAACCCAAACACTAGGGAATGGAAAGAGAGACCAATGATAGGTCAATACCAAACTTCTTGAACTGATCTTCTTGAATCCATGTGGCTTCTGATTCATGCTTGTTCTTCCACTGGATAAGGTGCTCCATGTACACCTTGTTTCTTGTAGCCTTCTTCACTCTTGACTCCAAGATCTTCTCTGCCTGAGGCTTATCTTGAATAGGTAAGGGTACATTACTGATGTCCTTGAATATCTCCTGACTGTTTTGACCCACATCACTGACTGTCCCCTTATACTTGATCAAATCAACTATGTTGAAAACTGGTGAGATTCCTAGATCGGTAGGTAACTCCACCTTGTATGCATTCTTTCCATACTTGGCCAATATCTTGCATGGACCCACTCTTTTCATCTGCAACTTGGTTGACATTCCCTTCTACAACCTTGACTTGTTAAGGTGGACCATAACATAGTCTCCTACTTGAAATTGCACATCTTTCCTTGACATATCTGCCTTCTCTTTCAATTTTTGTGTAGCCTCGGTGACTGTACTCTTTACCTGCTCTTGAATCTCTTTCATGGTCTAACTGAAATCTTTTGCATGTCCACTCCTATGTTCCATAGCTCCAAGATATTTGAGCTCACATATCCCTCTTGGGTGCATCCCATACACAATCTCAAAAGGACTCTTCCTTGTGGTTCGGTTCACACTGTCATTGTAAGCATACTCAGTTTGTGAGATAACCATATCCCATGTTTGTCCATACTCTTTAGTTAGGCACCTTAAA
>VDFB02000008.1:195341533-195422550 GCA_007258455.2 Sequoia sempervirens | reverse complement strand
TTGCTACTAATAATGCTACCACCACATTTGAGGAGATTCCTACTATCAAGATGATCCATATTCCTTTGACATTTGGAGCCTCTAGATTTGGAAACTAGATCCCCACCTCTAGCGCTTCAACTAGTCAACCTCTATCAATAGATCCTGTCCTTACCGCTATTTTACAAAACATGGGGTGGATGCAATCTTAGTTGGCGAGCTTGGATAGTTCTAGATATCAACCCATATTTTAGTCATATTATTGTCATAGCCCTTTGTCTTTTTCTATTCTAAACACCCCTATTCCTCAAGGGGTAGAGATTGCTAAATTTGAAAAGTATAGTGGTAGAGGAGATCCACAGGCGTGCACGTCTCATCTTTCAATGCCATGTGTACCGATTTTTTTCACCATGATGATTTGTTAGTAAAAATTTTCCCGCATTCTCTCAAGGATGATTCTTTGGAATGGTATTGCTCGCTTTCATATAATTTTATCTATAGTGCCGAAAAAAGTAATCCTTTTTCACACTTAATTTGAATAATTAACATTAAAGCTGAATTAATGGTGTCTTGGAGTAGTGTTGTAATGTGTTGTACACATTCACATTATCCCATGACCTTTATTTAATTAAAACATGCCTTAATTGGTCCTTTGTAAAAGTGTTGTAAAGTGTTGTAACACAGGTATGTGCAGGATCATGATGGGCCAAAAAGTGGCAATATGATGGGTATGTGGTTGACGACTATCTTTTTACCCAAAATTGATGAAACAAAAAGGGTTTTTAAAGGAGATTCTCATCTTTCCACTGATATAAATTATGCTTCGCTTTGAATTTAATAAGTAATTATTATTCATTTTCTATTCAAATTACGACTAAAGTCCTAATTGATAGGCTAATTGAAAAACATCTATAGCTTTCAAACAGTATCACATTTTTTGAATCCAAAACATGCGTCACATACTATAGGATTAAAAAAAGAAAAATTGAATTTCATGAAGTTTTGACCAAGTTACAAGTGTATATTTACACGACTTCTTTATATTTTCAAAAGTTGTAATAAAAAATCATAATTAATTATTTACTTGGAAAAAAAATTACAAAAATGCACCACATCTAAGGGCATGAGTCCCTCTACTTATATCTAAAATCTTATAAAAAAATATTATCATTTTATTGTGGTTAGGGTGGTCGACAGACACTCCATTCTCTCTTATTTTTTCCTTGAAATTTAAGTACCACATTTCTCGAAATTTCAAATTTTCACCAAATATATATATTTTAAAACAAACCTTATTAGTTTAGTAACTGCTATCCACTTCCATACATGATTCTGGCTCCTATATATTTTGAAGTAATATAGGATAACAACTTATTCAAATTCTCTTTTACGCCAAGTTGCCTAACTCTGGATTTTTCTAAATTTTTTGCCACTTATGTCGGCTTTTTCCATGATGATCTTGCACATAACGCCAATAACACTTTCACACTTTTCTAGGATTTATTTAATTAATTAAGCCTAGTGGGCCACTTTTAATAAAATATATTTAACTTGTACCTTATTTAGATGTTGTAAAGTGTTGTAACACACTTTCACATTTATTTAGCGTCCCCTTAATTAATGGTCGTTAATTGAGTTTAATTGACCTCTTTAATTCAAATTCAATAACACCTCTCAAAGAGAAATCCTGACACCCAATAATCAAATGACATAACCTTGAATGTGGAAAATTTCAGGTCCCAAAAAGTGTGCCAGGACCCATTCGCCACTAAGGGTAAATGGGTCCTCCCTTAATAGGACCCCACTTTATTGGAATATTCTAACTAGCTTTTTGGCCTTCTTTTCACCCCCTGGAGCTTGGTCATAGAAAGTGAGCCAAGACCCATTCACCCAAGGTGGTGAATGGGTCCTCCCTTAGCAAGGACCCTCTTTTTGAATTTCATCTTGGCAGGATTTTAATTAATTTCATTTCCAAATTTGAGGTCAGCCTTGATTATTTAAATTTTGGGGTTAAATCTCTAATTTAGTATAAATACAAGGATATTTGACATAATTACATCTAAGTAATCCAAGAGAGAAAAATAGAGCAAGATTACAAGCAAGCAAGACAAATAATTTAAACAAAAGTGAAGTTCAAAGCAACATTTCAAGATCTTCAAGCTCATTTTGTGTCTAAGATCAAGCATTATTGAAGGTTGATGATAGATTCCTATGGAGAAGCATGAAGGATTCTAGGTGTTGGGAGATGCACAAGTCATACAACCAAGCCTAAGGACCTGTTTTTAGACTGATTCCATCTTCTATAATCATCCTATTTGCAGCCTCCTGAACCAAAAATTTTGAATGTTGTTCTATGGACTTCTCTTGCACTCTTAAGATCTTCCACCTAAAAGGAGAGAGATAGAACACTCAAAATTGAAGTGGCTCACTCAAATAAAGGATTGCGTGATGTGATTAAGACTAAATCAAATGTTGTAAATGCAACTAAATGATGTAATTGATTGATTATTAATGGTAAACTAATGAAATGTGCAATGTTTGAAAACATAGTGAGGTTTGCAAAAAGCTTAAAAAGATGAACAAAAATGTAAATGTAACTGAACAAAAAGCTATTTTTTAGAATGTGTGCACCTATAAAGCTGAAGATGACTAGAAAACACTCTGGAAATTTGGTAAATCTACTTTTATGCTGACTGGGACTCATTCGCCACCCTGGATGAATCAGTCCCAGGATAGGGTTTCTGCTCACTAGGTATTAGGATATTTGCATCTAACTCTTAAAGTCACCTCAGGAGGGACTCATTCACCATTCATGGTGAATCAGTCCACTTTCAAATTTTTGCAAATTTAGATCTTTGTTCTGCACCTTGACACCTGTATAACACTTTTTGACGGAAACCTAAATCGAGATCTCAAAAAATTACTACAAAACACCTTAAAATTGGTTTTCTAATGGGGGGTTTTACTTGGTCAAACCCCTAGTTGGGTAATCAAACCTTGAATGGAAAAAAATCTACATAAAACACTAGCCTTAAGTGTGTTAAAGACTAGGAAAGTCTGAAGTATGATAAAACCCTATTATATTTTGCTAGAACAAGATGTACAAATGTGATTTGAATGATGCAAGACTTCAACCCTAGAAATCCTACAACACATAAAAAATGGAGACAAAAGACATGCAAATGGAATGTAAATGAAATGCAAACATTAATCTGAAGATAGAGAGAAAATGGAAGATGGAATCAATTTGAAAACAAGTCTTTAGGTGTGATTTGATGGCTAGTTGCATCTCCTCAACCTAGATTTCTTCACGATTCACCATAGGCATCTATCATCAACTCTTTGCAATGTTGAATCTTGAATGAAGAATGAGCTTCAAGACCTGCAAAAACCCTAGTTTGTTGCCCTAAAACTTCAACTTTGCTAATGAAACTTATTGTGGAAGGCTTGACTTTAGAATTTTCTTTGTAAAAATGATAAGAGATGTGAAAAATGACCTAAAATGAGTATTTATAAGCAGCAACACCTAATTTTCCCATTATTTAGACCTAAGAGGCTGACATCCACTAAAAAATTAAGTTGAATTGATTAAATTCCTGCTCAAAATTGAAATTTCCCTCAAAAGGGACTCATTCGCCACCCTTGGAAAATGGGTCCCAGTAGAGGGGACTTATTCGCCCAAGGTGGCAAATGGGTCCCACTAGTGGTTTTTGAAGGTGGGTTTTTGAGATATGCATTAATTAAGTGTTGTTTGTTGGGATTTAAGTGATTTCTCAAGTAAAACAGGCCTCTAGATAAAAAATAATGGGTCTTAGGGGTCTATAAATGTTATTTTGAAGAATAAATAATGCAAGGGTACTCAAAAGTAGGTCCAAATTAAGCATGAAATTGTCTCTTTTCTCAAGAGTGTCCAATTTTCTACACCACATTTAGCCCCCACTTTAGCGCCCATATGACTCTATGTTCTTATGTAAGCTAAAGGACTCTAAATAGTGCACTTTTTTGCATAAAAGGATACTCATTCAAAAGATGGGAGAATGAAGCCCCCATTGTCGTTATTTGCAAAACCACAACATTTGGAACAACATCCTAGAACACACATTCGTTAATTGTCCAAAAATCCTTTTATCTAACTCCTAGGAATTCAATTCAAGGGTAGATGTATGCCCCCCCTTAATTCCACTTTATTTATGTAGGTGGAATCAAGGTAGCAATCTAGCCATGTCGAATTAAAAAAGAGAGAGTCATACTGTAGGGAATTTCCAGGTACCATGCCACGTAACGATAGATGATTGATGTTGGGTGCAGAATCATGATTCCAACACATCAAATGGCGTAAAAAATGGAGTCCCCTAGCTCCCGCTATGTTGTTTTGAATAAAATATGCACTATGAACTCTTAAGATAAAATAACCCTCATTTAATGCATAAGAGTAAAAGTGATGAAAATCGGTTAAAAGAGGTAGAAGAAAGTAATTTTTCACTTACTATTGCATTTTACCTTCTTGTAGCTTGAGAGTGACAAGTGAGATGAGAATATGTCGAGTAGATGAGATTACGCCCCTTCACGACTGGATGAGCTTCGAGAGCAGGTAGCACGCGACGAGTTATACCATGAGATGAGTTGATTTTGCAACTTTCACTTTGTGATTTTGTAATAATTTAATGATTTTTAATGTATGGATAGGTTAATTTAAGATCTTGGAAGAAAATTTTGCAGTGTTTCCTTTTTTCGCAAAGTGTCCCTTTTGTTCGCAAAGTGTCCTGTTTCTTTGCAAAGTGTCCCAAAAGGGTTCTAAAGTGTCTAGGGCCTTTAGGAAAGCACACTAGAAGAGCTTTAGCACACTTTCATGGTGAATAATGTAAAAAGTAAATATATTAGATGAATTTTTAGAGCATATTGTTATGATTTGAATAGGTTCTAGCTCAGTCGTGATAACGGCTAGGAGGGAGACATTAGCTTTCTTAGAGATTTAGCCCCAACACTGTTAGTAGCAAAGGAAAAGCATCTACATGTAGTAGGTATCTATTGGGCATATCTGATGCCATGTTGATGGCCCTATGCGAGCGCTGGGACACTGATACATGTACATTTCACCTTCCTACTGGGGAGATGACCATCACTCTCAAGGATGTACACTGTATTATTTGAGTTCCTATTTGGTAAGAGCGAGTATATTTTCAGGGGATTGGTCATTTCACGAGAAGAAGGTGGACATGCAATAATTTTTGGATGGACCTATTCATGATGAGTGTGTGAGAGCACGAATTGAGCTTCCCAAGCTTCTATATTCACGAGCCCCCATTATATGATAGATTATGATGCATACAGTGGCTCTTGTTGTCAATCCTGATGGACAAGTGACACACTTGGATGGAGGATTGGTAAACTTCATTGAGGGATGAATGAGCACACAACAATATACGCTTGGGGACATTGCATCCTAACACATCTTTATTATGATCTTGGCCAATTTTTGTTTCGAGAGATCCATAGTATGGTGCACTACATTTTTTTGCAGGTGTGGTGCCTCGAGCATATTACATGCACTAGGCCTATCAGGTTCCCTTGTGCTATAGTTGTAGGATATCCATGAGAATTCAGCTATCCTCTACAATGATTGTGACAGTACAAAGATCTACAATTTTGGAGGGTGAGATTTGACTAGCTGGAGGAGGACGAGATCCTTTGGAGACCTTATCTACTTACACTATAGTGGCTTGATCCCATAGGATAGTTGAGGAGGATACAGATGGACAGATTTTTAGCTAGATGACATGACTATGTTGTATGACCTTTCTATTATAGGCAAGTCATGTGACAGTTTGGGCAGGTGCAGACACCACCAAGGGCATGCCCCTTCATTAGGAAATCAGTGCAAAGGGCCTAGAGGCTGAGTGATACCATTCAACTCACTATAGTCATGTTTGTGAGGGTGAATTCGATGATTCAAATCATGATCAACCACCAGTCATCGACAGTGATGATGTTGGTAGAATAAATGAGCATGAGGAGTGGTGGTCAGTGACACAAAGAACTCCTGTATTTCCCATGGATGTCCCTATAGGTGATGTAGGATCAACACCAAATGAGGGAGATGAGGCAGAGGGTAGGGCCGAGGATGTACGATACAGGCCAGTAGATATATTTACTAATGTTATCAATGATGAGTATGATTCAGAGGCTGATCCTGACTATGAAGACCAGGATGGAGGAGAGGAGGATGAGGATGAGGAGGATTATGAGGAGGATGATTATTACGAGGAGGAGCCACCCCTGAGTGAGGGTGATGAGGTAGTGATCGAGGATCAACACAAGCATGGAGAGGCTTCTCACAATCATAGGACCAAATCACATGTAGTAGCTACAATGGAAATCGACACCCATAATCAGAGAGAGACTAGCATGTCCTCTATGCTCCCTAGAGAGGATGAGGTTGATATTTCTCATCTGACTAGAGACATAGGTGATAATATTTGATTTTATGAATGTACTTTGAGTGTTTTATATTATATATATATATCATGATAATGTTTATTGATTGTGTACCTTTTCTATCTTGCAGGAGTGACGAGAGACTGGCAAGAGTTTTATCGTTAGGTTTCCGCAGAGATAGTGCATGCATCCATTGATGATGAGGAGATGGATCCTAACTATGTGCCCCCACCAATTGTGGAGGAGGAGCCAAAGTCACTCAGACCTTTCGTGAGGCTATGGGCAGTGTATGAGAGTGTGAGAAGATGATTCTGTCGAGCTAAGAGTGGAGGATAGTCATCGTAGACCTCAACAGAGGTTGAGAGACTGCATGCAGAGCTAGCACAGCTATGAGCGAAGAGGGATCAAATGGTAGAGGATCAAGTTGTGGCTCTTGGTTGAGTATAGGGTCTGGAGTATGTACTTAGATTCGGCAGATCATGATCATGATCATACACAACCATCTCACAACATCCAGGGACTGGATCATGGGCGCCAGAGCCCAAGGGGTCTAGCTCTCATAGACCTTGGTGAATTTGTATATGATGATGTATATAAAATTATATATATATATATATATATATATAAGCATTTGATGTTGTTGCAATTTGTCTTAATGTGTTTGAATGCTAAATGATAATGTGATTAATTAAATAACTTATGGAAAAATTATTTAATTAATGCCGATATGATTTAATAGGATTGATGTGATCTAATGTAAAACATATTGCAGCTTCACTTTAGATACAACATTATTGGATTAAGGAGAATATGTTAAATTAGATACACCTATAACTCATATAAGGATCGAACTTAACATAACACGATGATGAATAGTGGGTATGTGCAAGATCATGATGGGCCAAAAAGTGGCAATATGATGGGTATGTGGCTGACGAATTTTTTTTACCCAAAATTAATGAAATGATAAGGGTTTTTAAAGGAGATTCTCAACTTTCCACCAATATAAATTATGCTTTACTTTGAATTTAATACGTAATTATTATTCATTTTCTATTCAAATTATGAATAAAGTCATGATTGATAGAATGATTGAAAAACATCTATAGCTTTCAAACGGTATCACATTTTTTGAATCCTAAACATGCATCACATTCTATGCTTCACATACTATAGGAGAAAAAATGAATTTCATGAAGTTTTGACCTAAGTTAAGGTGGTCAGACATACAAGTTTTTATATTTTTAAAAGTTGTAATAAAAAAATCATAATTAATTGTTTACTTGGAAAAAAATTACAAAAAACATATGCATCACATCAAGACATGAGTCCTCTACTTATATCTAAAATATTATAAAAAATATTATCATTTTATTTTGGTTAGGTGGTCAAAGAAACACCTACTTTATTTTTTCCTTGAAATTTAAGTACTCACGCATTGAAATTTCAAATTTTCACCAAATAGATTTTTTTTTTTTAAACAAACCTAGTAGTTTAGAAAACTAAATTCAATTTCTATAGATTCTATTCTTACATATTTTTTAAATAATATAGATAACTTATTCAAATTTTTATGTCAAGTTGCCTAACTCTGATTTTTTTTTTTTTGCCACTTAAGGGCCTATTTTTTCCATGATGATCCTACACATACCCTAGTATGAAACCTAAAATAATTATAAAAAGAATTTTAAATAATTACCGTAGTGTTCAAGACAAAGACATGATTAGTTTTCAAGAATAAAGCAATGTGAAAGTTAATTAAAATATAACCAAATAACTTTAGACAACACCACTTTATGAATCATACTATTCAAAGATATTAGAGATAATACCGATGCAAATGCACAACATTAATAGGTTCCTTAAGGGGTGTTCCATTGAGCTCCATTAACACATAAGTGCCAAACCCATAATAGGTAGTGATTATGTAAGGTCCTAACCAATTAGGGCTGAACTTATCTTTGTCCTCATGGTATGTGTGAGTATTGTGTTGATTCTCATAGAGAACAAAATCACCCTTACGAAACATTCAAGGAATGACGTGAGTACTAAATGTTTTTGTTGTAATTGTTTAATGTAAGTTTGGAGATGCTCAAGAGCATTAATGCACTTTTCATCAAGCATTTCAAGTTGGTGCAATCGTTGGTCTTTATAAGTGGCATCATCAATACAGTCTTTAAGAGCAATTCACAATGTAGGAATTTCTAACTCCAAGGACATGATCGTGTCAGTGTCATAAACAAGGTTATAGGGTGTAGTTCTTGTGGATAATCAAAAACTTGTTTAATAAGCCCAAAGCACATAATGTAATTGCGTATACCAATCCTTATGATGTTTGTTAATAATTTTCTTAGGATTTGTTCAAGGATCTTGTTAGTGCTTTTAGCTTGTCCATTGGGTTGCAGATAATATGGTGTAGAAAATTGATGTTGGATGTTGAACGTTTCAAGACATTTCTTTACTTTGTTATTCTTAAAAGGGGTTCCATTGTCAGAAATGATTGCAGAAGGAAGGCCAAAGTGAGTGATTATGTGTTCCAATATGAAATGACAAATTACTTCAGTAGTTGTGGATCAAAGATGAATAACTTCCACCCATTTTGTGAAATAGTCTATTGCAATGATTATAAATGTATGTCCGGTGGAAGAAGGTGGTGAAATTTTTCCAATAAGATCCAATCCCCATACTGAAAAATGACCAAATGGAAATTTGGGCACAGAGTTTAGAAGTAGGAGCATGGATCAAATTGCTATGTTCTTGACATTTGTGACATCATTTAACATAAGCAAAGCAGTCTTTTTCCATATTTCTCCAATAATATCCCATACAAATGAGTTTTTGCACTAACGACCACCGTCCAAAATGACCTCCATAGGCACCAGCATGAGCCTGCTCCAGGGCTATAGAAATTTTAGAATCGTTAAGACACCTTAGTAAGAGACCATTGAAAGATCTTCTATACAATACATCGGAAAGGATCACATATTTGGCTGCTATTTTGCATAAACAATTTCAAGTGCTTGTCATTGTGGGCTTAGGAATGGTACCATCTTTTTAAAATAATTGTATATTGTATCATACGATTCTCATGATTCTTCTTGAGTTGTAGTTAAAATGTCTTCTACGAGAGCATCAATCGAAGGTTTCATGATGGGGTGAATAATGAAGGTGAAGTCTGTTGAGGGATCATGTGGGGATATAAGAGAGGCTGCACTCGCCTTTGAATCCACATGTCGATTGTCTTTTTGAGGGATGTTATCAATGGTGAATGATTAAAACTTCTCTAATAGTTTCATTGTGAGGTCCTTGTATTTTGATAATTTTTTATCTTTAGTTTGATATGTCCAATTGATTTTTTTGATTACTAATTGCGAATGGTCAAAGATATTGATATCTTTAGCACCCATGGTTAAAGTGCAACTCACAATCCTATGATTAATTCCTCATACTTAGCTATGTTATTTATACAGAGGAAATTTAATCGATAAGACAAGGGAATAGGATTTCCATTGGGCAGAAGTAATACCACTCTGGTATTGGAACCTTTTCTATATTTAGATCCATCGAAATACAATTCTGACATTTTAACATTAGCGGTCAAGACATTATTGTCATTAAAGGAGTCATGATTAGGTAAAGCGAGAGGAGAAGGAGCATCGGCTAAGTGATCGGTTAAGGTTTGTCCTTTAATTAATTTTTGTGAAACAAACTTAAGGTAAAACTTAGTTAACAACATTACCCACTTAGCTAAGAATCTAGATAAGTTGATTTTATTAAAAATATGTTTAAGGGGATTAAATTTTGTTATGAATTGTATTTCAACATTTAGTAAATAATGTCACAATTTACAAGTAGAGAATACAAGAGCTAAACATTGTTTTTAAATTGGGAATTAGAGTTTCATAATCAATTAAATTTTGACTAATGTAATAAATATGATTCTCTTTTCCATGATTATCTTGTTGAGCCAACAATGCTACAAGAGCATGGGCTAATGCTGCTATGTACAAGATAAGCAATTTATTTGGCATGACTGGTTGTAAAATAAGTGGAGTTGCAAGGTATTCCTTTAAATTCTCAAAAGCCTATTTACAATCCTCATCCCAATCAAAAGGAATATCCTTTTTGAGAATATGTGTGAAGGGTAACATATGATTGGATAAAGATGCAATGAAATGATAGATAGCTTGAATTCATCCTTGTAATGTGTGCAATTGAGAAATGTTCTTAAGAGGTGGCATATTAATAATGGCATCAATTTTCTTTGTGTTCACCTCAATACCTCTATGAGATATAAAAAATCCCAAAAGTTTACCACTATCTATGCCAAAGACAAACTTTTTTGGATTTAAGCACATATTATATTTACGTATTCGTTTGAAGATTTTCCTAAGAACAATTACATTGTCTTGTCTTGTTAAGGATTTAGCAAGGATGTCGTCAACATAATATTCCAAAATTTTATGTATGTAATCATGGAAAATCAAGTTCATCACTCGTTGATAAGCTGCGCCAACATTCTTTAAACCGAAAGGAATCACAACCCAACAAAACGTTCCCAAAAAAGTTATAAATGCAGTTTTGTATTGATGTTGAGGGTTGATAAGGATTTGATTATAACCAAAAAATCCATCCATGAATGACAAAAAAGCATGTCCAGCAGTTGAATCCACAATTATGTCAATATTAGGAAGCAAAAAGTCATCTTTTAAAGAAGTTTTATTCAAGTCACAAAAATCTGTACATACCCTAATACAATTATCGGGTTTAGTAACTACGACAATATTTGAGATCCAAGGAGAATAATCAATAGGTCGAATGAAGCCTATGTCAAGGAGTTTTTCAAGATCTGCTTTAACATGCAAGGCTACATTAGGGTACATTTTTCATATCTTTTGGCAAACAAGTTTAGCATTTTCAGTGAGAACGATGTTGTGTGTCATAATTTTTGGGTCAATTCCTGGCATGTCAGAATATTTCCAAGAAAATATTTCAAGAAAATCATGAAGTAACGTTGTAGTATCCTCTTGTTCTTCATCGTCAAGGCACTTCCCAATCTTAATAACTTTGTCTTTATCATCTATGTCCATTGGCACATCTATGGTATCTCCTAAAGGGAGTGCATTAGATTTAGGAACTATAGAATCATACGGTTCTTTAGTGATCTCACTATACTTTTGCTTGGTAATTATCACAACACAAGTAACCCATTTCATGGGAGTAGTAGAGGATGTGTTATCATAGACTCCTAAGATTTGTTTTAGAGATTCATCACTATCAACATACTTCAATGATGGTGATAAATTCATATCAAGCAATTTAGGATGTTTGATTGTGAGTTTGTGTTTTGGTTGACATGTAATAGTGTTGATGTTCAAAGATGGTCTTTGAGTAGCTTTTGTCATTTTAGAAAAAGAATAGCCTAAGCTAGTTTTTGTCTCTTGTGTATTAGGTTCTATAGGGACAAAAATTCCTTGTTCATGCTTTCCACATCCTTTTCCTGTATATCCCAATTGTTTCGTAAGTTCATAACCCTTTCCATAAAGTCTTTCCATTTCTTTTAGATTAGGTCTATCTCATCAAAATTTGTTGTGTACATTGTATTTTATTCCAAAGTAGAGGAGATAAATGTTTGAGAATATTTTTCAAAATTTTGAGTTGACATGATGGTTGGTTGTTCTTGTTTCTCATCTATCTTTTGTGTGATTATGTATTCACCCATAAATGAAGCTATGAATTCTAAGGATCCCCAATCATCACCAAATGATTTAGAGACCGATTCCTCATCTTGTTGTTCAATTTCAAGAGGTTCTATATTAGATGCATCATAATTAATGTATTCAGAGGACTTATAAATCCTTTTTCAAGGTGCAAGCAAATTTCAGGCTCGAGGTCTATTTCAACTTGATAAATGTTGTTGTTATAGACATATTTCATGATATGATGAAGGGTCAAAGGAATTGTATTCATCTCATGAATCCATGGTCTTCCTAGAAGAAGATTATACGAAAGATCATAAGGCACGACATGAATAGGAGTTTGCATAGTAGCCACCCCAACTGTAATAGGAAAAGTGATTATATCGAGCAGTTGCTTTGTTGTATTTTCAAATCCTTGAATGGATAAGGAATTAGGTTTTATTTGTGATTTGTCAACACGTAATCTATCAAGGAGATTCACACTACACACATTATCAATGAGGGTTCTTTTGATACCTATTCAATTGAATTGAGCAATTATCATAAAGGATTCATATTGTTTGCACAACTCTAAAGGAGGGAGCTCATGCTGATGGAAAGTAATGTCAAGATTAACTTTATGCATTCCATGTATTAAAGCTGCCACATCATTCGAAGTTGTACCAAGAGGAACCGTAATTTTTTGTAAGGCTGTTTGAATAATAGTGTGGTAATTTGGTGAATTCTAAAGTAAATCCCAAAGGGAAATATTTACAGGAGTATTCTTTAATTTTTCAACAAGATTATACTCCTTTGTGTGTGGGGGAAAGCAAGGAGCACTAGGTGGATTAGGTAAAGGTAAAGAGGGTGGGGTTGGTTATGGTGGTTGCAGATTGTTTTGAGTATTGTATATATGAGCAACAGTAATATCATTAGATTGCTGCAACAAATCAGTTTTAGGTGGGTAAAGAGTGAATTTAGGTTTATTGGAAGGATGAAGTTTATGTGAGGGCGGGTAAAGAATGAGTTGAAGTTGAATCACATTGACATCCTTAGTTTTATATTTTTCACAACAAACCTTAGTGAATGACTTAAGTGAGATGAAGTCCTGAAGGGACTCATCTAACAATTCAAGGTCATCATAACTAAAAGGTTTGAGGGGTAAGTTATTATTAAGTATGTTATGTTGATCATTGAAAACTTGAGAGACATTAACATTCATTGTTGTAGGTTGGGAAAAACAAACCTTAGTGGATGACTTAGGTGAGATGAAGTCCTGAAGGGCTTCATCTAACAAGCCAAGATCATCACTACTAAAAGGTTTGAGGGATAGGTTATCATTAATTGGTTTAAGCATCTCATGGAAAGATTTAAAGGATGAAGTGAGTGAGAGGAAGTTTTGATGGACTTCATCTAACTTGTCTACAGATCATCACTACTAAGAGACTTGGATGAGATGGTATTTCGAAATTGAATCATTTGTTTGAAAGGTTGGTTTGATGTTTGTATTTTTTTTTTATGCATTGATGAATCTGATCTTAAAGAACTAGGAACTAATGCAGAAAAGGAAACATGCAAAAATCTAAGACTGTCCATAAATGCCATGAAAGAAAATGATGTTTATGCTAATGATTTAGATACAATAGAAAATAACTAAACCAAAATAGAAAAGGAATTCAATGCAGAGAACATAAAAGTATAAACCAATAAACTAAATTATGGAAACACTGATTCAAAAATTGTAGTGGAACTTATTCGCCCAAGGTGGTGAATGAGTCCCACGAGAGGTATTTTTAATTTTTTTAATTTTTTTGATTTTTTTGGATGTGTTCAGGTCTGTATAGTGCATATAAGGACTGAAAATGTAGAATTTTGGAATGATGTAATGAAATAAGATGCAATAATGAGCTCTAAATGATACTTTCACGAATGCAACTGTAAGAAGCCCTAGGATGCAAAAGCAATGCAAAAGACAATGCAATTGAGTCATAGGATGCTAATGCAAATTCAAATCAGAAAGATATAATGTTCAATATGCAAGTTCACCAGAATGAATCAAATTTTTTGAATATTGTTCTATGGAATTCTCTTACACTCTTAGGATATTCCATCTAAAAGGAGAGATAAAACACTCAAAATTGAAGTGGTTCACTCAAATAAAGGATTGTGTGATGTGATTAATATTAAATGAAATGTTGTAAATGCAACTAAATGATGTAATTGACTGATTACTAATGCTAAAATAATGAAATGTTTAATGTTTGAAAACACAATGAGGTTTGCAAAAAGCTTAAAAAGATGAACAAAAATGCAAATGTAACTGAATAGAAAGCTATTTTTTAGAATGTGTGCACCTATAAAGCTGAAGATGACTAGAAAAGACTTTGGAATTTTTTTTAAATCTAACTTTTATGTTGACTGAGACTCATTCGCCACCCAAGGTGAATCAGTCCCAGGATAGATTTTTCTGCCCAAAAATTGGTTTCTGCTCACTAGGTATCAGAATCTACATCTAACTCTAAAAGTAACCTTAGGAGGAGCTCATTCGCCATCCATGGCGAATCAGTCCACTTTCAAGTTTATGCAAATTTAGATCTTTGTTCTACACCTTGACACTTGTACAACACTTTTTGAAGGAAACCCGAATTGGGATCATGGAAAATTCCTACAAAATAGCTTAAAATTGGTTATCTAATGGGGAGTTTTCCTTGGTAAAACCCCTAGTTGGGTAATCAAACCTTGAATGGACAAAAATCTACATAAAACCCTAGCATTAAGTGTGTTAAAGACTAGGAAAGTCTGAAGTATGATAAAACCCTATTCTATTTTGCTAGAAAAAGATGTACAAATGTGATTTGAATGATGCAAGAATTCAACCCTAGAAATACTACAACACATCAAAAATGGAGACAAAAGACATGTAAATGGAATGTAAATGAAATTCAAACCTTAATCTAAAGATAAAGAGAAAATGGAAGATGGAATCACTTTGAAAACAAGTCTTCAGGTGTGATTTGATGGCTAGTTGCATCTCCTCAACCTAGATTTCTCCATGATTCACCATAGGAATCCATCATCAACTCTTTGCAATGTTGAATCTTGAATGAAGAGTGAGCTTCAAGACCTGCAAAAAAACCTAGTTTGCTTCCCTAAAGCTTCAACTTTGCTAATGAAACTTATTGTGGAAGACTTGACTTTAGAATTTTCTTTGTAAAAATTACTAAGAGATGTGAAAAATGACCTAAAATGAGTATTTATAAGCATCAACACCAAATTTTCCCATTATTTAGACCTAAGAGGCCGACATCCATCAAAAAATTAAGTTGAATTGACTAAATTCCCACTCAAAATTAAAATTTCCCTCAAAAGGGACTCATTCGCCAGTCTTGGGAAATGGGTCCCACTAGAGGGGACTCATTCGCCCAGGGTGGTGAATGGGTCCCCCTAGTGGTTTTTGAAGGTGGGTTTTTGGGATATGCATGAATTAAGTCTTGTTTATTGGGATTTAAGTGATTTCTCAAGTAAAACAAGCCTCTAGATCAAAAATAATGGGTCTTAGGGGCCTATAAATGTTTTTTTGAAGAATGAATAATGCAGGGGTATTCAAAAATAGGTCCAAATTAAGCCTAAAATTGTCTCTTTTCTCAAGAGTGTCCAATTTTCTATGCCACACCTGCAAGAGGCATTTTTGGATTAGTGATTCATTAGAGGGATTAGACATCTTCTTTAGTGAGTCATTTACATTGTGCACATTGCATTCAAGGGTTTTATCCTAACACAATTGGGTAAAATTTCCTTTACATTCTCTTGGATCTTAGTCTTAGACACACTTAAGATTGAGATTGCACACATTATTACAAGTTTCAAAATTTCATTCATTTTTCAAGGTTTAATTACCGATAAGGGGTTTGACTGAGGGAAAGCCCCATTCCCCAACAAGATATCAATTTTTTTTGTAGGTTATAGGTAGATCTAGATTCGAAAATAGGAAATTCAAAGTGCTAAGGAGAAGAAAAGACTTGGAAATTGCAACCTATATTCAAAGATTTCTAGAAAATCCTAGTAGGACCCATTTTCCTTTAAGGGTGAATGAGTCCCTATTGAGGGATGACATGCATCAGATTTCAGAGATTTCAAGCTTCTGTTTCCAGTTCAGAGCTCCCTGAAAAGGTCTACTAGGACCCATTTTCCTTTGGTGGTGAATGAGTCCTTGTTAGTAGCACAAAAATAGATTTCATTAGGTGGACAACATCTTTGTCTTCCTATTCCTCTAGAAAAGTTTCATTTTCTTTTTGGTTTGTGTTTAATTCATGCATTTTATGTTAGACCTAGGATTAGGGTTTGTTCATTAGCCTCCTTCGAATTGAGATCTAGCTCACCACCCCATTATTGCATAAAGGAAAGAGTCCAAGATCCATTAATATTGATTTAGTTCACCTCTTGGGTTGATAGTTTTTTCAAGGTTCTTGGATCTCATCATTTGAATGAAACACCCATGTAGAGAAAGGTGGGTTGAGGACATTCTTCTCCCTCTCTTTCTCCATGTTTCACTATCTTTTCTTTTGATCATTTGGTTAATAAATTTTTGCAATAGTTCTAGGAAAACATCAAATTAAAGGCCACCTTTACTGATCCTGTCCGATGCAAGCAGGGGGCTCATGAAAAGTGACTAATTTTATTGCTCATTATCATGCTTTATTTTCTCAAATATGATATGCCCTACCGGATTCTGACGTATAACATGTGTTTGTTGGAAACCTACTACCAACATTGTGAGATAAGTTCCTTTTAATGAAATATCCTTCTTTCACTCATTTGTGTGTTGTGTTGTGTGAGTATGAATAGAGGGTTTCCCAGTACAGGGATTCCTCTTTGTCCTCCCATTTGGATGGTCAATTAGTAGTGTCTCTATCCAGAGAGTTGAAAAATAATTAAGTAGAAGTAAAATGGTACGTGTTTCTCTTGATAAAAGCTTTGCTAGACAATTTTTTTTTTTTTTATAAAATTGTCTGAATCTTATAGAAATGTCCTTCAAAGGTTGTTAAAATATGGTGTAATTTTTCTTCTAGAGATAAGACCACTATCTGAGCCCTATCCTCAATGGTATGATGCACAAATTTTTTTCCAATACCATTAAGTATTAGGTCATGATACCAAGTGATGTGTGCATTTTCATCATGCTATACAATATCACATTGATAATGGTACCATCTGACTTGATGGTAAAAAGAAAAATTTGAACAAATCTGTAGTGAAGCCTAATAACTAGGTGTAGATATACACAGATCCTTTTCCATCTTATTCTGCTAATTTGATTACAACTAACCCTTTTCCTTTAACTACTAATCTCAGTCCATCTGATTATGTGAACATGGTTTCATTCACTCATGTTCCTCCTACAAGTCTTGTGGACAAAACACCTTATATAGCATGCACACCACATGATTTATCATTAAACAAGGAACCTTCTCTGATGTACATACTAGCTCATGTGAATGATAATGTTGTGACTGGTGTTATGATTGACCCTACGAGTCGATTCAGTGTTATCACAAAGGAGACTCTTTTCATAAATAATTTACACAAGGAGAAATATGATGAGTCACAGACCATGCTCCATACCCATGATGGTCTTTCTATTGTGAAAATTGGTTCTATCTCTCTATGGGTCATTGCTGGACCCAAGTATCTCGAGGTTATGGGACAGTTGTCATGATAATGGAGTCCAACCTATTCAAGGTGAGGCTAGGCATTCCATGGCTAGTCTCCATAAATGCAGTTGCCTCTATTGTCCATAAATGTCTAAAGTATCCTCAAGATGGCATGGTGTATAATATCTAGGATACTGGATACAAACCACTTGTGTCATGCGGGGTATTCTCCCTTGACCTTTTTATGGCTTGCTATAGTTGGACCCTGCTGGAAAATTTATTGCCCCTGAGCCTCTTCCCATTGCCACCTACCTGTCAGGGGAATTTGTTGCCTGTAGCTAGAAGATTTTTTTGGGGATTGCTTTCCCCACTAGATCCTGACGTGTAGTTGAAGACTGCATAAGATTTCATGTTGGTAGGTAAATTCAAATTTGAGAGGGAATGTTTTTTGAAGAGACAAAAAAGGAATTGAAGGAAGATAGTTCTACCAGTTGGAAGAATTGAAGAAGTCGCATTTTTTGCAGCAACAATCTGAGAAGAGAATATTTTTGTTCTCTATTCGATTCAGAGAAGTCTATGAACAACAACAACTATGTTTGTGATTGAGTAGTGATTGCTCTTGAAAGAGCTCTGCGTAGCTCCTGCTAGTGAGCTCCTAGCAACTCCTAAAGTTGTCTATCATTTTTTAAGAGCAGCTAAAATCTGCTCCCAATAGTTTTTAATTTGTAGTTTGTTGTTTTCAATTTTAGGAAAACATTTTTTAATTTGTTGGATTTTTGGTTAATATAAAAAAAATATTGCATGCCTAGATTTGTCTCCTATTTTTAGTGCTTTCGCATTTTGTGTATTCCCCTATTGTGTTTAGGGGAAATAGAGTAACAACTGTGTGCTTTCATTTTATTTAAAAATTTGACATGGTATCATAGCCATAGGCCCCATTTCCTCGTGAGTTAGGGAATTTTTTATGGGTTTTAAGTTTTATTATTGGAGACATGGTTGGAGATGAAGGAAAATGTTGGCAACAACCACCATCCTTTAATGGATAGAACTATGATGTTTGGGAAAAGAAGATGAAGACCATAATGGTTCTAAACGATTTGTGGGAGTTTGTGGTCAGTGGTTTCAATAATGTGACTGAATCGACAACATATGTTGTGCTCACAAACAATCAAAAGACCCAGTTGAAGGAGTTGAGGAAAGATGCTAAGGCATTGAGTTTGATAGAAGTAGCCTTGACAGAGGCCATTTTTCGCAAAATAGAACAACTAACTATGCAAAGTAATCTTGGGAAATCCTCCAAATAAACTACAAAGGGACTGACAAGGTTAGATTGGTGAAGCTCCAGATGCTTTGAAGAGAGTTTGAGACTCTTGAAATGAAGAAAAATAAGTCCATTTCAGTTTTTCACACAAGACTCTCAAGTTTAATAAACTAGCTGAGAGTAAATGTTGAGGTCATAGATGATCAGGGGATTGTGGAGAAAATCCTCAGGAGCTTACCCACAAAATTTGATGCTGTGGTGATTTCCATTGAAGAGGAAAAATATCTCACAATGTTGTCCGTTGATGACCTGATGGGTTCTCTACAAACCCATGAGCATCACCTTAATAGGTTTGCTACTTCTTCCCAAGAGCAAGCCTTTAAAGCTTAGTAAAATGCAAGAGGAAGGGGGAGAATGAACAATGGTGGAAGGAGCTCAAGAGGTAGAGGTCGTGGCAACTCCGGACAAGGAAATTTTGGAGGAGAAAGCTTAGGATGAGTAAGTAGCCAAGAGGGAGCGATCAAATCTCATACCAGCTCCTGAAGAGGCAAAAAGAATAACAATTTAGTTCAGAAAAATGACAAGAGCAATGTTGAATGCTACTACTATCATAAATTTGGCCATTATGTGAGTGAATGCTAGACAAAGCAGCGTGATCAGTAAAAAAAATGTGCAAATGTGGCTAATTCGAATGTGGCTAAAGGAGATCAATCCACAACCTTCATCATGTGCAACATTGGTGAAGAAGGTAGCCTCAAAGTCTGGTATTTGGACAGTGGTTTTAACAACCATATGAGTGGTAATGAAAGTCTATTTTCTTTCATTGATAAAAATATTAAGTCTAAATTAGAATGGGGAACAATAGAGTAGTTCCAGTTGTTGGAAGAGGATCTATTATGATCCACACCAAGCAAGGTGAGAAGGAGATACATAATGTATAAAATTTCTTGCTCATAGGTTAAAGCATAACCTCATGAGTGTTGGATAGTTGATCCAAAATGGATATAAAGTGTTGATGGAGAAGGGTCAATGCATTATTTATGACAAGAATGAGAGGACAAAGGTGTTTGCAGCAGTTCAAATTACAAAGAACCAGATGTTTCCTTTGAAGGTTGAGACGTGTTTCTCATCTCAATTCGTTGCTGCACCTCTCATGAATGGAAAATGTACAACACTACAAGAAGTGCCCTTGAGAGCACCATTCAAGACCCCTCCAAGCTATGGCATCTCAGGTATGGGTATTTAGGCTATGCTGGTTTAAGTCTTTTGTCCAAGAACAAAATGATTGATGGTTTGCCAAGAATAGTAGAGCCTAATTTTAAGTGTGAGGCTTGCATTTTGGGCAAGCAACATAGGCAACCCTTTCAATCGGGAAACTCTACAAGGGTAAGAGCACCATTGGAGTTGGTGCACATGTATTTGGTAGGCCCTATGCAAATAATTTATATTGGTAAAAGCATATTTTTTATGACCTTCATTGATGATTACAGTCGTAAGACGTGGGTCTATATTTTGCCACATATATCTGAAGCTTTTGATAATTTTTTGCTGTTTAAGGCCTAGGTTGAAAATGAGAGTGGACACGTGCTTAAAGTCCTAAGGTCAGATCTAGGAGGAGAGTATACCTCCAATCAGTTTGTAAATTTTTGCAAGAAAAATGGCATCAAGAAGGAGCTAACAACCAGTTATACTCTGTAGCAAAATGGAGTGGCTGAGAGAAAGAATAGGACCATCATGGAGATGGTAAGGAGCATGATGAAAACAAAGGGACTCCTGATTGAATATTGGGGAGAGTCTATAGCAACAATTGTTTATTTGATAAATAGAAGTCCAACAAAGGTGGTTCGTTAAAAAATCCCTCAAGAGGCATGGAAAAAATGCAAGTGGATGGTTGAGCACTTGAGAGTGTTCGTATGTGTAGCATATGCTCACGTTCCTAAAGAAAAGAGGCAAAATTTGGATGACAAGGGTGAAAAGTGTATTTACACATGCTACAGTGAGCAGTCCAAAGCCTATAGGTTGTACAACCCAGTCACCAAGAAAATCACCATTAGTAGGGACGTTGAGTTCCTAGAAGATGAGTCATGGGATGGAGTGATAGGTTTTGATACCTTAGAATTGCTCCTGAAAACTCCTAAAGAAGCAAAAAAAATAAGAAGTTCAACAAGATGAGTCCGTAGTTGCTCTTGAAAGCATCGGACGAGCTCCTAAAAGCTCTTGGAGAAGATCTCCTGAAAGCTTCTGATAACTCATGATGGCTCCTGAAGTAGGAAGACAGTAAATAAGATAGTCAGGAAGATAGTCATAGGAAGCCAGAAGATTGGATCTTGAAAGCATTGGTCGAGCTCCTGAAAGCTCCTAATAGCTCCTAAAGTGAGCAGACAAAAAGGCAAGTAGCCAAAGACAGCCAGAAGATTGGCTCCTAAAAGCTCTGGAAGATCTCCTGAAAGCTCTGGAAGAGCTCCTGAGAGCTCCTGATAGCTCCTAAACCTACCTGTCTAGTAGAGCAGCAACAGTAGTGAAATTTTAGACCCCACTCTTGCCTCCCTAATGCCAAAGAAGAGCAAGAGTCTAAGGGAGATCTACCAAGATGAAAGGTATGATGAATAATTTGATGAGAGTGTGAATTTTGCATTATTTTCTCATAGTGATCCAGTTTATTTTGAGGATGTTGTGAAAGAGGAGAAATGGTGTGAGGCCATGGATAAGAAGATAGATGTAATAGAAAGGAAAAACACATGGGAGTTAACTTATTTTCCTCCCAACAAGGAAGTTATTGGGGTGAAATGGGTCTACAAGACCAAGTGCAATTCCGAAGGAAGAATAGAGGGCATAAAGAAAGATTAGTTATCAAGGGGTACAAATAGCAGTTTGGGAGAGATTATAATGAGACATTTTCCTCCGTTGCAAGGATGGAAACTATGCGAGAAGTCATAGCAATTGTAACCTAGCATAAGTGGAAGGTCTTTCAAATGGATGTGAAATCCACCTTCCTTAATGGAGTGTTGAAAGAGGAAGTTTATGTGGAGCAGTCATTTGGATATGAAGTTCTAGGTCAAGAACACAAGGTGTATAGGCTTAAGAAAACTCTTTATGGGATGAAACAAGGTCCATGGGCATGGCACAACAAGATTGAATCATATTTGATGAGCAATGGCTTTAGCAAAAGAAATGGTGATCCCAATCTTTACATCAAGGCAGTTGATGGTAAGATTTTGATTGTTGTCTTGTATGTTGATTTAGTTTTCATTAGGGATGATGATTTCCTCATTGCTTATTTTAAAAAGGGGCATGGAAAGTGAGTTTGAAATGATAGATTTAGGTCTCTTGAGATATTTTCTAGGCATAAAAGTAAAACAAATGCATGATGGCATATTTATCTCTTAATAAAAATATGCACATGAAATATTGAAGAGATTTAGGATGTTTGAAAGAAAGCCTACCCCAACTCTAATAGCCATAGGTCTAAAGTTGAGCAAGGAATATTTTAGTAGCAACATGGATCCGACCATGTATAAGAGTTTGGTTGGAAGCTTAATTTATTTAACAACATCTAGGCCTGATATAATACATAGTGTGAGTCTTATTTCTAGGTTTATGGAGACTCCAAGGGATACCCATTGGCAAGCGGGTAAAAGAATCCTAAGGTATGTGAATGACACCAAAGGATATGACATTTTGTTCAGAAAAAAAAAGAGTTTGGGTTGATTGGTTACACAGATAGTGATTGGGTAGGAAGTTTGGATGATAGGAATAGCACATCGGGCTATGTGTTTCATTTGGGTTCAAGAGTCATTTCATGGGCTTCCAAGAAACAACCCATAGTTTCCTTATCAACAACAAAGGCTGAATATATAGCAACAAATGTAGCAGCATGTCAAGCTATTTGGTTGAGAAGAATCTTGGTAGATTTGAGAGAAGAACAAGAGGATGAAAGTGTAATCCTTTGTGACAATTTTTCAGCAATAGCTTTGACAAAAAATCCTGTGTTTCATGGAAGAAACAAGCACATTGAAATCAGGTATCATTTTATCAGAGGGTTAGTTGAAAATGGTGAAATTAAAATGGCATTTTTTAGGTCTGAGTAGCAGCTAGCAGACATATTCACCAAGCCTTTGAGCAAGGACAATTTTGAGTTCCTAAGGAGTAGGTTGGGTGTGGTTGATTTGGATTAGGCTTGATCCCATTTCATCAGCTCAAGAAAAAGGGGGAGTGTTGGAAAATTTATTGCCCCTGAGCCTCTTCTTGTTGCCACGTACTTGTCAGGGGCATTTGCTACCTACAACTGGAAGATTGTTTTGGGGATTGCTTTCCCCACTTGCTCCTGACGTGCATCAGAAGACTACAAAAGATTTAATGTTGTTAGGTAAATTAAAATTTAAGAGGGAATGTTTTTTGAAGAGACAAAAAGGAATTGAGGGAAGATATTTCTACTAGTTGGAAGAATTGAAGAAGTCTTAGTTTTTGCAGTAGCAGTCTAAGAAGAGAATGTTTTTGTTCTCTGTGTGATTTAGAGAAGTCTATGAAAAACAACAGTTCTATTTGTGATTGAGTAGTGATTTCTCTTGAAAGAGCTCTGCGTAGCTCCTACCAGTGAGATCCTAGTAGCTCTTGAAGTTGTCTATCATTTTGTAAGAGTAGCTCAAATCTGCTCCTAGTCTAGTTTTTAATATATAGTTTGTTGTTTCCAGATTTAGGAAAGCATTTTGTAATTTTTTGGTTTTTTGGTAATACCAAAAAAAAATATTGCATGCCCATATTTGTGTCCTATTTTTAGTGCTTCCACATTTTGTGTATTCCCTTGTTTTGTTTTGGGGAAACAGAGCAGCAACTCTGTGCTTTCATTTTATTTAAAAATTTGATAGACCCTTGCTGCCTAGAAGGGACTTGCTTTACAAGGCCTACTCTAGGTATAATACTAGAGTTTTGGTCTCTAATGATTTTTCTTCTTCTTCTCATGCTATTTATCTAGAGTATTTTATGCATGCATAGCAATGTGCCTTATCTCTTCAAAGGCTAAAGACAAGCAGGCTCTCGACCTTGGGCTTCCTCTTCTTCTACATCTTTTATGACTTCACAACCCTTGGTGGTGTCCTTGGTTCCTCCTACTGCTCCTGGCATAGGAAAGAGGAAGGAACCCATGTTGTGGAGGTCCAAACCATAGTTGTTATAGCTTCCTATCTTACCCATGATACCCCGAACCATGCTAAATGAAAAGGGGAAGAATTCACTTAGGGTTGTTCTTGGTTCTCAACCTTTGAGGCATCCTCCTATTCCCCACCTACCTCTAAGGTAGATAAGTGAAAGGGGTATTTCGTTGAGACCCCTGTGTCTATCTCTATTTCTCCTCCCGCCTCCCACCCCTTATCAAGAATCTACTCTTTCATTATAAATGGTTATGAAGAGCACGCCCCTGGTGGAATAGGACCCTCAAGAGTCTATTCTTTTGTTGATAACAGTTGTGGAGGCTTCTCCCTTCATGGAATGGGATCCTTCAGAGTCTTCTCATTTTGTGCCTCCTGGTGCCCATAACCACCCCAACTATCTTGTTATGAGTGTAAGCATCACTGATGGGTCTTGGCCCAAGAATGTGAAGCCTCATAGAAGATTGAGTAAGAGCCTTCTATTCCTCTTTTTTCTTCTATTTCTATTTCTACTCATGCTTTTTTTTATTCTTATTTTCTCATCACCTCTATTTTTCTTTTGGCTTCCTCCAAGGATCCCAATGAGCCTCACCCTAAAAGGGTGCAAGTGTTCATCACTCCTTCTCTAGAGCCACCTGTGATTACCTCTTTAGAAGATCTTCTTCCTTTCCTTGAGCCCTTTGAAATGCCTCACACAAAGGTTGTGTCTAATATGGCTTCTTCTCCTTCTTCTACTTCTATTGTGAGAAAATACCATCCTCTGCTTAAATTTTAGCTTTCCAAGGAAAGTTGTCAGAGAAACTTGTAAGTCAGAGCACAACCTTATTCCAAACAATGGTTGCAAAAGGTATACTTTGCCTTCTTCTTCCTTGACTTGTGTTGTCCTTATGATGAGTGCATCACCTCTTTCCCAAGAATTTATCACTACCCCTCTCCTAGAGCCTAACACTAACTCTCTAGTTCATCATCCTCCTCTTGTGTAGTCGCAACACTTCACTCTAGAGAAGTGTATGTTTGACTCAGTGGATGATATTCCTACTCTTTCTTCTATTTTTGCTAATTCTGTGACATTAGCCTTGTAGGACCTTGTTGATGAGGACATTGAGGCAATCTTCTCCTTGGCCTCTATTGTAGGTGAATCGATAGGAATCACCTATGCTACCCCCCTATAGGCTTGCCTTCCCTCCCCCTACAATGATCTAGATAGGGAGCAAGATGACTTGTTGGAGGTGTTGAACTAAGGCAATACCTTTTGTTTATCTTTAGATTAGATTTATGTGTTTTTTTGTGTTATCCCATACTTGTTTATTTTTGTTTGTTCTCTCTCCTAGAGGACCCTTGATACCCTTGTAGGTACTTGGATATAGGAGAGAAAATCTATCATAATTTTTTTCTATTTGTCTCATCATTCTTCTATATGTCATACATTTTGGATTGCACATCGGGGATGATGCAAAGTGTGGGGGCATATAGGCCTCTTCCATGTTGACCCAATTTTTATTTTGTATTTATGTTCTCTTCTTCCCATTATGATCTATTTGGGGGGTGATCACTGTTCATACATATTATACTATGTTTATCTATTTATATCTATGATCAGTTTTGACTCCAAATAATTGGTGTTGCAAGAATGATGGTGTTGTCATTGATTTCAACAAGAAGTCTACTGACTAGTATTGTCATTGATGTCAACTATGAGATGAAGATGTTGAGGATATTGAGAAAATTACAGGTTGTGCATGTGTAGTTAAGACCTTGAGGAAGTCTTGTGAGTACATGAAGCTATTCTTTTGTTGCAGAAGTATAAAGATGAGTTGGAATGAAGTAATGAGCTAAGATGATGTCTCT
Source organism: Sequoia sempervirens (assembly GCA_007258455.2). NCBI lineage: Eukaryota > Viridiplantae > Streptophyta > Pinopsida > Cupressales > Cupressaceae > Sequoia > Sequoia sempervirens. Next base: position 195,396,554 of record VDFB02000008.1, on the reverse strand, counting down.
GGTACTTGGTTTCTAAGTGCTTTTCAAAAAATTTAATAAACAAAGTAAATTGTGTTCTATAAATGTTCATAATGTGCTCTGCATTTTTTTATGTTGATGCTATGCCTGTGGTTCTTACAGGTTATTTAATATTGGTAGAGGTTGCTATATTAAAAATTTGGGTTTGTAGATTGTTGTATAGTGTGAGATATTTTCACTAGTATGTGAACCGATTGTTTAGTGATGTTTTCTGTGGTCTAGGAGAAATGTATTTGCTTCGTGTTTCTCTGTTGTTTGGATTCAGGTTGTGCAGATTTGGGAAGTTGCTTATAATGCTTTTATATTTATATGTTCAAATTTTTTACTTGATTTGGTGTAGTATAGTGAGAGTTTCATTTATCAATATGCAAATAAGGGTTATCAGTTGTCCTGAGTTAAAATATTTGTTGATGTGAGCTTGGATGAAGTGTTCGATGAATCTTAAGAAGTTTGTGGATTATTATAGATTGATTTCAAGTGAATGATGTTGTCCAAAATTTTTAGCTTGATCTAAGGAAGCATGTACTTAATGTCTATGGTGTTTTGCATGGGTGTTGGATGAACTTGTGTTTAACACTACATGTGAGGCTTGTGGAAGTGTGTTGAAGTGTGATGAGATCTATTTGGGTCCCATTTAAGGATTTATATAGGGCACCTTTTGTTCCTATCCACCATGGGAATTTTTAGGTGCTGACCTATTTTGAATTTGAATGTATAACGACTAATGGATGAAATTGGAGAAATTTTTTGAGATAGAACTTGATATAAATATGTATGGTGTTGATGCAATAGGGTGAATGAAAGAATAATAAGAAAGATAGATATGAGATTGATGTGAGTGATGTGTGCACGATGTGAATTTGAGTAGAGCAGTGCAAAATTCATGTTAGGGTTCCTAATGGCAATGAGCTGAAGGAATCTGATATCTTTCAGGTGAGACTGTGAAAGTGTGTGAGAAACTGTGGTGGAACCCTTGTTGCATTGAGAAGTTTTTTCTTTGTGTAACATTCTTCTTTTATCTTCTTGTTTTCTTTCTATGGTGTAGTGATCCCTGGCTATGAGCCTTTTTGGATAATGTGTCATATTCTCGCAATGACCCCCTTTGTACCAGTTTTGCTATTACTTATATTATGAGCTAATCCTCACCGTGGTTTTTCCATCATTAGATTTTCTATGTAAATCTGGTGTTCTCATGTGTATGGTGTTGTGATTTCAATTTCTATTATCTACATTTCATGTTTAATCAATCTAACAAAATAAGGGTTTAATGAATGCTTGTAAATTTATAAACTGTGGAGGGTTTTCAAGGTTTAATTTGCTAAAAATGATTCACACGTGTCCTAATTGTCTTGTTCATTTCAACAATTGGATCCTCATGTGCGATTGATTTCTTAATCTTTGTTTTTCTAGATGTTGTGGATTCTATGTGTTGTCCCCCTCATGACAAAATCCCATGAATACATCTCACTATGTATCTCATGCCACAATGTCTCTCTTTTTCTTTCTCTTATCCTTAGAATGAAATGTGCTCCTCTGCATAGCACACATCATTCTAAGGGGGGGGCCTATCATGTCTACATATTCTTAAAATTTAAAAATATTGGTCTTAAAAAGATCTATGTCTTGATGTCATATGATCTCATCATCTAGCTTGGGGGAAACTTGACTAGACTTGTCTTATCTCTTTTGTGACTATCCTACAATGTAGTTTGTAGTAGCCAAAGGCTTATTCGCTTGTCATATGGAATCTAACATTGCTAGCCATACCTATCAACATTGTCTATTATCTAATCAGATTATGTCATGTCATTTCTATAAAATTGTCTCATGTATTTTCTTTGTCTTTTCATCTAACATGTTTGTATGCAGCTAACATGTTTGTGGTGAGCTTGTGGTCAACTTTGTAGGTTGGAAGACCTTTTTACTCTTCACGCCCAAACTTAGCTTCTCTATGACATATATTAGATCGAAGACTTGCGTCCTCTTCATCTTAGGTATATTCTCCTCAACCTCTTTCTACTTTAGCTCACACATGTTTAGAATACACATGCTTGTTAAAGTTGGGAAAAAATGTAATGTCAAAAAATTTCACCCCATGCAAAATTTCACATTGCATAATCCTCCCTTTAGCCTAGTAAGATGATAATGCAAATTCATTTTTCCTCGCCTTCAAATTCATCCTCAACCCCTTGGTTTTCAGTTTTTGAGTGAATTTTTTAGGGAAACTTTCACGATGCACATTTATCCACATGTTGCACGAATGTCCTAACAAGATTCCTGGGTTTGTGGCTATTGGGATGTTACACTTCTACCTTCCTGTGAAGTGTAATGCACCTATGGTCACAAACATGACTAAAAATGACCTTCTTGCATGCACTTATTCTATTATTTCTCTCACCTTCATTCTCTCATTCAATCTTTCATTATATCACTCCCATTCTTACATTATCACTCTCTCGAGCTCTCACTTTCTCACTTCTACATCACCTCTACACCATTTTTCTTAAGCTCTCTTGCAAGTCTTGGATTCTACATAGACATCTCAACTCTCTCAAGTGTTGCACTCTCTTTTAGCTTTTCATTCTTGTTGAAGGGAGGGTAAACACTCTTTTACTTTCATTTATAATTTTTTTTAGTATCATATCGATATCTAACTTGTCTACTTTCTTTATCTTGGAAATCTCTTGTCTATCATTTATTTCTTTATCTACTTGTCTTCTTGGCTATCCATGGAGGTAGACACACCAAAAGGAGGGCTTGATTAAGGAAATCCCCTAAACAACATCAATAATTTTCATTGTCTCCATTTTTGTAGGTTGTTTGTGTGGAGCTTTGCGGGAGGCTACATAGTGCTAGACCTCTTGTGAGTTTGTTTCTCTATTTTATCTTTAACCATTCTATTTCATTTAGTTTAGATTCTTGCATGTTTAGTATTCTTCTTCTTGTACTTTCTATCATTCTAGAATTATGTTAGCTTAGTTAAAGAGTCAAATTTCAATCCCTGAATTATTAGTAGGCTTTGGGTGTTTTGGTAATCTAGCTTTGTTTTCAGTCGGCCAAGAGCTAGTTAGCTTGCTCTTGAGACCTTCAAGGCTAGATCTTTCAGCTTCTAAAGTCCTCTTTCTAAAATAATCCATAAAATATAAAATATTTTAGAAAACTCCCCTTTGTCATCCTTTGTCACTTGAGCTTAGCCTATGAGGTAGTTGAGAACAATTTTCTCTCTGTAGACTCTTCTATGTCCTAGAGACTTAGGAGTAGCAAATATCGTCCTATACAGTACTTGATCTTTTATTATTGCTTCGTAAGTATAATGCTTTCTCTTGTTAAAAATCACCTTTTGTATCTTCTACATTTATTCTCTTTTCTTTTGCTAAAAGAGTGAAATCATATCTTCTAACTTTTTGAGAAGTTATTTGATTGAGTGTAAAAATAACATTATTATATTTCAAAGGAAAACCATTTAACAATATAGCTCTAGCATCATCATCATCTACTGGAGCCTTGAATTTTTCTATTTGTCTAATGAGAGACTTTAAATTACTTATGTGATTTGATGTTATGATTCCATCTTCCATTTTTGAACTTGAATAATTGAAGTTTTAGGGAAAACTTTGCATTAAGTGCTTTTGCTCCAAACAATTTATTCAAATCATCCCAAATCTTTGTTAATGATTTTTTTAAATTTATATGATGTAATTCAGAGTCAGAAAGAGAAAGACTAATAATAGCCTTGACTTTATCATCTCTACTATGTCAATCTAATAAATCATTTGCAACTATAGGTGGGTTTTCTTTTCCCTTTACTATTCCCCATAAATTTCTATTCATTAGTTGTATTTGAATTTTGATTTTCCAAATATGAAAATTAAATCTAGAATACTTTTCTATACAATTTCCATAATAATATCCCCTTTAATATTCAAAGAAACAAAAAAAAAACCATTAATAGTATCAAATAAACTTTCTCTATATTGCTACCTTATATCATCTAGAAATTTTGTTCATGCACAAATAATTATACTTTCCTGGTCTGGAATGTCATCACATCAATATTAAGTGCACCCTCATAGCTCCTCCAATCAATTTGACATATTCCATTTTATTCCTTCTTTTCACACTCGACAAAGTTTTCCTTCTTAGGCATCCTATTCAACATTTGTTAATAAATGATTGCATATTATTGATTAATCTTGCAATGGATGGATAATTAGGGAATTAGATCTTTAAAAAAAATCCACATTCTCCTCTATATACATACACTAAAAGAAACATATATCTTCAAATGAGAATAGTAAATATGCATTCAATACACAGGCTATACAACAATATAGCACCTTAAATAAACAAAATACAGTCACAGTCTTCCTTCATGTGATCTTCACAATTCCTTTCCATCAAGCCACAATAATATTCCATGATACATTGGAGATCCACGTTCCTCCACATGCTTATATGGAGATTTCTCAATCTCCAAAATACCTCTATATTTAGATAAAAAGAAGGGATTTCCTACAGGCACAACAAAACTTGTATTGATCTCTTAGAGAATAGTATCACATATTGCTCTGTAGACTTCAACACAAATGTAAAGAGGTTCTAACTTGCTTTGATACCATATGTAAGATCCAATTTTCTTTATTAATTACAGTTCTATATGAATGGATACAAATAGGAGGATGTGGGTGTATAAACTGTCACAACTACATTAACTAATTAACCAAACAATGTGATAACCATCTCTACGCTAACAAGCCTATCCCTCCTTTTTCTTTAAGAAATGTTCTTATATGATTTGATCCTTGGTTCATGATAAGGAAATAAATGCATTACTAGGAACTAGGGGAAAGTGTAAAATTGTTCATCTCAAATTTTTTGAATCAGTGCATGTTGGATTTAGAGGACTCTTCAATTGTGAACATTAATATTTGATAATTTTGAAAGAACATATCTACCTTGCTTTGTAGAATCCTAATTTTTAGATTCCTTGGCATGTAACTTTCTCTCAAATACTTGTATCTTTGGGTTTAAATGAATTTGAAAATTAATGGATAAATTATGAGTTGCATGCTTGTGCTAAAGTATATTTTATTATTATATTTTTTTATGAATTTGATAAAGATAGAGTTTATAGTGGAAGATCCTATTTTAAAAAAAAATTATAGTCTTCATGAAACATTAGCATGTGGGTTTTAAATCCTATAAGAAAATGCTCATGATCACACTAGTTTGGCTTCGTATGTATACCTATCCCTTAGGAATTTTGGTTATTAGATGCTTTTGAAATGATTTCCAAATCATGAGGATCAACTATTGAAATATCTAGGCTATTCCATGGTAAGGGTATTTTAGTTTACACTAGAATTTTTGTGGAGATCAATCTCACCATTACTCTTCCTAAAAGTATTAACTTAAAGGATAAAGAGATGGAGTGGATCTAATCTCTAGATTACAAATCCCATTGTTCATATGTTGTCACTTTCATGAAAATGGACATCTTATGAGAGAGTACCTAAATATTAAATGGAAAACATAAAGAAAAATATTCAAGAATATTTTAAGAAAGATTTAGATAGTTTTATTAAACCGAAAAAGAAGAATAGTGTCAAGAACAAAAATCCCTATAATAACAAAAGAATGCTACTAAGAATAAAATGTATTCATAAAATGGAATGGAGATAATAAAGGAGACATACTTTCAAGAAAGAAAATTTGAAGGCCAAAAGGATTTTTTAATAGCCTACAAATTCAATGGAGATATAGAAAATTTAGTTGATGAACAAGAAGATAAAAATATCTTTATATATCTAAAAAGTAAGGAAAAAAAATCCAATCCCCTTAAGTATACTGTAAAATGTAAGGATCAAGATAATCTTGGTCACTCCTTAGATCTTCAAGAAAAACTTAGTACAAAACCTAACAGTTCAAGTAAATCTACTATCTTAGGTAATTTGAAAAAGGAAAAGTAGACTTTAGTTAATCTATGGTGGTTAGATCCAACAAATATATTACCTTACAAAATGAAACTCTTGTGAATGTATTTACTAGGAAACAATCACAACTAGATATTGGTTTGGTAAGAAATAAGAAATCAAATGTTATCCAAGATAATGATCTTTAGGAACACTTAGGGATTGAAGGATCCCCAAGAAAAGGATTCTATAGAGATTCTTAGAGAATTTTACTCTATATGTTTTATTAATCTAAGAATCCAAGATCAACTTTGATCAAGGTTTCTATAATATGTCCCTCTTTGAAGGGAAATAGTTTTTTTTTGTTGTTGCATAAAACTACCAAAGGTTCAATTCATGATACAACCATTATCTAGAGTGGGTAGGAAATATATTTGTGAGAAATGTTATTTATAAATTGTTGGCTCATTGGTTTGGTTCAAGTTCTAGCCTCTAATTTATTTATTTCCCACATTAATGTTTATGGAACATAACCCACCTAGGACAAGATTCACTATTGGGGCCAAATCAAAGATACATTAAGAATAGATGAAGAAGCTAGGTGGGTTATTGTTGCATATTTTGATGCTAGACTTGATTCGTTTAAAAAAGGTTGGTCTCCTCCAAGTCCTAATAAGGATGGGATCCCTACTCTCTAAATAGAAAATTTTCCCTTTAAGATATTTATCTTAAAAAGGTTGTTTTATTTGGACTAACAAAATAAAAATGAGAGATCAAATCTTTGCAATAATTGGTCGTTTATTTAATTATATCTCATGGCTGGACAACAACTTGATTTGCAACTCTAATGTCTTGCTAGAAGGAGGCTAAAACCCTCACAATTTTCCAAATCATTAATCTTAATAATTTCTCCAAAAGTCCTTTCAAACTAGAGAAAATGTGGGAAAATCATCCTAATTTTGACAAGGTAGTGTCTTTTTTTCAAAAAATAAAAATACTACTATGGGATGAGAATGCATGTCTTCAATAGGAAGTTAAAATTTTTCAAGCTAAGACTCAAAGAATGGAATTGCTAGATGACTTGAAAATTTTATTTAAGGAAAAGGCTATTCTAGAGAACAAAATGACAAATATTGAATATTTTCTCTTGTATAACAAAAAATTAGAATCTATTTGAACAAGAAAAGTATAGGCCTCTTGTAATGTCGATGACATGTATAGATGAAAGGAGAACTATTAGAAATAGAAATATAGGATTAAATTGCTCCATGAGGGAGTAAAAAATAATAAATTTTTTCATCTAGCATATTAAATTAGGAGATAAAGGTGGACACCTAAATATTTCCCTAATGTACTGGTCAGGTCCTAATCCACCAAACCCATCACCTAGGCCAAGTCTCCCACACTTAATTGAATATTATTATTATTTAATTATCCATCTTTTCCATCTCACCTCACAATAAATAAATAAATCAATACCTATTCCACTTATTTTTCATCTCGCATATGGTTAAAACAATTAAATATTATTATTTAATTATGTTTATATTCCCTCAACGTATTCCAAGAATAAAGCAGAAATAAGAACCCTTGTTCATTAAATGGTTCAAATATTCCCTCCACCAAACCTAAGATTACATAGGCCACCTAGATTCACATGTCCCTTATCTCTCTCATGGTCACAAGCACTTACCAAATTTAGTAAGTGAATCCAAGCCCTTCACATTCCAACAACCTTTATCTCAACCCTTCATTCCCTCCTTGATCCTAGGGAAATCCTTTCAATAATCCTCTATCATTGATCCCATCATCAAATCTACCATCCATTGGATCTCCCAAAATTTTATAAATTGAGGAACCCTCTCATTCATTTAATCATCCATGAACTTTGAGCTAAGTTCATAATGTCAAATATGGTAATATGCAAGAAAAGGAGCATCCACATACCAATTATCATTGTAGCAAATCATTCAACAATGGAAGATTTGGTAGTTTTTTTATTGTTTGATGTTATGCTTTATTTGCACTCTTTTGTTGAGCTCTATCTAGAGGTTTGTAGTGGTTTGAAATAAGAATCTAGTGCTTTGCATTTGTTTCCATTTATTTCCATCTAAATTTTATCTTATAAGTGCTCATGATTGAAGACTTTATATTGATTTCCTTGTGTAATAATATATAAAAAATAATCTCCAGATTTATATCCAATAGATTGAAAAATATCTCTCTATTTCTATCATAGAGTAGCAAGGATGTTTTGTGCAAAGTAAATAAGTCACCAACAATATAATCATGATGTGTGAGTCGATTAACTCCTTATAGGATAGCAAGAGGTAATTAATGATTGTAAAACTAGATTTCTCTAACCTGGCATATCATAAAGATAACTAGAATTCCTAGAATATATGATGGAAAAAGTCAAGTTTAACTAAATTTTAGATGAAGGCGATGATACATTTATCGAGCTCCGGGTTTTCCAAGTGACCAGAGCAATGGTAACTTTTGCAGAAATGGCAGTTGCTTTGACAGCATCAGGGGCCCATTGGGGACATTGTTTTGTTCAGTGTCAGGGATCTACATCATTGCGTTTACATTACCAACAAAGGAAACCAGCTTTCTCAAGGAAAAAGCTGTGATGATTAACATGATGTTTTTGAAATTTGCGAGCTTGACCCTCAATCGAAATATCTTGCACAAAAAGGTGACGACCACTCTCTCTGGAAGGATATCGTTTCGAATACACGGGTTCCCACTACTCCCAACAACATCTATGTCAAGTTTAACCTGCGTGAATATCTTACAAAAGAAAACGGGGCGCCCTTCAATCCAAATCCTCTGGCATCAAACGAAAACTATTCAAGTCGTGATGCCTCTAATCATCATAGAGGAAAATATGGACAACAAAATGAAAGGGGTGACAAAAACTGTTTATTGACGGGAAGAGGAAAATAAGGCAGGCATGCTGGGAGGCAGAAGGTAAACAGTGGAAGTCAAAAGGGAGCAAGAAATACAGATCTAAGAAGTATTCAACTCAAATAGGGAGAAAAAGAAGCAAATGGTTCAGAAAGGAAAGCTAGTGGAAAATTTTGTACATTCAAACCAAGCAGGGGAGAAAGAAAAGCAGAAAGCGCAAGAGGGGATCATGCAATGGAGGAGAAAGGACACACAACCAGGACAAGATAAAGGAATCATTAATGTAACCCCTTCCAAAAGAGTCACTTGAACCTTAGATTCAGGATCTCCGTGGCTGTGCTCTCATTTGTAAGTTCTAGAATATTTTCCCTAAAATAGACATCTTAAAGAGCTTTAATCTTAGAAGAATGGGATGGGGCAAACGAGTTTTTTTATCTAGATCAAGGCTTGGGGTTTTTCTTTGTGATTTTTGATTAAAAATTTCAAAGGGATGCAGTATATAAAGATAAATCATGGATGCAGTATATAAAGATAAGCCCATGAGGGTTTGTGTGCTTTTGGATGTCACCAAGGAACTTCTTAAAGAAATTCATGTAAAATCTAAATATGGTACATGGATTCAAAAGCTCTGTATTGATACGCATGGAAAGGTCTGCTTAGTGTGCCATAGTTTTGAACACTCTACAGATTCCTATCAGGAGCCAAGAAAAGGTAACAAGTAGGCTCAAAGGCACCCATTGCAAGAGCCTAAAAATATGTCACCCCCCACGACACATAAAATGGCAGAAAATTAGTAGGTAAGATAAAGGAAGCTCTAAGTAACATTTAGGAGGAGTCCAATAGTATTTCATCACCATTGAAGTCATCCAATGTTTCAAGGGGTTTAATAAAGGCTTTCGTATCCTTGACAAGGAAGGATACAAGGATAGTAAATTAATAACCTTCACTATATCGTGGTTGAGATGTGAAGAGTAATTCTCAATAAGTTGGGATTGTTATCGAAGGTTTTTGCAAACCTAGCAGGGTTTACCCCTAAAAAAAATGCATTGCACTTGAGAATGGGGTTACTCAAATGCCTCCTAGGGTGATATGGGTTAATTCAAGTGACCTCAAATAGCACCAGGTGTATGGAAAAGCCCCTACACAAGTCAGTTGTATAACCCTGGTATGCCCTCTATTTCACTAGAATAGTTGGAAAGGATTATTAAATCTCTGACGTTTGATGAAGGTTCTTTTACCCAAAGTAAGATGCCTATGCCAGTAATTGACCTTAAAGCAGTTGAGTTCCAGGAAGATTGGAACTCAGAGCAGGAGTCTGAATGTCTAGACCTCTTTAGTTTCAACAAGGTGTTATAGGAGGGAAACCTTGAAGAATTGGCATATAGATTTCTTATTGAAGAGGGGTCTAAGCTGATTGAAGAAATCTCAAAGGAAGTAGACAGAGAGGAAGGATCTCTAGCCCCACATCAATCACCTTCAAAAGAACCCATCAGACTTCCTCTAGAATCTAGGGATATTATAGAAGAGGTCTGCGAAGAAGTGCAGACGTTTGACTACTCCGTTTGACTACTCCCAACACTCAAGAAATACTCAAAAAGTCACTAGGGAAGAGGGACAAAAAATCTTGTATGAAAAAATTGAGGGAAGAAATAGAAGCTGGTTTGCAAGCAACACTTGACAAGAATTTTGTAATTTCAACACATAAGCGTCTGAGGAGAGCATGTTGCTCTCCTTGCACACAATGAAGTTAATTTCATGGAATGTCAGGGGCATGTGCCCTTGACAAAAGAGCTCAGATACAACAGCAATTGAATGTGTCGGGGGTGGACTTAATAGTTCTACAAGAAACTAAAGTATTTGAAGCTCTATATGAATCATCAATTCTCAAGTGGACTAAATGGAAATCAACTAGTTCACCAGCTCAAGGGGCATCAGGGGGACTAATAACACTATGGAATCTTAAAATAGTGGTAGTCGATTCAATTAAGAATGACATAAATTGGTAAATCATGAGGATACTAAACTTTGATTTGAATTAAATATGGCTGATCAATGCCTATGGACCAACTTCAACAACTGACAATAAGCATTTGTGGGAAATTTTGACTTAGGCCTTGGATGGTATAGGTGAGGAAATGACAATTATAGTTGGAGACTTTAGTGTAATCACCTCCTTGCAAGAGAAGAAAGGGGCATCATCCCCCCAGCTAAAGTAATGGAGGATTTCAAGTATTTTATTGAGAACAATGCATTAATGAACATATTTCTAGAAATAAGGAAATATACATGGAAAAACCACAGGAAGGGTTTCCTACAAATTGCAGAATGTCTAGATAGGTTCCTAGTTACTCCAAATTGGCTGTCAAGGAAATCTAAGTTATCCTCATAGATTTTTCGACTTACTGAATCAAATTATTTTGCTATTTCCATGGATGTAGTCAATACTCCCAATGCCACTAAATGAAAACCACATTTCAAATTTGAGAAAACGTGGTTTAGGCATCCCCACTTTCTACCCCTACTTCGACAGTGGTGGGTGAGTACTCCATATTTAAAGGACTCTAAGATGTTACGACTATGTAGGAAATTATTACATGTTAAACAAAAAATTATCCATTGGAACATTCATACCTTTCAAAACATATTTCAATAGAAAAAGAAGGTGTACCAATAGTTGGAAGAAGTTAGTGAGAAAATTATCTCTCATCATCTGGATGCAAATATCATTCAACAACAAAAGAGTCTACAAATAGAATGGGCATAATTATAGGTGAGGGAAGAGACATACTAGAGGTAAAAGTCAAGGGAGTTATGGTTAAAAGGATATCACAATATACAAGTTTCTTTCATATATCTCAACACAGATTAAAAGGTTTATCAACTCAATTTTCTTGATCAAAGATAGTGTCATGGGTACCATGCTTTCTAAGGGAGAGGAAATTAGGAATGAAGGGGTTAATTTTTTTTCAAATCTTCTATCTGCCCCAACAAATAAGTCGCCTATAGCAAATCAGGATGGGAAAGATCTATTGGAAGCTATCCCAAAGCTCATTCGTGAAGAGGATAATGCTTCTTTGTTGAAACCTTTTATGCTAGAGGAGGTAAAATTAGTGGTCTTCTCTCTACCACCAGATAAGGCCCCCGGGCCAGATGGATTCATGGCCTTATTTTTTTAAAAATGCTGGGAATTTTTGGGTTTTGATCTATTAATGGCAATGGATGAATCAAGGAAAACAGGTGTCATGCTAAAGCAGTTCAATGTCAATCATATTGTAATTATCCCAAAAATAAAAGAACCCAAGAACTTTGTCGATTTTAGACCAATATCATTGTGCAATACAATATATAAAATCTTCACCAAAGCTATCTACCTTAGGTTGAAGCCTCTAATACCAAGTATTATATCTCATGAACAAGGGGGTTTTGTTCCTGGCCAGGAGACTGTAGAAGGAGCTTTGGTGGAACACAATATGCTTCATTCTATTAGAACTTGTAATTGTACTATAGAAAAATGGATCATTGACATTTTCATGGTATTTTAGGTCTTTCTCTTATGATGTTGGACTTGTCTTGCTTTGATTTAATGTTGCAATGTAACTTATGCATTCACATTAGGTCATAAACATTCAAATTATGATGTCTTGTGAAGGTGTTGTGAAGTGTTGTAACACATTTCTACACTTTTCTAGACTCTTTTCATTATAATTCACCTAAAAATAACCTTTTGATCACTTGTCAAGTCCTATTTTAAAGTGTTGTAAAGTCTTGTAACAAGATTTCACATTTTTCTAGGCTTGATTTCACTATTTACACCTTTCTTATGCTTTATTTGACCCCTTTATGCACTCATAAGACTTGATTAAGTGTATTTTTGAATGTAAACCCAACAAATAACATTAAATGTGACTTAATTCCCGACACCCACTTACAAGCCCAAGGTGGGACCCATTCCCCATGGGTGGCGAATGAGTCCCTCTTCGCTCCAAATTCAAAATAATTCAAATTTTCTTTTGGGTTTTTATTTAAAAGTACCTTATGTTAGCCTATGATGAGGTATTATTGGATTATTAGGGCATAAGTGTGTATAAATAAGTCTTTTCTTCTCATTTCAACCCACCCCCCTCCCCCATTCACCTAATTCATTTAAGCATTCAATCATCCATTCAAGTATTCAAGCATCATAACATTATTGAATCAAGCATCTTGGAGCAGCCATTGACATATCTTCAGATTTCTTCAACAAGGTTGTGGTGAATTTATGACATTTGCATGTTGTTTATTCATCATTCCTTGCTCATTTCATTTCATTTCTTCATTAAGGGTTTGATTACCAAAGTGGGATTTGATTAAGGAAAATCCCTATACTCTAACCCTTAACCATTTTCCCCCTTTTGCATGTGTGTTTGCAGACTTTTGTACGCAGATTTGTCAAGAAATTAGTTGTTGAAAGGTGGTAAACAAGTCAAAAAAGTGCTTCAAGTCAACTAAACCCTATTTCAAGCTTGGAGACAACCTACAGTTCATTTTCTGCAGATTTGACTCCATCAACCTGACAAGAAGACAAGTGTAGATCTGGAGCTACAGAATTGACCTTTGATTTCATAGAATTTTGGAGGAGGACTGATTCATCATCAGTGATGAATGAGTCCCACCTTAAGGCTAAAAAAGGTGATTTTGTCAGATTCCAGTTCTCGACAGTCAAAAAGCAATTTTTAGGTGTTTTTGTCAAAAGCAGGACTGATTTGCCATCAATACCGAATGAGTCCCACTGGTGATTTACATTGATCTTTGCTAGATTTCAGAGCTTTCTAGATTCATCATCCAATTCCCAGGTGCACTATGTTTTACCTTGTTCAATTATGTTTGCATTAGTTTTCATTTCTATTGCATTTTCTGCATATCACATTGTGTTTTCAAAAATTGCGTATTACATTAGTTTTGCATTAATAATTAGTCAATTAAATCATTTAGTTGCATCTACATCATTGAATTTAGTCTTAATAACATCATACAATCCTTTATTTGAGTGAACTGGTTCAATTTTGGGGTTCTATCTCTCTCTTTTAGGTGAAAGATCCTAAGAGTGCAAGAGAAGTCCATAGAACACACCCAAAAATTGTTGGTTCATATTGGTGAAATTACATATTAAACACTTCCTCTTTTTGATTTCAATTGCATATTGCATCCTAGGTGTCCTTTGCATCAACATTCAATTAGGTTTTGTTTTGTTTTTGCATCCTAGGGTTTCTCAAATTGCATTAGTGAAAGACTCATATAGTCTTCATTTTTGCATATCATATCATTCAAGAACTGAAAATTTGCATTTGCATCCTCATTCTGCATTTGAAAAGCATTGAAATCATTTTAATTTTTTTGAAAAATACAAAAAAATCTCATACCTGGACTCATTTGCCACCCTGGGTGAATCAGTCCAGTTGCATTTTCTGCATTGAAATTTCTAGTATTTTCATAGTTTTTCCTGCATTTCTATTTCCTATTACTATCTTCTTGTTTCAGTTTACAAAATTTCTATCATTAGAATTTTGTTATCCCTAGTTTTCATTTACATTCACCCCATATTTTGTGGTACTTGTATGAGTGTTTGGTTCCCTATTGATAATACTTTAGTGAGACAAAGTTCTAGACTCATGGCTTCCTGCAATAACAGTTTCGTTGTGGACCTTGGGATCTCAAGAACTCCTACTCTTGGTATGGAAAATGGTGCATTAAGCAAGGATACTACCACCAGTATGCCTTTACCTTCACATCCAATGCATGTTGACACACAAACTAATTCCATTCCGCAAGAAAAAGTCATTAGTATTCATGAAGATTTTGCATATTTGCAACAAGATTTAAGTCTTGAAAACATTTCCACCACTGCTATACCTGCCATAGAAAACTTTCATCGCTTGATTGAAAGTGATGATGACTTACAAGTTACGAAAAGAATAGCTGAGATATATGTACCAAACATGTTCCTTCCACATCCCAATCAACAAACATTGTTGTGAGCCAAGGAGGATCTCACATTCCTCCTCCTTCAACCATAGCATCCATACCCACCTATACCACTCCTCAAGTTAGAACAACCATGCAATAGGTTAGTCATGTGACTCCTTTCGCTATTCCAAAGTTAGCATTCCTACCTCTTTTGCGGCATCAAATGTTCCATCTTCTACCTTCACCCCTCTTAGTGTTCCTTTCACTTCTCCTAACATTACATACACTCCATCACCATTCTCTCTTCCACCTCATAACACTTACGCCGATCCCATCATTACACAACTCTTTAATACCATTTCATCCATGCAACAACAAATATCCACCATTAGCCAAAGTCAAAATGCTTCACCTACATATGATGTCTGCAGTAGCCCATTATCTCTAGAGATCTTGAGAACACAGATGCCACAGGGAATTGAGATGCCTAGGTTTGAGAAGTACGAAGGTAAAGGAGACCCTACTAATTATGTTAATTCCTATACTGCATTGTGCAGTGATTTTGTCCTCGATGATAAACTATTAGCCAAACTTTTTCCTAGGGCCTTAAAGGAAACTGCATTAGAGTGGTTTTCAAATTTACCAAATCATTCAATCCAATCATTTAATGAACTTGTGGATGCCTTTATAAGTCATCTCCAAGTCCATATGACTCACAAAAAGATAATGGATGATTTAATGCGATGTAAACAAAATGTAGATGAAAAATTAATTGATTTCATTTCACATTATGAGTCATTGTATGCTCAAATTGATGTCAAGATTCTTGATTCACATTTGCAAAAGATGTTTATCGAAAAATTGCACACTCACCTTTAGGATAAGTTAACTATGATGAAATTTCCTTCATTCATGTATTTATGCATGACCCTTTGTGACTATCACAACTCGGTTACTAGTCGTGATTTAAAGTCAACTTCTAACTGAGCTGAGAAGTCTAAGCAAAACAACCAAAACAACACACAAAACTTTAGAAAACCAAACAAAGGCTTCTTACAGTTCAATCCTCCTTCTCCACAACCAACCCAACCTATTAAGAGTCAAATGGCAGCTGTTAAAGCATCAGTTCCCTTTACCTATGGGGATTTGAAGAGATAATTTACCCCCTTACCCAATACTCTCCATAACATAATGAATCAATTGCTCCAACAACAAATGATCACTTTTCCTACCGTTAAACCACTTGATACCACCAAGCCTTTACCACCCACCTCTAAACCAAATGCTTATTGTCATTTTCATCTCCAAAATAGACATGACACCGAACAATGTAAGTATTTCAAACACTTAGTTCAAGACCTCATTGATTCTGGTCGTTTGTCCATTGTGGGTGTCAATGATCAAGGAAATAAGTCTGTTGCACCCCCTAATCAAAATTTAAATTTTTTTACCAACCCTATGCCTAAACACAATGTTTCATTTGTCAAGGCTAGTGAACCTTCAAATACTCATGTGATGAACATTAATACAAATAATGAGCAACATGATATTTCTCTAGATGTTACATAAGTCAACCCTATGGATGAACTTGTGGGTATGATAGACGTTATCCCTTGTAAGGGTGCAACTAGAAAATCTCTTGATATTAATTTTTCTTCTGATGATATACTTAAAAATATTCCTAATGGTCCTCTTTACATAGCCAATAGAATCTATGATAAGCCCACCAATGGGATATTAATAGATCCCGCTTGTGGCAAGAATGTGATCACATAAGAGTTTTTAGTATTACACGATCTCTATCAAAATGATTATAATAAACCAACCACATGGATTAAAACACATACTAGTTTTGTGTTCCCTACAATTGGATTGATCGTACTCCCATTATAGATAGGACCTAAAACTTTGGATGTAACATTTTTTATTATTCCACAATCGGAATCAGTTTATTCTACGGCTAGGTCATCCTTGGCTTTGCTCGATGAAAGTTGTTCCTTCGGTTGTTCACAAATGTTTGAAGTTTCTGCATGGCAATGAAATAATTACCATACACCATAGTGGTTTTAATCCATTATCCTCTAAAGGTAATTTTTCCTTAGAAGCCTTTTGGCCTGAACCTATGGAACCCATCACCCCTTGAAAAGACTTCTTTTTCATAACCTATAAAAAGTTCAAAGCCAAATGAATAGCCGAATTGTCTCTTCATAACATGTCCCCATCCACTTCCACTACTCCTATCCTTGATGAGACCATGCTTCAGCCTGAGTCTGACACTGAACAAACAATACATCCTCATGAGCACCCAACCATAGACACTTCCCCTTCATCGTTTAAATGTCCAAGAGAAAATGAAACCAATCTTGTCATGCCTCCTTGCATTAAACAAGTTTATAAATCCAAAGAGAAAGTGATTGACCCATCTTCTTCGGTTTCTTCCATTCTTCCCCCTCTAGAAGAAAAGGAACCTATGGTGGATCAACCCGCTCTTACCCCTCAACAACTTCAAAATAAAATTAAGAGAAACCACAGTACTAGGGAGCGTAGGCGTCATCATCGTCTCCTTGCTCGTCAAATGCAAACCAAAAACAACAAATAAAATCAACCTCTGCCTTTGAAAGAAGCAATAAATGATCACCCTCATCCTCCTGACCCATCACAAGCTAGTACATTCCAACCCTCACAACAAAATGATCCGATCCAATAGCCACAACTCCTAATACATCCTTCCTTGGAACTTACCCTCCGTCCTCCCGTCATGATTAACCTAGATGATGATGATGAGGATTTCACTAAAATTGATGAAGAAGTGCATAACAATTTAAATTCTTTATTTTCATCATTCATGAGCTTAAATGATAAATTGATGTAATACAAAGGAAGAAATCAACACCTTCAACAATCTTAATTTGACTAACTCAATTTCAACAAACATCTCTAACTCACCTTTCTTGACACACTTATTCAACTATATTTCCCTCTGAAACACCATTCAACACAAAAATTTAAAATAGGAGTTCCAAACCTATTCAAGATCTTCAAAACACTTTTATTACCTTGAAAATGATTGATTCAAACCAACTAAGTTCCCTAAAACATCAGTTTATGGCCACTTACACCAAACTATCCTTAAATGCATAACCATGACACTAATTGATCACAAGCCCAAAATTGAGTTTTTAAATGACAACCAAATCATTCAAGACTTAAGACATCTTCATCAAGATTAGCTCAACATAAATAAACTCATCCAAAGCCATGAACATAGACTTTTTGTTTGAATGAACAAACCTTTAATGGCTACTCCAATCCTTGTAGCACTCCTCCTAGGACTATCAGTCAAGAACTTTTCCTAGATATTGTATCTTCATATTGTAATTAGTGTTTAGAGTACCCATTTGAGAACTTTAAAACATATCAAAAATTTCCCTTGAGTTGTTTAAGGAAATGGTGCATAAATATGATTGTCCACGTTGTTATGGATGCCTAATTAGGTCTTTTTTCCATTAAGGCTTACTAGGTTATGAGCCTCCACGCTTAAATTTACCAAGCCAACTATTGGAACACCTTAAATATGACCTGGTAATGCTCTAAAGATCATCAAAAATCCATTTACTATAAAATTTATCCAAACCCTATGTTTGGTTTTCTTTACTAACTTTTTTTTCCTGATAGTGTACAGAATGACAGTCCTAGACTTAAATTCTTTGCCCCTTTGCTTTGTGATTTTTCCACAAACCCATTGGAATATGAAAGAATATCTATAGAATAATTATTTCACCAAAAACAAGATGATTCTATTGGTTCATAAGAGAGAACCACAATTATTTTGAGTCATTGCTTACCCTAACAAGGGTTTGATTGTATTCACAAAAATTACAATAACTTCTTCAAAAACTAACCAATCTACATGAAACTTGAATCAAATGGAAGGTGATTGATGGAATCAACATTTACAATCAATTTTGCATGTTTCTCAGTCTGCACAGACCGTACAACACCAAAAACTTAGAAGAATTATGTAGAAAATGCCCTAAAACAATGATTTTATTCATTTAATTGCAATCCTATAATCACCCACACCTTCTCCATCGGTTACAAGGCCTTTTATAGGAATTTACATGTGACCTTTCAGTTTCTAACCAACTTGAAATGGCCTAAGACAAATGTGTCTCGTCACCTTCCTTGTTTGTACTTTTACAATTTTGTAATTTGTGACAACTTTCTCTTTGTATACATTGGCATCTTTTGCATTTTTTATTCAAATAACCTCCTAATAACCTAGACACATAAGTAATGACTTAAATAATCCATATTATAAGGTAAAAAATAAAATTCAATCAGGTTCTCAAACTTTCCACAGGGAGGCACAATTGTGTCAAGGTGCTCTTGCACCATAAATCTGCTACACCAAGTGAAGAACCTGTCACTTCCCCTAGTTTGGCACTTGCAATTCTTCCTTTGGATAGCCAACTATCCTCGCAATATACTGAACATGATTGAGAGGTAGATGACTTGTTAGATGGCTGACTTCCATTCACCTTGCTAGCCTTTTACATTCATTTTCCCTTTTCTTTTTGTTTTCCTTTAATTTGGTTGTATGTGCGTATCGTGTTCCCCCGTAATGTGCGTTTGATGTTCTCTCTCTTTGTAAAATTCTTCTATTTGTACCTCTATTCTTCTATATGTAGTACATTTTTCATTTTCTTTTTCACTTTTGTTTTGTTTTATCCTTTTGGGGATGATGCAAAGCATTGAGACATCCTATGTCTCTTCCATGTTGACCCAAAAGGTCCCTTTTTCTTTTCCTTTTTTTTTTAATCTTTTCTTGTTTTTTCCTTTTGGGGATGACGCAAGGCATTGAGACTAAAATGTCTCCTTCATGTTGACCCAAAAGATTTTTCTTTTCTTTTTCCTTTTGTTTTCTTTTCCCTTGTGCTTTCCTTTTGGGGATCATGCAAAGTGTTGAGACTGCAATGTCTCTTCCATGTTGACCCAAAACAGACTTTTTTTTTCTTTTGTTTTTGCTCTCTTTGTGTCATTCTTTCAATTCTATGTGTATTTGGGGAATGATGACAGTTCTGACCTCTTTAATCAAAACATTGCAGCAATGAAAATACTGACCCCAAATCCATAGATCCCTTATGTGTTTGGTGTGTTCCTTTCTGGGGGGAAACCTCCTTTTCTTTTCTTTTTCTTTTTCGTTTACATGAAGCAACCTAACTTAGAAACATATGACTTGGCATAGGGGCTTTCCAAGTTGGCTCTCATGTCTTGTTTTATTTTTGCATTTTTCCTTTGCTACTTTAAAGTAATTGCTCAAAGAATAGTGTGTAGTAATTCCTTTAGAGTGGGGGGCATACATTGGCATCATTTCATTTGCATTCTTGATTCTTAGTGTAGCCTTGTCACTTCATACGATGTGTTTGTCACTTTGTGGATGACATTGGGTGTGATGTCCTTCATAAGTGTGATCTATCTTAGCATATTGCATTCCTCTTAGTGGCCTGATGTGATGCATTGCATTACCTAAGTTGTGAATATTTTATTCTTTGATTGGTCCTGTCTTGGAGATGTTAGACACAATGTTCCCTAAGTGACATACCTTGCATGAACTTAACAAGACTCCTTTGAACATCTTTTACATTTTTGCATTTTAAGTTTTACATCTTCTCCACCTTGGATAACGCAACTTGCATACCTGTGGTACCTTTCTCTTTGTTCATGAGTTCTAAGCATACAAAGCTTTGCTTGTCTCATGAAGCATGAACCGCTATTTTCCCTTGTGGCACCTTGTTAAAGTTATCATGAGGTATAACTTTGTTATGGTTGAGCAAGAAGCCCATTCAGTGACACGAATTTCCCCATAGCCACCTATGTGTTTGTGAGTGCATACCGACTAGTGTATGTACTTCACCCTTTTGGGTCTTCTCACCCGACGAACTTCCATGAGTTTTGTTGCCCTAGAGTGAGTATGAATTCTCTTTTTCTCATAAACATCCTCGATCTAATTCACAACTAACTGAACAAATGATCAAAGCTTGATCCGATTTTTCCTTTTCCATCTTCCTTCTCCTTTTCTCTTTCACACATGTGTTCCTTTGTTCTTATGTTTAGTTTTCCATGAGATCTTCATCCTGGGGGCTTGATCATCCCTCTTGATCATTGTTATTCCATCTTGCTGACATAAGTGCATTTGGATCCCTCTTGATATGCATGGCTACTTTAGTGTGAGTTTGAAGCAAATTCATCCTCTCACTAAAGTGGGGGCTAAATGTACCATAGAAAAATGGATCATTGACATTTTCATGGTCTTTCTCTTGTGATGTTTGACTTGTCTTGCTTTGATTTAATGTTGCAATGTAAGTTATGCATTCACATTAGGTCCAAAACATTCAAATTATGACATCTTGTGAAGGTTTTGTGAAGTTTTGTAACACATTTATACACTTTTCTAGACTCTTTTCATTATAATTCACCTAAAAATCACCTTTTCATCACTCATCAAGTCCTATTTTAAAGTGTTGTAAAGTCTTGTAACAAGATTTCATGCTTTTCTAGGCTTGATTTCACTATTTACACCTTTCTTATGCTTTATTTGACCCCTTTATGCACTCATAAGACTTAATTAAGTGTATTTTTAAATGTAAACCTAACAAATAACATTAAATGTGACTTAATTCCCAACACCCACTTACAAGTCCAAGGTGGGACCCATTTTCCATGGGTGGGGAATGAGTCCCTCTTGGCTCCTTTTTCAAAATAATTCAAATTTTCTTTCGGGTTTTTATTTAAAAGTACCTTATGTCGGCCTGTGATGAGGTATCATTGGGTTATTAGGGCATAAGTTTGTATAAATAAGTGTTTTACTACTCATTTCAACCCCCCTATTCACCTAATTCATCCATTCAAGTATTGAAGCATCATAACATTATTGAATCAAGCATCTTGGAGCAGGCATTGACATATCTTTACATTTCTTCAACAAGGTTGTGGTGAGTTTATGACATTTGCATGTTGTTTATTCATCATTCCTTGCTCATTTAATTTCATTTCTTCATTAAGGGTTTGATACCAAAGTGAGATTTGACCAAGGCAAATCTCTATACTCTAACCCTTAACCATTTCCCCCCTTTTGCATGTGTGTTTGCAGACTTTTGTATGAAGATTTGTCAAGCAATTAAGTGTTGAAAGGTGGTCAACAAGTCAACAAAGTGTTTCAAGTCAACTAAACCCTATTTCAAGCTTGGAGACAACCTATAGTCCATTTTCTGTAGATTTGACTCTGGCAACCTAACAAGAAGACAAGTGCAAATATGGAGCTATAGAATTGACCTTTGATTTCACAAAATTTTGGAGGAGGACTAATTCACGATCAGTGGGAAATGAGTCCCACCTCAAGGCTAAAAAATGTGATTTTGTCAGATTCTAGTTCTCGATAGTCAGGAGCAGTTTTCAGGTGTTTTTTGTCAGAAGCAGGACTGATTCGCCATCAGTGGTGAATGAGTCCCACTAGTGATTTACATTGATCTCTGCCAGATTTTAGAGCATTCTGGATTCATCATCCAATTCCCAGGTGCACTCTGTTTTACCTTGTTCAAATCTATTTGCATTAGTTTTCATTTATATTGCATTTTTGCATATCACATTGTGTTTTTAAACATTACATATTGCATTAGTTGTGCATTAATAATCAGTCAATTACATCATTTAGTTGCATCTACATCATTGCATTTAGTCTTAATAACATTATAGAATCATTTTTTTGTGTGAACCACTTCAATTTTGGGGTTTTATCTCTCTCCTTTTAGGTGAAAGATCCTAAGAATGCAAGAGAAGTCCATGGAACACAACCAAAAATTGATGGTTTAGTTATCTACCTTCATTCATCATCAAGCTGGACATGATGAAGGAATACAATAAGGTGGATTGGGCCTTTCTCATGTAAGTTCTTGAGAAATTTGGTTTTAGCAGCAAGTGGTGTAAATAGATCCTTTATTTGTTGTTTGGGGCTAAATTCTCAGTGTTGGTAAATGGCTCACCGATAGGATTTTTCTCATCAACACAAGGGGTTCGGCAAGGGGATCCTTTGTCCCTGTTTCTATATATCATGATGGTAGAGTCACTCAGCAGAACAATTCAGCAAATGCATACTCAAGGGATATGGCAAGGCATAATAGTATTGAACACAAATGTCTCAGTTACACACTCTTTGTTTGCTGATGATACATTACTTTTTGGCACATCCTCACTTAATGAAGCAAAATAGGTTAAAAAAGTCCTTGACAAATACTCTTCTACATCTAGAAAAAAGATAAATGCTTCCAAATCTAAGGTTTATGTCGTTAACACAAGTAAGGCTATTGCAAAGAAGTTGGTAACATCTCTAGGCTTCTAGCTTGCCGAAATCCCATGTACTTACCTAGGAATTCCCTTCTTCACGAGGCTTAATAAGGCCTCCTTTTGGGATAAAGTTATCGAGAGAATCAAAAGAAATTTTTTATCTTGGAAAACTAGGTGGCTCTCCTTCGCGGGCAGAATTATGATGACTAAATCAGTCTTAGCAACCATTCCAAACTACTACCTATCTATTCTAAATGCACCAAAGTCGATCATTCAATAGATTGAAAAGAACGTTAGAGGTTTTTTGTGGAAGGAGAATCTAGATGACACAATAAAAATACCCTTAATATCACTCAATAACGTGTGCTCAGGAAAAATTTTAGGTGGGGTAGGAGTGCACAATATCTCTATGATAAACTTGGCTCTGGGGGTGAAGTTAGTATGGAAAATGTACACAAAACCATTAGCTAAATGGGTTAGATTATTGCAAGCCAAATACTTAGACAATGATAACCCATCAAGAATCCTTACAATTTCCAATCCACCAAATGGGTCAGTTATGTGTAACTTCATAATAACTTGTAGGGAGTTCATTAGCCCTTTATATATCATTGGAAGTAAACAAAGGAGATGAGTTTTAGTTTTGCAGGGACTCTTGGAATGTCCACCGTCCCCTTAACAACATTCAAGAGCTACAGTCAGTTGAGGCAATCTTATCGGATAGCTATGGTAAAAAGCTTAAGGATTATATTCTTTTAGAAGATGTTTTCATAGGAAATGTAGTATGGAAATTTTTTTTTGACATGCCAATCACTCCTACTTAAAAAATCCTTCTTCAGAAAATCCTAAATGAACGAGTTGTTTTTCTTTTTGATTCACATGACATAATCATTTGGGATCCGACTAAAGATGGGAATTATATAGTGAAACAAGGCTATAATTCAATAATGGCAGGTGTCAGTAGTAATGAAACCCAAAGATCCTATTCTTTTTGTTGGAATCCTATGGTATTACCTAAGGTAGGAAGTTTCGACCGGTTAGCATTAAGAAATAAGATCCTCACAAGTAATAGACTAGTGAAACTTGGGTCTTTAGAGTCGTTTAAATGTAAACTATGTGAGGAAGCTAATGAAGATGTGGACCATCTCTTTCTCCATTGTTCCTTTGCACAAGATTGCTGGGAATTCATCAAAAGTAAACTAGGATGTTCTTTTCCAAACTCAAGATCTCTTTGGGATTTCTTTACTAGTTGGACTGTACTCTACAAATTAGCACTATTTTCTTTTATTTGGAAGATAATCCTAGCCATAATTGTATGGAATATTTGGTGGGAGAGGAACATGTGTATATTTATAAAGCAGTCATCAACAATAAAGCAGGTGCAGGATAATATTGAAAAATCAGTGTCCGAAGTCACAAACTCCTATGTTCAAGGTAGTACAAATGTCAGCTCCCTCTTCTCTAGTTGGGATGGTGAAATATTAAAACATTGGGATCTTATCAAACTACCATTCAAAGGAAGCTTTCAAATTTCTCCAAGTATCATAAACTAGACGAGAAGTCTATAAAGTGGTTGCATCCACCTGTTGGATCCTTTAAACTAAACTTCGATGGAGCATCAAGAGGTAACATGAGGGCTTCAGGAGTAGGGATTTGTATACGGGATTACAAGGATCATTTGATAGATGCTAATTCAGTCCATCTCACACCAGACATTAATAATGTGGCGGAGGAACATGCATTGTTATATGGTTTGAAACTTTATATGTCTATGAAGTTGCAAAGCATACATATTGAAGGGGATTTTTTAGGAGTAATAAACGCATGCAAAGAGAAAACTATACATAATGGAAAATCAGATATATTTTGCAAAGGGTTTGGTTGATGTTAAGAGGCTTTCAAGAGGTTCACATCACTCATAGTTACCGTGAGGGTAATGAAGCAGCCGATCACCTAGCAAGCATGGGATGCAATAGTCAAGAAATTGGGATTCATGAAGGTGACCTCAGTGTTACATCATTTCCAAAGTTAGCAGCCATAATAGAATCTGAAAGCATCAATTACAATTTGGCATAATTTCTATTAGATCTATAGAGGTACATGCAACATATTTTGGTATAAGTATTTTAAATGCATTGGTGTGAATGTCAAATTCACACGTGTAAAGGTACTTGCCCCACGTTGGCACAAGCCAGCATCCTAATTAAAAGTTGATAAACTAATCACCAAAGAAACCACCGCACATATCAAACTGATGATACAAAGAAAGATTTATCCAACTTTTTGGCTGTGTAGGTTTTTCTCTAATAATTTTTTGTGCAGGGTACAACTAATTTCTAATTCATGAGTACAAGGTGTAATGACGTGTCAAAAAATTAACCCTCGCTTGTGCTAATCCTGCATCTCCTCAATTCAAAATGATAGGGTGATGAAAGCCACTTCACACCTAATGCATCATTTGGTAGTAGAGGCATGTGTAGAATTATTTTTAAGCATTGGCGAGTGCTTAGTTAGTATCTGTGGCATAACATTCCTTTGAGTATGTTTTCATTAAGCTTTCCTTCAAGTTGGTTTCATGCAGCCAACCTCTTCCTCGAGCAGTGGGCAGTTGCAAATCAGTTTCAGTGGGTGCAGAGCCTGTAGAAGTGCACCAATGGAGTACTACCCCCGCAATTACAGAGCGCCTCGGCTGGTCAATGATTGTGAAATGCCATTTTCAGAGGGAATCAGTGACGTCCAACTCCATCGGATTTTCAAGAGTCACTGCAGCTAGTTCATGAAAAGTGTCAAAAGGATTATAGCTGATGAAATTTTACGACAGTAAAGAAGGCTCATATACCCTTCTCAATTACGCCTCAGTTTTTCTCTCTAATCTCTTTGACCTACTGTAAAATTACCAAGATGTGGAGCTTATTGTAAATAAAGTGTTCAAAGAGGTCTTCTTGCAAAACAATGTGTTCATGAAGGCCGCTCATGCATATGACCTTTGGCAAGGGTAGGGTTACGTTGGAGGATTGTTCCCCTGATCTTTCATCCTACAATGGCGTGCCTACATTTCAATCTTTGGTGCCATAAAAAATACCCTTCAAATACATAGTTTGAGGTACTTGTATTCAACACTAGTGAGATTTTTTGGTGAAACTGATGATGACCTGGCTGAGAGGATTAAGGTTAGGGTCAACGCAATCTTAGTACTGTTGACACATGACCATAGTCCTCCACAGCTTGAGTTTGAAGCAACCACAACCATTTTTAGGGATTCACCTTGACATCACCATGCGGTACTGCAAACACACGACCACAATCCTCTGCTACCTGTGCTCGAAGCAGTGGCAACCAAATCCGGTGCCTTGTCGCGACACCACTATGCGCCCATTCCAAATTTAAACGTGACTCCTTCAGAAAATCAAGAAACGGATGCACTCCAGGAGTAGGAAGGAGAGAATGAAGTTGAGATTGTTCGAATGGAAGAATAATGAAGAAACTTTAAGGACCAAATTTTGTGTCTTCTTTTTTGATAATAGTATGGTTACTCCCCACATTCTTTTAGCATTTTTAACTGGATAGTTGCATATCAATGCTGTATAATGTAGGCATTGCTAGTGGTCAAGGAGTGCTTTTGTTGAAAGTCTGAAATTGCCCTCCCTTTGATATGTATAAACTATAAAGGCACATCTGTGGGGATGTTTAAGTTCACCCAGGGTTTGTAAGCATAGATGCTAATCTGGAATCTCCCACGTTGGTACTCTGTTATTCTCAATATTCTATAATACTTTTCAATATATAAAATATTTATAGGCTTATAGCCTTTTACCAAAAAAAAGAAAGATCAAGTTTAACTTTGCTTGGAGAACTTCAATCAAAATTTACTACTCTTTAATTAGTTTCTTAGTGATGGTTAATGGAACAACAAAAGGTTTCTTCTGAACATTGTGCAGTTTAAGGTAAGGTGACCTATTATATCCCTATGCTTTTTATTATTTTGGTGGAATCACTTGGAAAGCATATCACGTCTCTCAAAATTATAGGATCTCTAAAGGTTTATTGGATTCTTCCACAAGAAAATATTTTACTCACCAACAATTTGTTGATAATAATATGCTTTTGTTACATGTTCTATCTAGCATTGTAGAGCTCTCAAGAGGTTGCTTAGCTATTACGAGCAGTCTTTGGGTCAAAAGGTTAAAAGAGATTAATCTATAGTCTTTTTCTTCAATTCCCATTTCTAGGAATAAGATTTTCTCTATAGATGCATGTCTTTTAGGAAATGATAGCCTGCAAATACCTACATAGGTTTCCTTATGCTTTTAGGATTTTTTTTTTTTCTTGGAAAGAATGAATCAAAGATATCCTAGAAGGTTGGAAAGGAAGATGATTGTCCTTAGCATGTGGGGTAATGTTAATAAAAACATTTTTATAGGTTATTCCTATCTATAGACTCTCTCTTATGATTGACCCTAGAAACATCATTTCCAAATTTAACTTTGGTATGTGGAACTTCCCTTAGAGGGGTATTAGGATCAAATAGTTTGAATCTTGTATGATGCCAAGTGCTCAAAGAGGATTGCAACAACCATTTCTAGTTTAAATAAGCACCATGAAAAAAAGTAGGGAGAGCTAGGAATAGCTTTTATGAGAATTGTAATTATGAAATTTTGAGTCATAATATCATTTCCAATCTTTGTACTAGGACATGAAACAAGGAACCCCAATCTTGTGAATTATATTTGGTGACACAAAGTTGATAATGAGCTAGAATTTTTTTGAGGTCCTAATTGGAGAGTCAAAACTTGACTTTGGCTTCAAGACAAGTAAGAAAATTCTTAGTCTTTCTAAAAAAAATTATAGAAGGGTCTTGATCCCCTTCTTGAAAAGCCTCAAATCATGAACCAATGGAGTCCTAGCTAGACAAAATTCTTGAAGGGAGATAACATAAGATTGCCATATATAGATTATTTATTAATATAAATCCCTTTGTGAAAGTCTTTGACATTCCAGACCAATGAAGGTTTGATGGCTTCCCATGTTATCCAAATGATTTCCATCACAAAATTAATATGAATTTGGACATGCTCCTTCATGATAAGAAGACTAGTCCCCTTCCAAACTTGCCTCTTGTAAGGAACACTTGCAGAGATACAATGATGAACCAAGTTTTTCTAAGCCTTATTGATCTTTAATAGCTATGTTCAAAGAAGAACATATAGCAGAGATGAAAGATTACTTGATCAAAGTTCACAACAAAAAAGTCATGATCAACAAAGAAATAGAGAACAACCAAAAAGCAGAAATTGTGATTTATTAGTTGATGCTTTTGTTGATTACTACACAATTCAATTCTCAGATCCCATAAACAGTCTGATCTGATGAAATATTAAAAACTTTACTTTCTTTTCACTTAGAAAGCTACAAAGACAAAATAAACTTAAATGAGTAACCGTGTTACAAAGTTACCAATGCAATTTGGGGAGCCTCGTATTCCCTGATAAACGAGTTTTCACTTAGAAAGCTACTAAGGACAAAAGAAACTTAAATGAGTAACCGCGTTACAAAGTTACCAATGCAATTTGGGGAGCCTCGTACTCCCTGATAAATGAGTTTACTCAAGCTAAGAAAGAAACAAAACACAGCGAAGATTTTTGCAGAGTCCATTCATGTCCATCGCCAAATGGCACTTCATAAATATCATACTCAGTGCATATGATGGTTTAAAGCACGCGTTGAAATCCGTTGTATGATGACTGAGTTCATTGCTCGTCAGTCGTCCGCGTAGTGATTGTATTAAAATGTCGATGGCTTTCAATTATATTCGTATCGTGCCAAAGCACACCTAGAGATGCTGATTGGGTATATCCGCTTATTTCAGATAGCCGCCCATGAAGTGGAAAAGGCTGTGAGCCTCTTAGATTACACTTGGCAAGCAGATATTTTGTTCCTTCCAGTGGATGATGCCTAGGTGCAGATATTTTGTTTCACACGGCTTTCTTGCATTTTAGTTTCCTATAAAGCCTTGTAAGCTTTCCCTACTTATCATCAGAGAAACATTAATAATGGAGTTGAAAACTCTGTGCTGCGCAGGATGGATATTAATGTTTTTCTTCCCCACAGTCTTCTGCTGTGATCGGTGCCTTTACAAATCAAAAGCAGCCTACTACAGATCCTCCGAGGATGTCAATGGTAAGTATAAACTTCATACGCCCTTAAATCTTTTTCCTTGGTAGAGTAGCTTATCCTCGGATCTGAATAATAATTTTATTGTAAATTACAGTGGGAGCATGTGGGTACGAGTCCTTTGCATCAACCTTGTACAATGGAGATGTGGGCGCAGCGGGCCACGAAATATATAGGGAAGGAAAGGGATGCGGCGGCTGCTTTAAGGTAGGAACTAATCAGTCAGAATTTCTTTTGCTTTTGCTTTTGCCTTGGGATGACGAATACGATTAAGGCGGTTTAAACTGTTACCTTGTGCAGATCAGATGCACAGACCCTGCGATTTGCAGTCAGTCAGGGGTAAAAGTCGTGGTTACAGATTTTACCTCAAACTATGAGGCGGATTTTGTGCTGTCCAGAAGGACCTTCAGAAAGCTGGCGCAACCCGAGAATTCTTCTCAGCTTTTGGCAAAGGGCATTGCGGATATCGAGTACAAACGGTGAGTAATTGGCATTAAATCTTATTGCTTTGAATTTTCATCATTCGGCCACACGAGCAAAAGAGTGTTTCAATTTTACTCCTATCTCGTTTGGGTGGAAAGCTGTCCCAACACAGTTGGAAAATATTCCGTTTTATCGATTTTAAGGCAAATGGACCGCTGACAAGAATCTGTCTTGGTATTTTGTTTGACAGAATCCCATGTGAGTATCCAGGGCAGAACATGACAGTGAAAATAAGCAAAATCAGCAACAAATCAAACTTTCTTGGCGTGCAATTTCAGTACCAAGGTGGCCAGACGGATATCACTAGTGTGGATGTTGCTAAGGTGAGAGACAGACATACTTATAACTGTATCATCGAAAAATAAAACTAGAGATGAGTAAGTAATGAGTTAAATTGCAAAGTACAGGCGGGATCTTCGAATTGGAAATCCATGAGGCACAACTACGGGGCTGTGTGGAGTGTGGAGGATCCTCCAGAGGGGCCTCTGTCTTTACGGATGGATGTTACGAGCGGATACGATGATTATAGGGTGTCGCCCAAGGAAGCTGTGCTGCCGTCGGATTGGAGTGTGCGTTCTGTTTACGACAGCGGGGTTCAGATCAACGCAACCAAACAAGAAGATTGTTCTCCCTGCGCCACCCAAGATTGGGACCGATCGGAATAATTGTATGCCAGTCGCATACAAGACTGTTCCAATCGCCTACTTTTGAATAATCCTCGACTTCTGAAAAGGAAAATAAAGTTTCTTTAGGGTTAATCTAGGAATAATGAAAGTGTGAATCAGTTTAAAGTGATCATAGAGGTAGAAGATTTGAATAATTACACTTTAATAAGTACACTTTAAAGTGTCAAATTTAGTTTTTATTTGGAATTTTATGTTGGATCTTTATTAGAGTCTAATAAGTTTTTCAGTTTGAGATGAATTTGTAGTTACAAATTTGTGCTTGAGTTTCAAATTCATTCAAGCAATCAGTAGTGTTTCATTCTATAAATTTGCTTTTTATGATATGTGACATTCTCTTGTTTATTTGAAAGTTTGGAGACTAACAATATTTTAAAATATCTCAAAACATCACAAAATGTTGTTGTTTAAGTTAATCTTTCAAAATGGAACAATTATGAAAATAATAGGGAAGCGCCTAAGTACATAGATTCTTTACTCCTTTCATTGAACCAGATAAAAATGTGTTAGTATTAATTGCTCTCTAAAATGACTAATTTATGGTCTCTTGATGATTCTTTGTTGATTTTTAGGTAAGTAGGGTGAATGTATTGATAAATTTAAATACTAGCACATAATACTATGCCAACCATGCAATTAGTTGGCTTAGGGTAGGAGGGTGAAGGTGACCAGTTGGCCAAAGTTGAATTTAAATCATAAAGGAATAAATTTGTGATTCTCTCTTAGAATGATTGCCTTATACTCTATAGATGATTCTTCAATGATTCATAGATGATTAGAAACAATGCATTGAATACCTTCGATTGGTAAATCCACATATTATGTTTCATTTATTGA
Organism: Sequoia sempervirens; assembly: GCA_007258455.2. Taxonomy (NCBI): domain Eukaryota; kingdom Viridiplantae; phylum Streptophyta; class Pinopsida; order Cupressales; family Cupressaceae; genus Sequoia; species Sequoia sempervirens. The sequence goes on along the minus strand of VDFB02000008.1, from coordinate 195,365,254 downwards.
TGATTGTAGAAGGACATGGGTATATTTTCTAAAGAGTAAATCTAAAGTTTTTAGCTGATTTAAAGAATTTAAAGAAATGGTTGAGTTGTAGATTGGAAAGAAAATAAAATGTTTAAGGACTAATAATGGTGGTGAATTTTTCTCTAATGATTTTTATAGATTTTGTAAATATTTTGGTATTCATAGATAGAAGAAAACTCTGTATTCTCCACAATAGAATGGAGTTGCAGAAAGAATGAACATGACACTGATGGAGAAGGCTAGGAGTATGTTGAGTGGTGTTATCCTAGAAAAAAGGTTTTGGGCTGAAGCTGTTGCCATTGTCTTTTACCTAATCAACATGTATCCTACATCAGCTCTTGTTGATAAGATGCCTATAGGGCATGGTTGAGTCACAAGACTTCATTAATACATCTTAGAGTTTTTGGTTGCAAGGCATATGCACATGTGCCAAAGGAGAAGCGAACAAAGTTGGAGAACAAGGCTGTGAAATGTATCTTCATCGAATATAGTTATGGTGTGAAAGGATATACAAGCTTTGGGATCATGTTGCACAAAAGGTAATACATAGTAGAAGTGTTATTTTTAGAGAAACTAAGTCTTCTTCGATTATATTGTAGCCATAACAAAGCAAACAAGAAGATGTGATTCAATTTCCTTCTACACCTATGAAAGTTGAATTGAGGCCCGATGATAGACAAGAAATAGAGGAGAGCTCATCTAGCTTTGGATCTTCAGAAGAGGACAAAGAATCTCCAATTTAGCTTGTTCGTAGGTCCACGAGACATAGAAAACCACCTAAAAGGTATTCAATTGATGATTGAAGATATATTTTTGCTTTGAATACTAACATGGATGAACCCATATCTATAGAAGAGCCACTAGGTATGAATGATGTAGAATCCTGGAAGTTTGCTATGGATGAAGAAATGGCATCTTTGAAAAAGAATGATACATGGGATCTTGTACCATTGCTTGAAGAACAAAAACCTTTTTTGGTTCAGATGGAGGTATTGATAAGTATAAAGCAAGGTTGGTTGCGAAGGATTACTCTCAAGTTGAGGGTGTTGATTATGGTGAGATATTTTCTCCTATTGCAAATATGACATCTATTAGATTTTTGCTTTCTATTGCTACTGCTTATGATTTATAGGTTGAGCAAATGGATGTGAAAATTGCTTTCCTTCATGGTGATTTGGAGGAGGATATTTATATGACACATCTAGAGCACATGTGGTAAAAGGTAAAAGTAATTTGGTTTGCAAATTGAAAAAAAATATGTGTATGGCTTAAAACAGAGTCCTAGGATGTGGTACCAAATATTTGATACATATATGTTGAGTTTGGGATTTGAGCATTCTAAATCAGATCATTGTGTTTATTATAAAAATGAGAATGATCTTTTCCTATTTATTTCCTTATATGTTAATAATATGCTATTTATTGGTAGAGGGAAAGGTATGATTTTAGAACTAAAATATCAACTTGCTGCTAAATTTGAAATTAAAGATCTTGGTGTAGCTAAATGAATTCTTGGGATGGAAATTAAAAGAGATAGAGAGAATAGAAATCTATGGCTTGACCAAAGTAAGTATGTCAACTCAATTTTATAGAGGTTTCCCCACTGGCCATGTGCTTCCTGACCTACCCTTCGAGACTTACCATATATTCCTTAGGTCGGTAGCGAAGCTGTCTCGACCTGAGGTGAATAGGTTGGTCCCGAATCAAGCTTGATCAGTCCCAACCCCACCGGGGGGTGGGAGATAGGCAGGGCCCTAAGGCATATAGCTCAATGGGGTTAAGGAATATAGGGTGGTGGCAGAGCCTCGGTCGGTGGAGTCCACCCAACCACACCGACCTATGGGCCTTGATATGCAGGATTGTAGACCATTATGCATTCTTGTTTTAGTTGGAACAAAGTTATCTATTTCAAATTGTCCAACATGTCCATCAGAGATGGAATACATGAGCAGAGTGCCTTACTAGAGTGCAGTTGGAAGTTTGATGTATACTATGGTTTGTACTAGACCAGACATTGCCCAAGCAGTGGGAGTTATTTCTAGATATATGTCTAATCCTGGTAGAACTTTCATTGGGATGCAATTAAAAATGTCTTCAGATATTTGTGGGGTACCTCAGATTATTCCTTATGTTATTGTTGTCAATCCAGATTGCACCCGTATACTTGAATAATTAATTCAGCAATCTATTGAAACATTGGTACTAATTCCAGGCTGTGGGTATCCTATAAGGAATTAGACCTCCAGATTCTAGGCTGGTTCCTATTTAATTTTCGATTAATAACTGGTGATTTGCTGAAAAAAGGATAGGAGAACTATTACTAAATGTATGCAAAACTATAAATTGAAGGTGATGCACCTAATCGATAAAGATCTGCAATTTTGATTCACAATAAAACTCAGAAAACTAACCAAACAAGTCAATTTTGACAGTTTCACCACAAAAATGATTCTAAGGAAGAATTTGAATAAATCAGCTTTGAAGGAAAGCAAGATATTCACAGCAAAGAAGAATATTATTCATTTACACAAACTTAGACCTGTGATTTTAACTATTCGAATGCATGCAAATATAAATGAGACAAAGATTTTAAAGGTTTTGATATTTAAACACAATAAAACTTCATCAAATCATTCATAAAGATAGCCAAATGACAAGGAAGACTTTGATTTTACTATAATTTGAAGGAATCTTTGCCAAAAAACATAAGTAAATCTGTAAAAACACTACTGTATTAATCTGAAAGCTGAGTTACATGACCATTCGCCTTGCAATATGCAAAGGCTGAATAACAAGAACTAGATTGAAAAAGATAAAAAAATTCAATATATACAATACGAAGGCACTCCAAAGTGCATGAATAAGCAACTGAAAGTGATCTGAAAGTGAAAAGATGACAATCCCAAAGTGAAATCCGAGCACAAGTAAAAATCCCTAAAAATGTGGTTCAAACTCATGCAAAAATGAGTGAACTCAATCTCGAAGTGGCAGTCATAAAGCATGTAATCAATCTGCAACTCGAACTAGACTGAAATCCCTGAAAAAGTGGGCTAAAGCATGCAAAACCACCTCGCTTGTATCAATCCACCCATGCACATTTTAAAATCCATCTCATGATAAATCTCCTGTTGACAATCTGATGTAGAACTGAAGTAAAAGATGACTTAGCTTTACATAATATTCTTATTTGCATTCTAGATGATAAATTAATTAAATGATTTATCATCATTCAATTAATCCATTTACATTATTTATGCAAATAAGAATAAAAAGAATAAATCTAACTTATATCTTATTTCATCTCATAATCTTCAAGCTCCAAAATCACATTTAGTATGTATTTCACACTTTCACTAAGAAACCACCATTTGACAATACTTGGCATAAATTTATCAACTAATGATGTTGACCACCTTGCTAGGCACATTGAATTAAAAGTCATGGCCATGGGGAGAATAAAACACAATGATTATTGAAAATCATTCGCAAAAATGCAAAGAGGAATTAGGGTGAATGAACAAAACACCATCGAACCCTAAAAGTCATTATCACTCTTTTGCATTTGACTTAGAGAAACTTCTGGAGGAAGTCAGCCACCATGAGCAAGGTTTTCTAAGAGCTCTTTGATGCTAAGGCTTGAAATTTCATCATGCTTTGTTGTTTCTGAACTGGAAAAAACACGTTTTGCTATGTGCAGGCTGATTTCTTCATGGGTGATGCTCTTTTGAAAATTTTTCTGAGAATTTCTTTGCAGGGTAACTCGTTTTACCATAGATCTAAACATTTGTCTTTGTTTTAAACATTCTTTGGGCCTCTCAGCCACGACCATAATGGATCTTCTGTATTTTAACTCCATTGTCTTTGTGCTCTTCCTCTGTATCTTTCGTGGTTGCTGTGAGAGCTTGGCTTATGCATTCAGGCCACAAAATTTTTTGTATGTTGTTTGACATTATTGGCTGCGGCTGTAAGTTATCCTCATATGGGATTTGAAGTATTTTCTCTTTAAACCTTTTTAGAACAAACCCTCATATGGGTGACAATAAATCACTACTCTTTTCCTTTGATATCCTGTTGCTTACTTTGCGTATATGTTTCCACTCTGAGCATCACATGTTTAATTAATTTCCAGTTGAGACAATTTGGCATTGGCTACATCACAACTACCTTGAAATAAAAGCATCTTAAATTACAATCAATATTTGAGAGTGCCATAGTTACCTCCCATCTTTTATTGCACAATATAAATGTTTTATTGAAAGCTCTTGTAACATGATATGACTGGTATACATACTTTCAAAATCATTTTGGCTGAGATAAATTTGTAACTGGACAACATCTCACTGTCCTATGTAAGCTCTCCTTTTAATTATTGACTATGGTCATTCATTCTTATACAGTGTGTAATCAAAATGATGGCTTACTCTAGAAAAAATACATCATTTTCACCACTCCTTGCATCTAACTCATGTGGAACTGTCATCATAAAAGAAACTTGCTTAGAAATTTATGTATACTATTCAACTTTTGACTGCTCACTTAATGCTTTATGCTGGTATAGATACTTCTGTTATGTCTTTTTAACCTGAACTATAACAATGTTGTCCTGTAGATGAATTTGCTCCATTAAAAGACTATTAATGCAAGCCTTTTAAGTCTGTGATAATCTCTCACTTTAGAATACTTTGTCATTTAATTCATAAAATGCTGCTACTTGATCCTTCAAAGCTCACTTTGACTGAAAAATAGAAATAAGGCATTTTATGAATTATTGCCATTTGTTCATTAGCCTTGTTCACTATTGTATTTCTGCTCTTTGCTTGTTACTGTGTTTCAACATATGATCCTCGGAGAAGATGAAAGCTTTTGTACACTATCTTGTGACATCCCTTGAGTATCTTTTGATGTATAGCAATATGCTATTTATTTAATGATAGTTGCTACTCAAATCTGTACCTTTCAAAGTAAAGACTTTGCCTTCACTTAATTGTATTCTGGGCTGATGAACATGAAAGGTTTTTCCCTGCTGTCTCTTGAACTAGAAATTGTCTTAAAGCTGCAATCCTTTGACTATGAGTGTATTGCTTAATCTTTTCAATAGTGACAATGTCTCTCCAATTCATAAACACAGTGACAACATTTGTTTAATCTTGCACAACTTTCACTCTCTCATAATTTCCAGTTCATAGCATCTTTTGAACTATTGTAGTGATTCATGCTATGGCTGTGATATTATTGTTTGTAACCGAAGTTGTATATCCTTTTAGATATGCCGAGCTCAACCCTTGTGGGAGCCCGTTTTACTCCACATATCTGATGAAATGATCTTGAACATGATGAACCTGTTCCTGCACACTGAAACAAACCTGTTAGCAATAAATAAAAGAAGCTGAAAGCTTCCATTGAATTATGTCTTTCCTCTTGATTTTTTGTAATTATCTGATGAATGCTTGGTTTAATAAAAATTACATTCCTACCTGTAGCATAGGCGTAAGGCAGAAAGTAATTCACCATTGTATTAGAGTATAACTCTAATACCATTTTCTTAACGATTTTGCAGGTTCATGGAGCGATGAAGCGAGGCTGCAGCTGCTTGGAGACACGATAGCTGGAAGCACCAACGAAAGTGATTCATCATTACAGGAAATGATGAATTACTTCTCTCCTTTGCCCTTATGTTATTTTCAGTTGTGTAGCTTGTGCATTCAAATTTTGTATTCATCTTTTGATTGTCAGAAAAAAACTCAGTTACTCTCGCAGCTTGTGCGAGATTCAACATTTTTACAAAACGTATAAAAGCATCACTATGCGAATTTTCTCAATTTTCTGTTTTAAATGTTTTCACAATAAAACTATGATTCATATGTAAGATGATCTCAATGATGATCAATGAACATTTAATCAGCAAGACAATTTTTTTTTTTACCTATAAATGATGAACTTCATCCAGCTCTACCTATTTGAGCTCGGAGTGAAAAATAGGTAACAGTTATCATAGTAATATGACTGAAGATGAGATTTCCATTGATATTCATGGTTATGTGGATTCAATCTAGGAAAATGATGTTGATAACATAAAATACACCAATGCTTATGTGTTTACTTTATTTGGTGGTGCAATTAGTTGGATGAGTAATTGAAAATTTGTGGTTTCTTTGTCCAGTATTGAAGTAGAGTATATGGAAGCTACTCATGCTTGTAAAGAAGCCATTTGGCTTAAGATACCATGTTTAGATATTGGAATAAAACAAGGTTCAGTGACAACTTATTGTGATAGTCAGAGTGCGATTTGTCTAGCCAAGAACCAACATTTCATGCCAACACCAAGCACATTGGTGTACAATATCATTTTGTTAGAGATATGGTCAAAGATGGTAGGGTGAAGTTGGTTAAGGTAGAGACTTTGATGAATGTTGCTAATTCTTTTACTAAGCCTGTGAGCACAGAGAAGTTAAGATGGTGTTTAGAGACTATGGGCCTTTTGTCCCCTAGCAATTAAGAGACAATTTTTACTTCATCATTTTGATCTTGCAAAGTGTTCAACAAGCGGGAGATTTTTTGGGAAAATGTGTCTCAACCTTGCAAGTATATAAAGGTTATTGTTGATAGGATAGATATATGAATATATATTTCCTAGTTACATTGATAGGTGTATACAATGGTAACATGGGGTGGTGTTGAGGAGAAAAATGTGAGCGTGTTAACTTTTTCAAGAAACTCCTAATTGGCCGACATACATTAAATAAATGATATATTGCAAATGTAGACCGTTAATTATTATGTTTTAGATCTAATGGTTGATATTTTGTTAGCTACTCTTTCCCTAGAATGTAACCCTATTTTATGAGGGAATTGTATTAAAGCTGTGGCAGAGAGATGATGATGTATTCAAAGAGTCTGATAGTGGAATGTTGTCTCTTGATCTCTACTGGTGATACTCATGTGAGAATATTGCTCTACAAGTATATTGTAATCTTTGTGATTTATTGAATAATATATTGGGTGACTTTTGGAGTGTGGGGTTTTCCTCCCAAAAGGGTTTTCCCCACATAAATCACTATGTCATGGTATGCATGATATTTATGTTTATTTCTATTTAAGTTTCTATAATTGTTCAAGATCTATAATTTTTTGCATTGTTCTCCTCTCAAGATTAGTGTAAGAAGTTGTTCCGCTACCTTAGATTCCTTACACCTTTGTTGGTTTTTCCATGAGATCTTAGATCTTGGAGGCTTGATAACCTTCCTTGATCCTTGTCATCTTATCTTTCCAACAATTGCACAATTAGACCTCTCTTGATTGTTTACTTTAGTGTGAGTTTGACGCATGGTCATCTTCTCACTAAAGTGGGGGCTAAATGTAGTGCTGGAAAATGCAATTCTTTACATTTTCTCACTTGTTCGGGCTCTCCTTATTTGAAATGGACTTAATAATTCCTTAAATTAGTGTTTTTAAAAGTACCCCTTTACATTTACACACTTATTTGGGACCTCTTAATTAATTAAGCTTAATTGCGCCTTAATTGGACCTCTAATTCATTTACAAGCTTATTTAATTACATTTTTTGAAGGGGAAACCTGACAATAATTAATGCCTAAACATAACACTTTATATTGAGCAATGTGTGTTCCAGGTTTATGGACCTGGGACCCAATGGTCCTCTCTAAACCTTAGGACCTAAATTTAAATTACGTGTTTAGCAGTATTTTAATGATTTCAAATCCATAATTCAATGTTAGCTTGTGATATTTGAATTTTAGGAAATTAAGGATACGTACCTATAAATACAAGGTTATTTCACTATCTTTCACCTAGATTTTCAAGTGTTCAATTACAAGAGCTAATTTTATGATGAAGGGCATTCAAGAACACAATATTAGAGATTTATTGTAGCATTCAAGATCCATTCATGTCAAAGTCTTCTTGCATCATTCATGTTTTTGGAGCTAACATTGTAATGTAGGTTTCTTGATCAAGGCAAGCATTCAAAGTATCATTTCAAGCAAGATTTAAGTGTCAAGATCCACATCCAATTCAACCATCTCATGCAAGTTGCAGATCTCTTAAGATATCCATTATGAAGGTTTCATACAAGGGTTTGTTGAGTGGTAACATAGATTTGTTCTTTCTTCACTCCCTCTTTCATGTTTTATTTCAACGCAAGGTTTAATTACCAAAATGGGGTTTTACCAAGGTAAGCTCCTATTCACCCAAAACAAACATTTTTCTCTCTTGTGTGTGTGATTGTAGATTTAGGTTGAAGAATACTTGAAAACCTTTTGAAGAGAAATATTTACAAAGTTGTCAAAGTTGCAAAATTTGTCAAAGTTGTCATCAAATCACAGAATCTCACCTTCAAATCATATTTTTGACTTTCTGACACTCAAACATGGAAAATTCATATGCTTTAGATCTACACTAGAGGCTCCTATAATACTATTGAAATCCCTATACTTGGACCCATTCACCCATGGGCGAATGAATCTCAGATCAGCTTCTTAAAAGCACTTTTGGTGAGTGGTACACAAGTATCTGCCCTTCTCAGATCTGCATTCTATTTTTTGGTTTTGTAAATATTGAGTTTAATATTGTTGCTTCAAGTGTTATATTGCATTTTGGTGTTAATTTTCTATTTCTTAGTTTTTCTCCCCAAAGTGTTGTTTGACTTTAACCCCCATCCTTCAGTCATAAGGAAATCTGAAGATTCTCACTTTGATTTGATTCACCTAAGGGTTGATAATAAATTTATTGTGTGGATCTCATTTCCTAATGAAATAGTGGAAAATAGGTATCATATCATATTTCACCGCATCATTTTGTCACCTAACCTATTTTCATCATTTTAGGGTCGATAATCAAAATTATGACGTGGTGGTGTAGTTTTTTGTTTTTATTCCATGTGGCATTCTACATGAACCCCAAATATAACCTACTCTACTTTGAGACCTTCTCCCCTACCATGTGATTATGCAAAACAATGTTATAGTGAAAATAGATAAGAGCAAAAATTACCCATACTTTCTTCCCATGCAATTTTTATACCAAGGATGCCAAACATATCATGGGCATGGAAGTTACTCAAGTGAGAGAATGTCTTTCTCATGACTTTATCTTAAAAAAAAGTTAGAGATGCATGGGTGATGAATTAAATTTGAAAAGTACAAGTGGGATCTTTTGAATGGAAATTCATGAAGTGCAACCATGGTGTAGTGTGGGGTTTGTAGTAGTCTCTCAAGGGGCCCATGTCTTTGTGGATGATTGTTATCAGTGGATATTGTGGATTTGTGTGTGGGCCTAAATAGTTGTGCTTCTTTCAAACTGAAAGGAAGACATGTACACAAAATAGCTTCCAACACTAATCTATTAGAGGAGAGAATGTGTAATTTTTGATAGTTTCAAACCCTTATTCAATTAAAATAAAGAAGATGCACATAACAAGTAAAGATAAACAACATCAGAGATATAATAAAAACATATAACACCAAATATACGTTTGGAAAAATATTTTGGGAAAAAATCCCCACACTCCAAAAGCCTGAACAATGTATTATCTATAAAAAAAAAATACAATACACATAAAACACAAGCTTCTATAGGAGTGTGTCTGTGTTACAATTCTTCACTAAATCCGACAAAATAACAATATCTCAACACAACTTCATACAACCCAAAAATGCACAAGTGATCAATATATAAGAGATTATAATGCATAAAATAAACATTTCTAAAACAATTTCCAAAGGTTGAAGATGCAACATGGAAAGCGCCAAAAACATTGCACATGCATAATGGTAAGTTTGCAATTATCACCACATGCCATGCTACAAAAATGTGCATTTTCCAAAATAATTGCACCTCAAAAAATCACATTCAATGTAAACTCAACATGAAAATAGAAAAATCCTTTACACAAAACTCCACCTATAAAAAAAAAAATTCCAACATGACTCGTCATTTGAATAGAAACTACAAGTTGTAACTCACAAGACAATGTGAGGAACTTAGCAACATTTAATATTATGGAAAAATAAAATCTATAGAAAAATAAAAGGTTGAGACACCTTTTTCCTAACATTCTCCCACTTGTCGAACACCTTTGAAGAGTCAATGGAAGTAATAGGATTTAACTACTAGAGGCCGTGAGGCCCATAGAATTCGAACACCATTTGAACTTCTTTGTGCTCACTAGCTTTGTCAATGCATCTACAACATTCGTCAGGGTGTCAACCTTCTTCAACCTCATCTTTCCATCTTCCACCATATCACAAAAAAATGAAATTGAACATCAATGTGCTTTGTTTTGACATGGAAATTAGGATTCCGTTCCAAGCAAATGGCACTCTGATTGTCACAACAAATAGTAATCTACCCTGTATCAAAACCAATATCAGAATATAAATTCTTAAGCCAAATGGCTTCTTTACAAGCATGAGTAGCTGCCATGTACTCTGCTTTTGTAGTGGAAAAAGTGACTATAGTCTGCTGCTTACTCATCCAATTGAACCATTTATTTTTTGCTCTCTAGGACTTCTCTAACTCTTCTAGGGTTTTTCACCTAAAAGGAGAGAGGTAGGGCCAAAAATGCAAAGTAGTTCATTAAAATTATGTTATGTGCAATGTTGTCTAATCTAAATGAAGTAAACTAAATGCAATTGAATGATCTAAATGATTAAATATGAATGCAAGACTAAGATTTATACATTGTTTGAAAACACAATGGGGTGATCCCACAATACTGATTTACAATTTTTGCTCAAACTAGACACTGAACTGATTTTTTCTAAATAAATATTCACTTTCGGCAACCTATAGCGGCTAAACCGTGAGGAATTTGAAGATGATGTAAACTAGTGATTTGTGACATTTTTTCTATAGATTCTAATTTTTTTTTTTCAAAAATTTTAGAATCAAATTGCACTTCTTTTTCCATCTCCTTTGAAAACTAGTTTTTTTTCAGTAAACACCATTTTTAAGGAGTGAGGCTCACCTTATAACACATAATATTTTTTCCATGAAGGATAAAATTCTATTTTTTTTTAATTTAAATTTGTAAGCATGATATCTAGTGCTTTAAATTGGTTTCATAATTTTTTATTGAATATTTTTTCCTTAATCAAGTTTCAAAATCAAACCAATTACAATTCAGACATAGACAAACTGTATAACACAACTATTTTTGTATGTATCGAAATTCAATTTTTTTTTGTTGGATCAAGGACTTCAGTATCTAGTGCACTCATAATTTTTCAATTTTATTTTTTGATAATCTTATTTTTTTCCACATGTGTAGAACAAAGAGCTTCATTTTCGGTAAAAAAACCTACATTCACAAGAAATAAAAAATAAATATAATAATAAAATTAAATTTATTTAAAATTATACTTTTTACGAAGCTTATAATAAGAAATACATACTTACAAAACATAAATTTTAAATGAATTCATTTGATCCCCCAAAAGGTAAATCAAAAGTGGTTTTTTATCAACATTTTGATAGGTGTAAAGGATACTCAGTTATAGGTATGGTTTAAAATTAGCGGGGTTCTATCCAAGGGGGTTTGATCTAAGGTAGTTTGATCAAAACCTCTTCAATTGGAATGCTTTAAATGGAAATTTTTAAGGATTAAATCATTATATTTTTTAAACATATGTGATTTCAGTAAAAATCAAAATCTCTTAGAAATTGTAAACCAACTTTGTGGGATCACCTAGTGTTTGCAAAAAGCTTGAAAGAATGAACAAAAATGAAAACTAACCTAAACAAAAGGTTGTTTCTCAGAATGTGTGCACCTAGAAAACTAAAGGTAACTGGAAAACAATCTGGAAAATTGATGAAACTTGAATCTGGGTTGACTAGGACTCATTCGCCACCTTGGGCGAATCAGTCCCAGATCAGGACTTTTCTGCTTAGAATAGATGGTTTTTGACAGTCGGGGATCTGGAACCGCATTTGACTCAAATTTTCACCTCAGGAGGGACTCATTCGCCATGCATGGTGAATCATTCCACTTTCAAATTTTTGCAATTTAAAACTTCAGTCCTGCACCTTGACACCTATACAACAATTTATGATGGAAACCTGACTTTGGATCTCAAAAAATTCTAACAAAATAGCTCAAAATTGTTTGTCTAATGGGGGTTTTTCTTGGTCAAACCCCTAGTTGGGTAATTAAACCTTGAATGGAGAAAAATATGCTTAAACCCTAGCCTTAGATATGTTAAAGACTAGGAAAGTATGAATCATAACAAAAGCCCTATTCTATTGATCTAAAATAAGACATGCAAGAATGATCTATATGATGCAAGATCTCAACCCTAGAAACCATACAACATATGAAAAATAGGAATAAAATGGCATGCAAATGATAAAAAAACAAGATGCAAACCTTAATCTGAAGATGGAATAGAAATGGAAGATGGAATCAATAGGAAAGCAAGTCCTTAGGTGTGATTTGGTGGCTAGTTGCAGCTCTTCACCCTAGATTTCTTCATGATTCACCATAGGAATCCATCATCAATCCTTTGCAATGTTGGATCTTGACAAAAAAAGTGAGCTTCAAGACCTACAAAAACCCTTGTTTTTTGCCCTAAAACTTCAACTTTTGCTAATGAAACTTGTGGAAAACTTGACCTTATGAATTGCTCTTGAGAAATGATAAAAGATAAGAAGAGATGATAAAAAGATGTGTGAAATGACTTGAAATGAGTATTTATAAGCAACAACACCTTATTTTCCTATTAATTAGACCTAAGAGGCCGACATTCACCAGAAATGAAAGTTAAATTGATTAGATTCCCACTTAAATTTGAATTTTCCCTCAAAGGGGACCCATTCACCACCCTTGGCGAATAGGTCCTTCTAGAGGGAACTCATTTTCCCAAGGTGGCAAATGGGTCCCACTACTACTATTTGAAGGTGGGTTTTCAGGATATGATCTAATTAAAGGTTGTTTATTAGGTTTTATGTGATTTCTCAAGTAAAACGGGCCTCGAGATCAAAATTAATGGTTCTAAGGGGCCTATAAATGCTGTTTTGAAAGGTGAATGATGTGAAGGGGCTCAAAAGTGGGTCCAATTATGCGTGAAATTATCTCTTTTCTCAAGAGGGTCCAATTTTCTATGACACATTTAGCCCCCACTTTAGTGCCCATATGACTCTATGCGCATATGTAAGCTAAAGGACTCTAAACGATGCACCTTATTACATAAAAGGATACTCATTCAAAAGATGGGAGAACGAAGCCCCCAGTGTAGTTATCTACACAACTATAACATTAGGAACTACATCTTGCAACACACATTCGTTAATTGATCAAAAATCCTTTTATCTAACTCTTAAGAATCCAATTCGAGGGTAGATGTATGCCCACCTTGATTTTGCTTGCTTTACGGAGGTGGAATCAAGGTAGCAATCTAGCCATGTCAAATAAGAAACATCATATTGTTGGGAATTTCCAAGTACCATGCCATTTAATGATAGACGATTGATGATGTTGAGTGCGGAATCACAATTCCAATGCATCAAACAATGCCAAAAATAGATTACCCTAGCTCTCATTATGTTGTTTTCAATAATATCTATGTTATGAGTTCTTGAAAAGATGATGACCGTATGTGAATGTGTAAAAGTAATTAAAAGAAGGAGAAGAAAGTAGCTTGTCGATTATTATTCATTTTACCTTCGTGTAGCTTGAGAGTGATGCATGAGAGAAGAATATGCCAAGCAGACGGGATTACACACCTTCACGGCTGGATGATCTTCATGAGCAGTTGGCACGCAGTGAGCTGTATCATGAGGTGAGTTGATTCTGCAACTTTTGCCTTGTAATTTTATAATAATTTAATGATTTTTATGCATGTGGATAGGTTAATTTAGGGTTCTTGGAATTTTTTTTCACAAAGTGTCCCATTTTTTGTGTCCCATTTGTTTGCAGAGTGTCCCTTTTGTTTGTAGAGTGTCCCTTTTTTTTGCAAAGTGTCCCGTTTCATCGCAAAGTATCCTGTTTCATCGCGAAGTGTCCTTGATTCTTTCCCAAATGTCCAAAAAGGGTTCTAAAGTGTCTAGGGCCATTAGAAAAGAACACTAGATGGACTTTAGTACACTTTCTTGGTGAATAATGAGAAAATTGATGATATTAAATGAAATTAGGAGCATTTTGTGATGATTTTGATAAGTCCCCGCCTAGTCGTGACAATGACTAGGGGGAAGACAACTCACATTTCTGAGATTTCCTGTACTAGCGCTATCAGCTATAGAGGTAGAGTATTTATAGTCAATGGGTATCTATTGGGCATATCTTATGCCACTTATGAGATACCATGGCGCCACGCTTATGGCTCTATGTGAGTGATGGGATGCAAATACCTATACCTTTCATCTTCCCACCAGGGAAATGATGATCACTCTCGAGGAGGTACACCACATTCTTTGAGTTCCCATTTGGGGAGAGCGGGTATATTTATGGAGGGATCGTTTATTCCGAGATAAGAAGAGAGATATGTAGTATTATCTAGGTGGCCTAGTACATGATGAGAGGGGTAGAGCATGGATCGAGCTTCCTATGCTGCTGTATTTGTGAGCTCCTATGGTTAGATGGATTATGATGCATACAATGGCATTGGTGCTCAATTCAAATGGACGAGTGGCACACTTGGATGGGGGACTAGTACACTTGATATGAGGGATGTATGAGTGAAGGATAGTTTATTCTTGGGGCCGTTGCATTATAGCACACTTGTATTATGATCTTGGTTGGTTTGTATTTTGAGAGATCGACAGTATGGTCCATTTTACACTTCTATAGGTGTGGTACCTTGAGCATATCACATGTACCAGGCCTATTAGATACCCTTGTACTATAGTTGCGAGCTATCCATGAGAATTCAACTATCCTTTGGGATGCCTATGGCAATATGGGGATTTACACTTTTGGAGGGTGAAATTTGATCGACTAGAGGAGGATGAGATCTTATGGAGATGCTATCTACTCACTATACATTGGCCACATCCCACTGGATAGTTACGGAGGATGCAAATGAATAGATATCTTGTGGGGAGGCATGACTATGTTGTATGACCGTTCTATTACGGGTGAGTCATGCAATAGTTTGGATAAGTGTAGACACCACAAAGGGTGTGCCCCTTCATTAGAGGATCAGTGCAGAGTTCCCGAAGGCTAGGTGATACTGTTCGGCTGACTATAGATCATGTTCATGAGAGTGATTCTGATGATTTAGATCATGACTAGGCACCAACATCTGAGGTTGATGATGTTAGCAGCATAGACGAGCATGAGGAGTGGTGGTCATATGCACAACCATTTCCTATGTTCCCCATGGATTTCCCTATAGGTGATGTAGAGCTAGCAGCAGATGAGGGCGATGAGTTAGAGGAGAGAGTAGAAGAGGTATGGTATAGGCCAACAGATATATTTATAGATGTTATTGATGATGAGTGCCAGTTTGAGGTCGATCCTGATTATGAGGAACAGGATGGAGGATAGGATGATGAGGAGGATGATTACTATGAGGAGAAGCCATCCTTGAGTGAGCGTGATGAGGTAGCTATTGAGGATTGGTATGAGCATGGAGAGTTCTCTCATGCTTACAGGACCAGATCATGGGCAATATCTACAACAAACATCAACACTTAGAGTCAGAGAGAGGCTAGCACATCCTCGATTCCCCCTAGATATAAGGAGGTGGACATTCCTCATGCATCTGGAGACATAGGTGATGATATTTGATTTTACGCATGTTCTTTAGTGACATGGATGCATTATTTTCATGATATATATATATATATATCATGATGATGTGTTACTGATTGTGTACATTTTCTTTCTTACAAGAGTGACAAGAGATTGGTGAGAATTTTATTGTTAGGCTGCCATAGAGATAATGCCTACGTACATAGACAAGGAGGAGATGGATCCATACTACTTGCCCCCACCGATCATGGAGGAAGAGCTAGAGTCACTCAGACCTTTTGCATGGCTACGGGCAGCATATGAGAGCATGAGGAGATAACTCCATCGAGCTAAGAGTGCACTATAGTTAGCGTTGACCTTGACAGAGCTAGAGAGACTGTGTGTAGAGCTGGAATAGGCATGACTAGAGAGGGATCAAATGGTAGATGAGCGGCTTATAGCCGTTGGTCGAGTATAAGGTCTGGAGTATGCTCTTAGACTTGACAGTTCATGATCACGGTCACACACGACCATCTCACGACGTCTAGGGACTAGATCATGAGTACCAGATCCTAAGGGGTCTAGCTCTCATAGACCATTATGAGATTGTATATGATTTTGAGATGTATATAAAAATTGATATATATATATAGAAATGCGCATGTGATTTTATGATGATGTGTCTCTATATGTGGATGTTAAATGCTATGTGATTAATTAAATGACTTATAGTAAAAGTATTTAATTAATGGCTACATGATTTAATAGTATTGATGTGATCTAGTGTAAAACATATTGTAGTTTTATCATAGATACAACATTAATAACGAGAAAATAATATGTTAAATTAAATACACTAATAAGGATCTAAGTTAACATAATAGGAATGTGAATGGCTAAAGAAATTATAAAATGAACTTAAATAATTACCTTAGTGTTCAAGACACACACAAAAATAGTTGTCAAGAACGAAGCAATGTGAAAGTTATTTAGAATAACATCAAATAACTTTAAGCAACACTACTATACCAACCATACTATTCAAAGGGGATTGGAGATAATACTGATGCAAATGCGTGGCCTTAATGGGTTCCCTAAGGGGTGTTTTGTCAAGCCACATTAAGAGATAAGCACCAGACCCATAATTGGTATTGACTATATAAGGTCCCAACCAATTAGGACTAAACTTATCTTTGTCTTCATTATCAACACTAACATTTCATTGATTTTCAATAAGAACAACATCTCCCTTAGAAAAATGAGCGAGGGATGACATGAATGGTGTGTTTGCATTGTAATTGTTTGATGTGAGCTTGGAGATGTTTGAGAGCATTAATGCATTGTTCATCGAGCATCTCAAGTTGATGTAAATATTGTTCTTGATAAGTGTCATCATCAAAAAGATCTCAAAGAGTAACTAGCAAAGTAGGAATTTCCAACTCCAAGGGCATAATCACATCAGTACCATAAACAAGGTTATAAGGGGTATTTCCTATGGATGATCTAACGTTAGTTCTATAAGCCCAAAGTGCAAAAGATAGTTGTGTATGTCAATCTTTATGATGCTTGGTTACAATTTTCTTTAGGATTTGTTTAAGAATCTTGTTAGTATTTTCAGCTTGTCCATTGGATTGTGGATAATATGGTGTAGAAAAGCGATGTTGAATATTGAATGTTTCAAGAAATTTCTGAATGTCGTTATTCTTAAATGGGGTTCCATTGTCTAAAATGATTGCAAAATGGAGTCCAAAGCAAGCAATTATGTGGTCCAAGATTAAACGACAAATTACTTAAGCTATTGTAGAACGGAGGGGAACAACTTCCACCCATTTCGTGAAATAGTCTATTGCAGTTATGATAAACGTATGTCTAGTAGAAGAAGGTGGTAAAATTTTTCCAATAAGATCTAACCGAGCCATACTGAAAATTATCAAATGGGAACATTGCAATGGAGCTCAGCAACAAGAGCGTGGATCAAATTGCTATTCTGTTGGCATTTGTGACATCGTTTAACATAGGAAAAACAATCATTCTCCATATGTCTCCAATAATAACCCATATGAATGAGTTTTTTCACTAATGAATGTCCTCCAAAATGACCTCCATAGGCACTAGCATGAGCCTGTTCAAGTGCTAAAGGGATTTCAAAATCTCTAAGACATCATAACACGAGACCATTAAAAGATCTTCTATACAATGCATTTGCAAGGATCACATACTTAGCTAGTGTGAGCTTACGTAAACGCTTTCAAGTATTCGTTGTGGTAGGTTTGAGAATGGTACCATCTTTTAAATAGTTATATATTGTATCATATCGTTCACACGAAGCATCTTGAGTTATCGCCAAAATGTCTTCTAATAGAGTATCATCGAGGGTTTCATGATGGGATGGATAACGAAAGTGAATTCTATGGAAGGTTCATGTGGGGAAATGAGAGAAGTTGCACTCGCCATTACATCTAGATGTCAATTTTCTTTGCATGGGATGTTTTTGATAAAGGGTAAAACGGATTTTATAGGGACCCGAAACCACAAAGTTTACAATAGAAAAGAAAGGACAGAAAATTCCAGCAGACTAAACCAGCTGCACAAAAGGAAAAGACCAGAACAAGCAGTAGCCACCCACAAAAAACCAGTAAGGTCAAACAAAAAAGGCCAGCAGAAGAGCCAACAAAAGACCAACCGCAATCAACCCAAAGTCTTCAGGATAGACTCTGTCTCCGCCTCCAGGTTCTGCATGTCATGAACTCCCTTCTTAAATATTTGAATCATTCGCGGAGTGGGAGGAGCCTTCCTCTTCAAATTGGCCCTGGTTCTCTTGGAAATTTTAGCATCCTCCTCCTGATTTCTTTTGTTAATTTCCTCCAGATCAACCACCAAAGACCCCTATTGAGCTTTTTCCAATTTCTTAGTCATGGCATTGATGATGATGGCGTTGTGTCTGGCCATACAGTTGTTTTGCTTGGCAATAATTTTGACAGTATTTTTCATTTTCTCTAATTCAAATTCAAATTTCTATCCTTACCAGCTTGGTACTAGGTATCAATGCTGACACCGTGATCTCTTCGTCCCAACTCTCTCTTATCAAGCGCCGCAACCTTAACTCCCAATTCTTCCAATTTGATTTGAAGGGCCCAATTTTTTTATCTTTAACTCATTGATTTCATGAAAAGCCCATTCCGAAAGTTTGAAATGGTTATCAACATTATTTCTAGCTAAATCTAAAAAATCCACAGAGGGATCTCTATCAGTGTTGCAACAAGTATTAGCAAGGTCAGGAGTAACATGGGAACCAATTTTAGCATTTCTATCCAATGACAGGACAACAAAAGGCTAAGAATTGTTAGCACCAGACTCCTTAGATTCAGGAGAATCTTCAGAGTATGAGACTAGGTTTTTTGTCAGAGGATTCTTATCAATACTTTTGGTTTTAAGGGAAGGGCTTCCCGATTTAGGCACAGCGCAAGCTTTCACAGTAAGGGGGTTAGGGATAATCTTACCAGTTTGGACAACAAGCGGGCATAGGCTCGTTCTAGCCAGACTTAAATTGGGAAAAAACTTCGAGCAACTAGGTTTAGTATCATCATCCTCAGAATTAGGGGAGGCTTCCAAATTAGTAGGGATGGACAATTTTTGATAATGTTCAACAACTAATCTAATTAGGCCAGTATGCAAAATAGGGAATCTTCTAGGGTTTTTCTTGTGGTCATCCAATCTTTTTCTCAAAGAATAGAGAAGATAGTAGGGGAAAGAAACCCTAACCTTGTAGTGGAAGTGGTTGAGCAAGGAAAAGTGATAACCGTAAACCCTGGTGAAGTGACCATCCACAGTTATGTACTCCATGATAAGACGAAGAACCTTTCTCCAAAGAGATTTTATGGTATCGGCTTCAAAGTATCTATTAGAAATTTTCACCAAATTCAGTCTCTCCTCTTTTCTTGGAAATCTGACAATGGCTTCATCCGAGAAAACCCTATCCTTGAAAAACTTTTTCCCATTAGTAGACATTCCCGTCAGTTCAGCTATAAGATCTTCGTTGAGCTCAACTTTCCTACCAAAAAGGGTAAGAACCCCATTATCCCAATTTTTCTCAAAAAGATCCATAGCCTCCTGATTAGAACGATGGAGTTTCTCCAGAAAAGGAATTAAACCCCCTCTTTTAACTTTTTCCCAAGCCTTAACATTTCTTGTGTGCATCTCAAAGCTATCCGGCTCAATTCTTTTCCTATCTCCACCCATCTTGGCACACACAGTGGAGCAGACAGAGATGAGAACTTTACTAGAACTGGTCTCGCCAAATCTAAGAACCCACAAAGCGTGCTAGACCACCTTGCAGACTAAGAAACTAAGCTCGGTCCCATACAATCTAATGATTGTGATGTGATAATTCCATCCTATCCTCATTAAAGAAATGACATGCCTCTTTTCCATGTGATTCATCATAACTCAATAAAGCTCGGACATTAACACTTAGATCACTAAAATTTAGCCAAGTGCTTTGTTCATTACTCCTAACCCCTTCATTAGCAAAAAAATCCGCTACGGCATTGGCTTCTCTATAGGCATGTGAAATCTTTATGTTGTCAAACTTAGCTAAAGTCAAGATGGCATCATCAATCCATGATTTTATAGTCCACGAGGGGGGGAACTTTCCAAGAAGACAATCAATAATATTTTTGGAATCTCCTTCAAGCCAAAGGTTTTTAACATTAAGACTTTGGGCCAAATTTATTATATAAAAATCTCCAGCAACCTTGGCCAGGTGATTGGTTTGGGAACCTAGAGGAGTAGCCATCACTCCTAGAAAGTTTCCAAAGGACTCACTTATGACTCCACCACAACCCGCCATCCCCGAATTACCTTTAGCTGCTCCATCGAAGTTAGCTTTGATCCATCCAATAGGTGGAAAAGACTAGTGAACACCCTCTCTATCCTTTTTAACTTTTTTAGGGGCGCAAGGAAAATCAAGACTTATATTCCATTCCTTGGCAACAATAAGATCATACAACGAATGGACCACTTTCTCGAAATTGCTAACCTTCTAGGAGGTAGCAATGACATTTTCTTTCAGGAACCTGATAATTTTATCAAAAACAATGTCCATCGTAGTTTCTTTATCTCTGTAAATTTTGTTGTTGTGTTCTTTCCAAAGACCCCAAGCAACATGAGGGAAAGAGAAATCCCATAAAAACTGGAGAATAGGATTGTGAGTCGAGACTTTCCATTGAAGGAAGAAGTCTTCAATAGATGAGGGAAAAACCCATGAAAGTTGCCAATAACTGATTATTTTTTCCCAGACAGAGGAAGCAAAAGGACAATGAAGGAACAAATGACACACTGACTCTGCCTCCATCTTACAAATAAAACATCTATTAGGTATTTGAAATCCGCGTTTGCAAAGGTTATCAACCGTAAGCACCTTATTTTGGAGAAGGATCTAGAAAAAAATGTTGATTTTAGGAATCAAATGTCTGAGCCAAGCCTTCAACCAAAAGGGAGGAGAACCCTCAGAAGAAGTAACCCTAGCAAAGGCAGCCGAAACAAAATAGTTACCCGAGGGTTCATCAGTCCATACAAGATGATCATCCAATTGATCAGAGTAGAGTCTAACAGCCAACAAAGAAGACTGAATAGGAGCAAGAGTCTGACTGATACTGCACAGATCAACCTATTTTCCATTCACTCTATAGTCTTTCACAAAAGAACCAAAATGAGCTTTGCAATTCTCTGCCCATCCACTAAAGGAATTAATTTTTATTAGGGGATCCTTAAATAGCCATCTATCCTCCCAGAATTTAGTTTGGTTTCCACTTCTAACTTGCCACCCTGTTCCAGAGTCAATAATTTTTTTCCCAGTGATCAAATTATTCCAGCAGGTTGAACCTCTGGGAAGAAAATGGGAATCCTTCAACATTATAAGAGACCTATTTCTCTCTAGATATTTACTAGCTAGGATATTAGTCTATTCGCCTAAAGATGAAAAAATTCTCCAGATTTGTTTTGCTAGAAGAACCTTGTTAACCGTTTTGATTCTTCTAAGACCTAATCCTCTAGCCTCTTTGCATGGGATGTTATTAATGGTGAACGAGTCAAATTTTTCTAAGAGTCTCATTATAAGATCCTTGTATTTTAATAGTTTGTCATGTTTAGTTTGATATATACCAGTGATTTGTTTGGTGACCAATTGTGAATCACCAAAGATCTTGATATGTTTAGTGTTTAGAGATAAAGTAGCTTGTAAACCTACGATCAGTGCCTTGTACTCAGTTGTATTATTTGTGCATAGGAAATTTAATCGATAGGATAAGGGAATAGGTTTTCCATTGGGTGGAATTAGCACCACTCCAGCACTGGAACCTGTTCAACACTTAGATCCATCAAAAAATAACTCCCATGGTGTAATGTCAATAGTTAAGACATGATCATCATGGAAGGAATCAGGAGTAGGTAAAGTCAAAGGAGAAGGAGCATTAGCTAAGTGATCGGTTAAGGCTTTACCTTTGATTGCTTTTTGGGAGACAAATTTAAGGTCAAACTTAGTTAACAACATCACCCACTTAGCTAAGCGTCTGAAGAGGTCTGTTTTGTTGAAAAGATATTTAAGAGGATCAAATTTTGTGACAACTTGTACTTCAACAGTTAGTAAATAATGCCACAACTTACTAGTAGCAAATACAAGAGCCAAACATTGTTTTTCAATTGGTGAATAGTGTGTCTCATAATCACTTAAGGTGTGGCTAATGTGATAAATAGGGTGTTCTTTACCATGATCGTTGTGTTGAGCCAACAATGCTGCAAGAGTATGGGCCGATGCGGTGATGTACAAGATAAACGATCTATGTGGCACAACAGGTTGTAAAACAAATGGAGTGGCTAGATATTCCTTTAGACTCTCAAAGGCCTATTTATAATCCTCATCCCAATCAAAAGGGATACCCTTTTTAAGGAGATGCATGAAAGGGAATGTACAATGGGCTAAAGATGCAATGAAATGACAGAGAACTTGAATTTGACCTTGTAACGTACACAACTAAGAAATATTCCTAGGAGGTGGCATGTTAATAATTGCATCAATTTTCTTCGTGTCCACCTCAATGCCTCTGTGAGATATGACAAACCCCAAAATTTTACCACTATCTATGCCAAAGACACATTTTTTCGGATTCAATCACATATTGTATTGTCGTATTCGTTCAAAAAATTTATGGACATTTACATTGTCTTGTCATGTTAACAATTTAGCTAGGATATCATCGACATAATCTTCCAAAATTTTGTGAATGTAATCATGGAATATTAATTTCATTGGACGTTGATCAATTGTGCTGGCATTCTTTAGACTGAAAGGCATCACAACCCAACAAAATGTTCCCCAAGCAGTTGTGAAGGTAGTTTTATATTGATCTTGAGGGTTAATAAGGATTTGATTATAACCAGAAAATCCATCCATGAATGACAACAAAGAATGTCTAGTAGTTGAATCCACAATCATGTCGATATTAGGAAGTGAAAAATTGTCTTTTAAAGAGGCTTTATTCAAGTCTCAAAAATCTATGCACATCCGAATATGATTATTGGGTTTTGCAATTATGACAATGTTTGAGATCCAAGGAGAATAATCAATAGGTCTAATAAAGCCTGTATCAAGGAGTTTTTGAGTTCTCTTTAACACGCAAGGCTATGTTAGGATGTATTTTTTGGATCTTTTGACGAACGGATTTAGCATTTTCAGCAAGGACAATGTTATGCATCACAAATTTTGGGTCAATTCCGAGCATATCAGAATATTTCCGAGCAAAAAATTCAAGAAAAATTCATGAAGTAAAGTGGTAGTATCTTCTTGTTCCTCATCATAAAGGCACTTCCCAATATTAATAAGTTTATCTTTATCCTTAATTTCCATCAACACATCAATTGTATCTCCTAAAGGGAGTGCATTGGATTTAGGACTTCAAGATTCAGAGAACTCTTCAATGATATCACTTGCTTATTGCTCTGAGGTAACGTTCATGTCA
>VDFB02000008.1:195316316-195341433 GCA_007258455.2 Sequoia sempervirens | reverse complement strand
GAGAGCTTCGCCTCAGTCATATTTGGCATAAAACTCATCAAAGAGGAAAGTCGGCAAGACCCTCTTGTCTTTCCGACTAGCAGTGCATTCTGTTCATTAGGAATATACCGGTTGGCCAGACAGTTTAATTACGATGGGTTGCTATACCTCTCGCCGACCACTGCACATTAGGCTAGGCTCGCAAAAAAAAAATTCCTTCGGCATAAGGTCTTGCCGACAAGGGTGGGGTCTCATCGAACAGAAAGGGTCCGAGCTCGCCAAGAGATAGAGGCTTCGGTATGAGGTCTTCCCGACCAGCGAAAGTCACGCCGAAAGTTGTTCACTAGGGTTGGCGTCGAGGAGAGGGGTTCACATTCACTGAGAGGTCTCGGTGAAAAGAAGTGTCATCACGAAGAAAGAAAGGGCCTTGTTGTAACGTCTCAGTGACCGAACGAAGTCTCGCCAAAATGGGAGGCCTTCGGTGTAATCTAGGGGCTTCGGTATAACGTCTTGCTGAAAGGTTGAAGTCTTGGCAACAGGGGCTAGCGAGGGGGAGAAGTCTCACCGATAGGGTAATGTCTCATTGACAAGAAAGTACGTCTTGATGAAAGGAGACATCATCAGCATGAGGTCTTGCCGATCAACTGTAGTCTGGTCGAAATGAAATAAGCTCTCGCTGGGACAAGGAGGCCTCACTGAGAAGTCTTGCCAACCCGATAGGGTCTTGCTGAAGTAAAGTGAGCTCAAGGAGAATGAGGGAGCTTGAGGTGATGTCTCCCTGAAATAATGTGAGCTCGCTGAGAGAGTTGCCTTCGGTGTAATCTCTTGCTGACTCGGAGGGGTTTCGCCACAGTGTTTTGAGCTCGTTGTAATATCTCGCCGACAAGAAGAGGTCTCGCCAAAAGAAATAGGAGATCAGGGAGATGTCTCGGCAACTAACAGAGGTCTCAGTGAAAAAGAGTGCCTTCACCAAGAAATGAGGACCTCGCTATGAGGTCCCACCGACACATGGGTGTCTCGTCGACGGAAGGAACAGCGGTATAATGATAGTGGTTCGGCGTGAGGTCTTCCCAACTTGCCTGTATCTCACCGAAAGAAATATTTGAGCCCAGAGAGGTGGTTTGTGTTCACCAGAGGTCTCAACGATGTGAAAGATCACGCCAACATAGATGACATCGCCATAGTGTCTGGCCGTTAGAGTGATGTCCTACCGATAGCAGGGTGGTCTCAGCGAAATGAAATGAGTTCGGAGGGAAGTTTCCCCGACCCGATGGTGTCTAGGTGACTAACAGAGGTCTCGACGAAAGTTGTGTCATCGCTATGATGTCTCCCCAACTTGTAAAATTCTCCTTGACAATGAGATGAGTTATCCAAAGGATATTGCCTTTGGCAAAAGGGCCTTCTCGATAGCGATTGTCTCGGTGACCACTGTGGATATCAATATGACTTTTTTCCTTCGCCATGAGGTCCTACTGACCCAATAATATCCTGGCGAAATGGAGATCTCAGTGAAAGGTCTCACTGACCAAGAAGGGGCCTTGCCAAAATGAAATGAGCTCAGAGAGAATGGAGGGACTCGCCATGATGTCTCACCGATTGGTGATACTCTCGCCGACATGTTTTGTATCTTCGGTGTAATGTGAAGAGCTTGACATGATGTCCTGCTGACAAGTGAGGTCTCAGCAATGGAAAAGGATATCGGTATGACTAATGGAACCCGCTATGACCTCTTTCCGATGAATTTTTTTCTTGATGATGGTGTATATGATAGCGATAGGACTCTTGGCGCTCACTATGACTCTTGTCGAATGCGGGTGTCTAGGCGATGAAATGTGCATATCGGTATAACTCCTGCAACTCGATATGAAGTCCTACCAACAGACCCAAGCTATTCTAACTATCCTGTGAAGTATACTCGCATCGGGGAGACATGATTAGTGTCTCATTGACATGCGATGTTGTTTGAGGGACCCTTTGACTGTTTGGAATCTACGGGGCATGAGTTTGACCAATTAGATGGGAGCTAAGGATGCACCATGAGCCGTTTGACTGCATGACTCCCCCCTGTGGACGATATCGATAGAGCATAAGCAATGTGTATCTGCTCTAAGAATAAAGTGATGAATCTGATTGATATCCAGAAGGTGTCATCGAGCAACAGAAAGGCAGAGACCACAGGGACAGTTGGGATGTCAACTGGCAAGAATTGATCGACATTTATGGTAATGTTCAGAAGCATTCAAGGCAGCTCGGTAAGGGAGTTCGAGAGTGGACACAATGATAAGAAGTTAATGCTATGGTTGCAAAAGATCAAGGAGGCCATTCCTGGAGCAACTCTTCACCAACATAGACAGCAGGGATGCAATCGAACACAGCATTAACTACATGAAAAGATCTAAAGGCAGATCTTTCCAAAGGCAGATATTTTTTGTAAGCTCAGAGGGGCCGACATCTTTTGTTATATAAGGAATTTTTTCCTCTTTGTAAAGGAGTTCTCCTGATGCTTTTCAAAAGTCTGTGACTTTTACAGTCCTTTCTCAGATTAGCACAATTTTGTAACTCATTCAGAGCATAATATATAGAGTTTACCTTGATCACTGTGGATGATTCAAATTACCATCTTGTTCTTGCAAAGTGTCATGCATTTCAAGTTAATGATCAAGTTATTTTTGTGAATTTCTTTCATTCCTTTATAACTTTATCTTTTGTTTCATTCCTTCCTTTGCAAAAGTATCATTATACGAATCACAAGTTGTGTTTATATAATCGCACATGGATTCTATTTTGTGAAAATATTTTCCTTTTTGAAAAAGTGTGTGAATCGAACCTATTTGTGAAATATTATTGCTAAGGTTACAGAATTTGATGTGTAATCTTACGGTCATTGTAAATTTTCTAGTATAACCTAAGTATCTCATTGCTCTTCTTAGTTCGATGTATCACCATAGCATTAGTTTTATTTTTATGCACTCCTTCTCCCTTTTCCTTACAAAATCAGTAGTTTTAGGTGATAGCACAAAGAAAGACGGCCTTCTCCAGAGGTTGACCTCTATTTACAAGAAACCCACATCTTTAGAGGTCTTCCCATGTTACACTGAGATGTTGAACATCAGGTTCAACAAGGGTGCAATTTCAAGTGATAAAAAGTTACACTCAAAATTTTAAGATGCAACCAAAACAATGTTCGTAGTACTTCAATTCTATTTTCTAAACTACTAATTCTTTTTGAAAATGGTAGAGATTAAGGAGTTTAGAAAAGGGAGCCACAGAAATTTGTGTTGTTTTTGTCAAAAAAACATAACATAGCATCTTTTGTGGCTCCCTCAAAAGGTTATTTTTTTTTGGTATTTTTAAAATTTCTTCAATGAGAAATTAGCTAATAGCATGTAGTTTATGCCCAATTTTTTTGATAATTTTTAATGAATATTTAATTTTTTACTAATTTTCAAAGTGGACACTACCTAAAAAATAGAATTTTGGCCATGCTACCCCTATAATTTTTGAAAATTAATCAAAAAAAAAATTTTTTAATATGTGTAGAATAGAGTTTAGTTGATAAAAGTGTAATTTATTTGAAATTTCAATGAACGGTTAAAAAATAAAGTAAAAAATACCAAACACTAGTTTCTAACAAAAAATGGACACACAAATAAAATAAATTAAAGATGAAGGCCTTAACATTGTCAAAATGTGAAAAAAATACATCGTTAAATAGCTAAGAGAGAGCCTAACATTTTACCCAAGTGTTCGATTTACTCAACCTTGAAATATGTGCAAACCTGATGGTTAGCATGAACAAGATTATGTGAAATCTTGTGGAATTTACAAAAACACATCTTTGGATGTTAGGAAGGAACTCCAAGCCTTTGGGTTGGAAATCTAAAGGAAATCCCAAGCCTAATGCTTGGGGATTCCCAAAGCAAGATATAACACGAGCGTGTTATAATTTTCTCACATTATAACACGCTCATGTTATGTTTTGTTTTGTATTTTTCTCTTTTTTGCAAAATGTTGTTGCATGTTTCTCAAGCTTGACATAATGTGAGCACGTTATAATGCGCTCGCACTATGTCTTGGATTTTTTTTTGTGCAAGTTTGTTAAGTATGTTTGATGTATGTATGTTTGTATATATATATGTGTATGTATTTATGTCTTTATGTATGTATGTATACTTGTATGTATGTATGTATGTATGTATGTATGTATGTATGTATGTACGTATGTATGAATTTATGTATGTGTCTATGCTTGTATGTATGTATGTATGTATGTATGCCCATATACCTATATGTATGTATGCATGTATGTATGTATGCTTATATGTATGTATGTATATATTTAGGTATGTGTGTATGTATGTATGTATGCTTTATGTATGTATGTATGCTTTATGTATGTATGTATGTATGTATGGTTGTATGTATGTATGTAAGGGTTTTGGGTTTAGGGTATATAAGGGTGAGGGTATAGGTTATAGAGATGAGGGTTGAGGTTTCTAGGTTGAGTTTAAGGTATAGGATTAAGGGTCGATGGATTAGGGCTTAAGTAATAGGTTGAGTGTACAGGGTAGAGGATGGAGGGTTATAGTTGAAAGATAATATTCATCTTGTTGAGTGTATAAGATTAAGTGTGTAAGGTATAGGGATTAGGGTTTAGGATATTAGTTTTTGGGGCTTACGATACAAATTGAGGGTATATGGCATAAGGTGACTTGGGTTGAGAGTACATATGGTTTAGGTTTTAAGTATAGGGTTGAGGGACAATATTCATGGTTTAGGGTATAAGGGTGAGATTATAGGGAATAGGGATGAGGGTTTATGGGTGTAGGGTTTAGGGTTTAAGGTATAGGGTTGAGGATTAAGGGATTAGGTCTTAAGTATATGGTTAAGGGTATAGTGTTGAGGGTTTTGAGTTTACAGTTGAGGGATAATGTTCAAGGTTGAGTGTCTAAGATATAGGGTTCAAGGTTTAAGGTTGAGGGTATAAGGCATATGGATGACGGTTGAGGATTTAAGGCATAAGTATAGGGTTGAGGGTATAGGGTATAGGGTAGAGGTTTGAGGGTTGATGGATAATGTTTAGGGTTGAGTATCCAAGGTTAAGTGTATAGGGTATAGGTTAATTAAGGTTTAAGATATTAGGTTTATGGATTAGAGCTTAAGTATAGGGTTGATGGTTGTGGTTGTAGCTTGTAGGGTTTATGGTTTAAGGGTTGAGGGTTTAGGCATTAGGGTTGAGTTTTGAGGCTTAAGGGTTAAGGGTTGAGGGTTGGGGGTTTAGGGTTTAAGGGATAAGGCTTTAAGGGTTGAGGGTTAAGGGTTTAAGGGTTGAGGGATTAGGGTTTGAGGGTTTACAGTTTAAGGGTTTAAAGGTTGAGAGATTAGGGTTTAAATGTTTATGGATTATGGTTTAAGGGTTAAGGGTTGAGGGATTAGGGTTTAAGGTATAGTGTCAAGGGTTGAGGATTTAGGGATAGGGTTTAGGGTTTAAGGTTTAACAGTTGAGGGTTGAGGCTTTAGGGATAGGGTTTAGGGTTGAGGGTGAAGGGATTAGAATTTAAGGGTTGGTTGAGGTTTTAAGGTTTGAGGGTTAATAAATTAGGGTTTAAGGTATATGGTTGATGTAATAGGGTTAAGGGTTTAATGTATAGGTTAGAGGGGTGAGGGTTGAGGGATTAGGGTTAAGTTTCTAATGTATAGGGTAGAGGGTTTAAGGTTTTAGGGTTTAGGGTTTCAGGGTTGAGGATCCAATGTATAGGGTAGAGGGTTGAGAATTGAGGGTTGAGGGTTTAATGTATAGGGTAGAGGGTTGAGGGATTAAGGGATTAAAGGTTGAGGGATTAATGTATTAAGGGTTTTGATGGAACCCCTCCAAAAATTTCTTTGGTTCCATTTTTAAACTTACAAATTTGGCTTAGACCCTCATTTTAGGCTTAGGGTTATGGTCTTCATCATTGTTTTAGGGTTTGTGTTACCAAAACCCTTCAAAATTGACATACGATTCTAAAAACCCTTGGGCATTCTATTTCTACATTGACTTGTTGCTCCTAGTCTCTGGTTGTCTAAGACACCACTTATGCCATTAGAATCATTATTTTCACCTGCCCCCTAGGTTTAGGTTTGTCCATCACAAAATTCCCCTTTTAGTGCTTAAAATTTTCATATGGTTGGGCTTGAAATTTCATATTTAATTTCTTAGTTCTTAAGTTTTCATTCTTAAGGGTCAAATTCCCTTCGGCCTAGTAATGGCCCACTTTTAAAGTTAACATTTGTGGCATATGTAGATTTTAGTTTTGAGATGACCATTCGATCAACGCAGGAGAATCTCGACCATTCCTCACGTGCCCACTCTGTTTTATTCTTCATTAAAATATTCAAACAGGTTGGCAGATAGTTGCCATGTGTCATGTCAAATAGTGCAACCATTGCTTCTACAGGGTTAGTACACAGAGCTTCGAGAAAAATCAATGACAGATGTTTCAACACACGTCTTCATCTGGGTCATTCCTTGCACGCCCATTCATTTTGTGCATTAAGGAGAATTAATCACACAGGCTAGCGAGTGATAGACACATGTTACTTTTATGTGGTGGGCTTGATATCTTCTTGTGATCAGAAAATGGTGTCTAAAGGAGATTTACAGTGGTTGTTGGGTGATGTGTTCAAATCTCCACTGCTCCCTGCCACCCTGCCAAATTTTATTTAATACTTATAAAATATCATGGGCTAGCAGGAAAGGTGACACCTATCACTTCATGGAGGGACACACCAGGCTTTGGAGATGGTGTATGCTTTATAAGGATGGAGATCAATGATTGATGATGGATGACATGGGTCAATCCTGACTACTCCTCACCATCTTGTTAGTGGCCCACTTGCATCTCCTATTTCTCAACAGGCAAGCGGGCGACTACCACGTGGAACATTTCAAAGGCCTCGATGGATTTAAGTGGAGATAGAGTGCAACTAAAATATTGGCCGAGACTGTTCTAAGATAAAAATCACACCAAATTAGAGCCAATTCTTGGGCACGCATATGACATTTGGGAAATACTTTTGATTGTGGCCGTCAAATCTGTCAGGCACTGGTACATGTGGGAAGGTGAAATTTAAGTAAGGAAAAGTACAGGCTGGTATTCTAAGGTTAAATCATGATTGCTTCCCGTTGTCTTACTTTGATGAATTGCAAGTAAACTAATTCCCACGAGCGAGTGAGTAAATGTGACATGACAGGTTTTGTTAAACGCTAAGCATGTGATTAATGTGCAACCTAAGTGAATGTCTATCCACTTGAGTTTTTTGATTAAGGAGAAGCATCAAGTGCATGCATTTAATTTTTTCATAATTAATCATTCAGATTGGTTATCCATTGATTTATCTCAAAGTATGATCAACGACTAAGGTTCAAAATCAAAGTAATTTATTTTTTAGTGCTCTCACACAAGCTTTCTTGGAAAATTACTGTAGAAACTCTCCATTTGTTGGGTACGTGCAGGATCATGATGGGCCAAAAACTGGCGATATGATGGGTATGTGTAGGGTACATGGGTGACAACTTTTTTTTACCCAAAATTGATGAAATGAAATGGGTTTCTAAAGGATATTCTCAACTTTCAACTAATATAAATTATGCTTTACTTTGAATTTAATAAATAATTATTATTCATTTTCTATTTGAATTATGACTAAATTCATGACTAAAAGTGGAGTAGCCATTACCAAATCATCCTTAGAATTAATCAAATCAGTCATGGCCATGAGATACTATTGGTAGCGTGAATTATTTTTGGTCCTTTGTGCTTACTCGTTTCCTTTAGTTGGTGGGTTTATGCTTATTTATTCCTTTTGTGTTGATGGTGACACTTCCTGGTTCAATGTGAACTTACATGCTTTTGGTGGTGTGACCGCAATGCATTTTGGAAGGCTGGTGGGTCTTCTTTGACTAACGGTTTTTGGGGTTTTGGTTTTGGCTTTCCCCTGTCCTACAAATGATTGCTTGTAACTATTTGGGGATTTTTTTCACATTCTGGTGAAATTCATTTTGAAATGAAAGTGAAATGAAATGTGTAATTCAGCCCGATGCTTGTTGCTCCATTGTCTTATCAAAGGGATTTCAAGGCTGATTACAGAGAGAGAGGTCAATCAATAATTTTTTCTTGGAAGGGGCCACACACAAAGATGAAAGAGAATATTGAACTTTCTAGTAATATGTTTTAGGGATGAAGTCAAACACTATATACATAGTTCTTTTATAATGATAGTGATAACATATACAATGAAATGGTATAAATTCTCTGCAGTTCACTCTCCTATGTATAGATTATACATTGAACTATGAATGATATAATCAATGGTTATCGTATTTGTCTTTGTTGGTTTCCAATAGATGTATTTTTGTATTCTTTCTTATTAGTTCAATGAATGGATGTGAATTTTTGAATATAATAGTAGGTTTGAAATAATTCATGTATAAGGATGCTAGTAAGAAGTAAATGATGGAGATGTTAAGTGGGAATACTGTAATGTAGTGTTTTCAAGGCTTTGGTTGTTATCATGTTTAAAAATTGTTATCTAATTATGTGGGTACTAGGTCTGACTCTATTCCAAGAATATAGCATTGGTTTTAGTACGGTAATTATGCTACAATTGTGGTGACCAATTCAATAGTTGATCACAAATTTAAATCAAATTGCTTATCAATCTTATTGTCATTGTGTATGAAATTTAAGGGATTACATTTTCTCTTGTTTAAGTTAGGCACTACCATGAAGGTTAGACAAACCTTTAGGCTGTTGTGTTTGTTAAACATTCAAGGAGAATCATCTATTTACTCTATGTTTAATACCTAGACACACCGATATTTTTAAACACATAATTGGGGATTACCCTCTTGGGTTTCACAGAGCCCAAAGTGCAAGGGAGAAAAGGTTATATATCAAATCTCCCATGTGTTGACCAATCCTTAATTTTACTAATAATTGAGTTCTAGAAAGTTCATAGGTAAATTGTAAGATTAAGTTTGGTTCATAAAAAATAACCAACAAAAAAGGAAACTCTACTGGGAACTTACTTGAGAAAACCCTTATAGGAGATCATTTTTCCTTGATAGAGTCATGAAGGTTCTAAACTAAAGTTCTCACTAAAGGTGGGTGGTGACTCCAAAGTACTTTGTGCCAGTGAAATTTGTTTGAGAAAAAGGAAGCTTACAATGAAATCAACTAGTGAAAGAAACCTCATATTGTTGAAGTTTGATCCTCTACAAAGGAGGTGGTGACTTTATGCAAAGAACCTGACAAAGCATAATTTAGAATATCTACAAATATATCTAGGTATTTTCCCTTGTTTTGGTTTGCAAGAAGAAATAAATTTGTATGAAATCCATTTTTAGAGATGTGGAAGAAATACTTTGTTCCCTATTAAGTGAATTAAGCACTAGGGAAGGGAATAGTGGCAGTTATTTTGCATACTTCTAAGGTGAAATTTTTTAGTATCTAAATAGGGTGGAAGAAGTATGCTTATCTCTAAAATTTTCCTTTTAGAAAACTTTAAAGCATGCATATATTTAAGCTATGCATTTTTATAATCATGATGAGGCAGTTTATCATTAACTATGAAGTTGATATTTGAAGATTGAATAAAGATACAAGAGAAATGTATCATTCCCCTATATTTCCTTTTGGAACATCACGTAAAAGCATGTCAGGTATGCAACTCCTATCGTGCCCTCAAAGGAAGTTCTCTATTGAGAGATATAAGCCATTAAGTTTTGGTGGTATTCAAGGTTTTCCTAACAAGATTCCTGATGATATTAGGAAACATTTACCTAAATTTATAGGGCACAATTCTAAATTAGATTCTAAACACCTAAATGCATTCATAGATTTGATGGGTGATTTTGAGATAGATCATGAGGATGTTTTCATGAATATTTTTGTATTTTTGCTCAATCTTTAAAAAAAAAGTGCCGGAGACTGGTTCTCATATTTACTAGTGTGTTCTATAGCTTCATGGAATGATTTCATGATAGCATTTGTGGAGAAATTTGGTGAGAGGATTAGACCAAGTGTGATAAGAAAAATATTTATGGAAATCCAAAGAGATGAAGAAGAGTTGGTTCCTTCTTTTAACCTCATATTTTTGAAAGTGATAAAAGATATTCCCAAATACTTGAGACCTAATGATGCAAAGTGTTTGATTGTGTATCTTGGTGCTTTTGACAATAAGATGAGTTATTTGATAAGAGATAAGGAACCTAAAACATTATAGTAGGCATATCACATTGCTATGGATATTGAAAACATTATGAAATACTCAAAGATGAACGAATATATGGTTGCAAGTGTTTGTTGTCCAGATGCACATCATGAAGATGAAATAAATAAGGATGAAAAGGATGATCGATGTAATGATATTTGTGATATCTCATTTTTTCCATTCTCACAACATATTGATCATGAACAGATTTAGAATCAACTTCAACAATATCTAAGTAATGATGATTAGGAACTATTAATTCAAAGGTTGTCCAGCATGAAGAAACGTAAGGAAGAATCACCATATGAGTTGTTAGCAAGGTTTTTAGATTCCTTGTTAGAAATTCCTAAAAGGATATCACCTGAAGATTCCATATGCATTGACATATTCTATAACATTTATGAGCTAGGGCTCAGTGCTTTTCCCAAGGAATTGAAACCTCAATATTTTGATCAGATAATTGATTGGATCAGTATTGTTGAGGAGGCTAAATATGACTATGAAAAAATAATGAGGTCTCAAAGTGAGAAGGGTGCTCACTTTATTGATAAAGATCAAGGGTTCACCCGAGAAGTGGGTAGGGATGTTTCTGAGAATGAATGTTTCCATAATAGTATTGATGATGATTTGTCATACTTGCAAATATTGTTGATGTACCTTTGAAGGTTGATAAATAGGGTAGTGAAGATGAGAATTTCGGTTACTCCCATGAGGAATACAAACCTTTTTGTGAGGAAAAATTGAAGGCATCCTTCTTGTCTAAGGTATATGACTGTGTCAATGCTCATGAAATTTTGTCCTCACCAGTAGATAAACAGATTGCATGTAATGGATTCTTGCAATGTAATTCAACTATTTCACGATTGGAATATCCTGATAATATGATTGGTGATGAATTTGAAGACAAGAATGTCTATACTCAGAGTTTGAAGCCTAAATTTAGTGATGGGATTGGTAATGCTAGTCAGCAGGGTCTTGTTTCTGAATGATTATATGAAGAAGAGATGGGATGTACATATTTTATGACAGAGATGGACATGATTGTTTTTAGCCAAAGTCCTACCGAGGAAGGAAATGAAAAAATCTACTTGGTTGAACATGAGAAATGTTCAAGTTACAATCAATCCTGCACATATGAGTCATCAAACCTATCACTTAATGGTGCAATTGAATACCTTACTACTGATCATATCAATTCTGAATTAGTTGATCCATCCTTTCAAACATTTTGTTTCAAGTTGAACAATAATGGGAAGGGAGAATTAAATTATGAACCTGAAACAAAGATACTTTTTGATTCCTGGGATGGTATTGATAATGCTCTTTATGGAAATGACCCTGATTTAAATGAAAACTGTGTCATAGAAAAAAGGACCCTTTTGCTTGACATGGGAATAATTCATGATAAATTTAATTAATGAGGCCTTGATTCAAGTGTTGTGAGGAATTTCATGCATCCACACTAGGTCTTGGACCCTTCTACACTGAATAAAATGTGTTTATCAATGTCTTGTGAAGTTGTTGTAGAGTCTTGTAAAGGACTTTCACGCTTTTCTAGACCTAATGAACCTATTTCTCCTTAATTCAACATTATAAAACATTTTAATTACATCATCACAATAATTTAGAATTCTTGTAAAGAAAATTTAACTTTAACCAAGTGTTGTAATGTGTTTCACATGTTCACATTGGTTATTGTTCCTTCCTAGGCTGTGTGGACCTCATTTTAGTGTTGTAAAGTGTATTTAATCACACTTTCACATTGAATTATTTGTCCCAAGCCCTATTTTACATTCACATCATCAATAATAGACCTTTATTAACCCATATTATGCATCTCAAGGATTAAATTGATCAAACACCCGACAAAGTTGCAATTTGAACCTTATTTCCTTATTCCTTGACCTCTTAGTTGTCGGAATGGCTCTTGTGGGACCCATTTTCCATGCATGGAAAATCAGTCACATCCAAGTGGGACCCATTCACCATGTGTGGTGAATGAGTCCTATTTGGCCCCCATTTTGTCCTTTGAGCAGGAAAAAGTGAAATTTAAAGTTTATTTTCACTACATGTCGGCCTGTGATGAGGTATTATCGGGTGCTAAGGCACAATTTTCTATAAATAAATATTTGTATCCTCATTTTTCATCCATTATATCATTCACACATCTCTTATCATTTATTTATCATCTATCTTCTCATCCAAGTCAAGCAAGCTAGGGTTTTTTTATTAGAAGTCATCAAGTTAGCTTTCTAAAGCATCCAAGGGTTGAATCTTCGTGTATTGTTGTAGAATTTCAAGATTATTCATCATGGAAAGGTAATATATTCCATTATTGCATGTTTCATTCTATTATTTCATCATTTTGGTTTAATTACCTAAACGGGGTTTGACCAAGGCAAACCCCCATGCCTTAACAATCAATAATTTATCTTTCTTATCTTGT
This sequence comes from Sequoia sempervirens, assembly GCA_007258455.2. Lineage (NCBI taxonomy): Eukaryota > Viridiplantae > Streptophyta > Pinopsida > Cupressales > Cupressaceae > Sequoia > Sequoia sempervirens. The sequence continues at coordinate 195,328,754 of VDFB02000008.1, read as the reverse complement.
TTGTATGTAGATTTAGGACTCTTGGAGGCTTAAGAATCATTAAGGATTATATTTCAAATTCATTCAAGTCATCTCTTCATCATTCAATTCAAAATATCAACAAAAAGTCATTTTCATGCCCAAATACAATAGTTTTAGAAGTGGACACCTGTAGGAAACCGAAGTGTAGACCGAAAGCTCCGAAATCAACCTTTGAATATTCAAAAATTAAAAAGTGGATTGATTCACCATGGGTGGTGAATGAGTCCCACCCCAAGGTCAGTTTTTGGTTTTATGCATTTCTGGATACCCTTTTGTCTGAAATGAGCTCTGGTTTAGTTTTACAAAACTAGGACTGATTCACCCATAATGGTGAATGAGTCCCTCCAGGCCTAAAAATCAACATCAACAACATTTCAAAAGTAATTTCTAGTCTCCTTCAAAGTTCCAGGTGCACACTTTAAGTTTCATTCATTTTTGTTTAGCTATACATTTGTTTCTAGTTCATTGTTGCATTACATAATGTGTTTTCAAACATCACTTGTTTCTTAGGTTTTGCATTCATATTCAATCAATTTCATAGCTTAGCTACACTTATATCATTCCATTTAGCTCATACAACATCATACATAACATAATTTGAATGAACCCTTAGCATTTTTGCATCTAGTCTCTCTCCTTTTAGGTGAAAAACCCTAAAGAGTTAAAGAGTCCATTGGGTCCAAAAATATATGGTTCATTTTGGTGAACACGAATTTTTGAACATCTTATTATTTGATTTAGAGTGCATTTTGTTTGCATTTTTGCATACAATTTCCTTAAAAATTTCTAAAATTTTGCATCTCCATCTTAGGTCTGCACCTTACAACCTCACACACATCACAAACCATTCATAATTTTTGAAAATTTTGCAAAACACCCCTACTGGGACTCATTCACCATCTGTGGTGAATCAGTCCCTATACAGATTTTTCACTAACTGAAACAACATCTGAAATCTCATTTTTATTCTTCCTAAGGCTCCTTTTATTGTATAGTATAAGTCTGGAAGATTTCTGGAACATTTCTTTTATGCATTTATCTCAAAAACATCAATTTAATTTTCCAATTACTTCAATTCCAACCATCATTAGATCTGAAAATGTTTCCATTTCTGCAATTTTGCATAACATTGATAAAAGTAATTTTCACTTTTGCATATACAATGTTTTTATTCCTAAAACTTTGCATAAGTTTGTTAAAAGTGCTTTTCATTCTTGCATGTACATTTTTTTCCTTCTTCAAATCTTGCATATATTGGATAAGAATGTTTTGTACCTTTGCATATACATTGTTCCTATTGCTGAAACATTACATGAAATGGTTACATTTTCTTTTCATTCTTATTCAAACAATGCTTGTACCTTGCATATGTAAAAATGTTAAGAAACACTTCCTCTCCCCTCCCTATGAGAGTGTTTTAGTGAAAGAGAATACACTTTTGGCCATTCCTCATGATCATATTTGTTCGTCTCCTAATATCTCTCATATTGGAAAAGAATATATTTTGGTGATAGAAGAACCAATCAATGAGAGTGTTGAGAATCTAAGTTGTTTCTCTCCTTTTACCTCTCTTAGTCAACAAGACATTGATCAACAAGACAATTTAAACATAAATAATCATGATAATAACATTTTCCCTTCTCCTAGTGTCTCTCATAGTTATGAAGTAGATGCTTTGTTTTAGGAAGGTTATGAATATTTTAGTTGTCCCCCTTCTCCTAGGGAAACCCTTATGGAGCACAATCATTCACCCATTGATCATTCCCTTACTAGCAATTATGTTCTTTTAGAAGAACCAAACTTTGAATGTCAATGACATTTGGTTTGTAGTTCTTCTAACAACTCTTCTCCTAGGTAGAATATCATAATGCAAAAAAATATGACCATGGGCACACATCCTTCAACCACTAACCTTTCCTTAGTAGATGATAATCAAGTGGCATTAGAATCCCCTTCACCAACATATCATGCTAATCAAAACAAAAAATTTGAGGTTATGATGACACAAGTAGGATCTCCTTTAATTAGTGAGATTCCTAAGTCACCTTCCATTAATGAAAAACACAAAAAATTTAGAGATGTCTTTAAATCCATGATGCAATCTATTTAGGGTTTTGTGGCTCTCTGCTGGAGACGAAAATACTAGGTTCTTCCATTTATCTGCTTCTAAGCACAGGGCTGCCAATAGAATCACTTCCATAGAAGTTAATGGTACCAGATTTGAGGAAGAGGACAACATCGAAAAGCAAATTGTCCTCTTCTATAATAACCTTCTTTCGGTGAATAGGGAAATCAATCAAAATGATCAATACTTTTTATTAGAGGCCATCCCCAAGGTTGTGGGAAGGGAGGACAATGAAAATATTGCATCCATTCCCTCTATGGAGGAAATTAGAAAAGCTTTCTTTTCTTTTGAAGGAAACAAGGCCCCTGGGCCTGACGGATTTCCTATGTTCTTTTTTCAATGGTTTTGGGACATTGTGGAAAATGATGTTGTGCATGTTGTTAAGGAATTATTTGGTTCCAGAAGGATCCTTAAGGAACTGAATGCTACTTTTGTGGTCCTTATTCCTAAGAAACTGAGGGCAATGGAGTTTGAGGCGTTTAGACCCATTAGTCTTTGTAATTCTCTCTATAAAATCATATCTAAGGTGTTGACTTCAAGGATCCTGTCTATCCTTCCTCTATTGATTTCCCCTCAGCAGAATGGTTTTGTTCCTGGAAGGAAAATCCTAGATTCAATAGTCATGGTCCATGAGAATATTCACTCACTTGTGGAATCTAGAACTAAAGGGTTTCTTCTTAAGTTGGACATTTCCAAAGCATATGACCGTGTTGACTGGGAGTTCTTATTCAAAATTCTAAGGGGGTTTGGTTTCAGTAGCAGATTCATTCAGCTGGTGAATCAATTAGTGACCATAGTCTCCACATCTATCATTGTGAATGGATCTCCTTCTATATTCTTCCAAAATTCAAGAGGATTAAGACAGGGGCACCCTATTTCACCTATTCTTTTTACTATAATGGCTGAAAGTCTGGGAAGGAATCTTAAGAGATTGATCGAACAAAGGTCTCTTATTGGTCTCAGCCCTTCTTCTATGAATCAGATTTGTTCTCACCAATAGTTTGTTGATGACACAATGATGATGGGAAGATCTTCTATGAACGAGGCTAAGATTTTGAAAAAAAATTTGGTTGTGTATGAGTAGGCGACTGGGAAGAAGGTCAATAGACAAAAGAGTTTTATGTTTTTCTTCAATACCCCTGAGCATAGACAAGTCAAGATTGCTAGAATCTTTGATTGCAGGGTGGAATCCTTACCTTCTTCTTATCTTGGACTTTCGTTATGCCTTAAACCCTCAGATTCCTTTTGGTGCTCTTTGGTTCATAGGTTGGAAAGGAGCTCTTTTGAGCCAAGCTAGAAAACTTTAGCTTCTTAAATCTTCTCTTCAAAACCTCCCAATTTATGCTCTAAGCCTCTTTAAAATCCCTGCTAAATATGCAGAGGACATTGAAAAGATCCAGAAAAGATTCCTTTGGTCTGGAGTGGAGGAAAGAAAGAGAATTCCTCTTATAGGGTGGGATTTGGTTTGCAGACCAAAAATATTGGGGGGTTTAGGTCTTAGAAAAATAAGAACTTTTAATAAGACTCTTCTTGCCAAACAAATATGGAGATATTTCTCATCTGGTAGAGAATGGAAAGACATTTTAAGAAGTAAATATATGGTTGACCGAATGTCCCTCAAAGATCTGCTAGACTCTCTTGTCCTCCCACGTGGTTCAACTTGCTAGAATCAGGGATAGGATGGCACATCAGAAGTGGTAATCAAGCTAGATTTTTGGAGGATAAATGGCCCTTTAAGGAATCCCTTATTAAAATTGAAAGATTTAATAGATGGGCAGAGCAATGTAAATTTTATTTTTGGTAACTTGTCAAAGACTACTGGTATGAAGGAGACTGGGTGAATTTATGCACGTGATCAGTCAAGAATTGGCTCAGCTTCAATCCTCCTTTAAGGCTATCAGCTTGGGATAGAATCAACTAGATGACACTCTTGTCTGGATGGATAACCCTTCAGGTAACTACTTTGTCTCTTCGGTTGTCTCTTTGTTGTCCATCTCTCAAGCCCCTCCTCCCTTCTAGTCTAAAGCCTGGATTAAACACTTGACTCCAAAATTCAATATCTTCTTTTGGATAATGCTTCAAAATAAGGTCCTCATGGTGGATAATCTTTGTAAACGAGGATTTAAAATCCCCAACAGATGCTACCTCTGCAAGAGTGAGGTAGAGTCATCCAACCACTTGTTTCTCCACTGTCTGTTTGTTTCCTTAATCTGGGGAAAATTATTAGCTATCTAGAATATATCTTGGGTTTTCCCCAGACCATTGAAGGGTTCTTTTTACAATGGAAAGCCCCTACTCAAAATCCCTACATTCGAAGGTTATGGGCTTTCTTATTCCCTTTTGTAGCTTGGGGAGTGTGGAAAGAACGTAACAATAGACTTTTAAAGGACAAGGAGATGTCGAAGAATTATGTCTTTGAGAAACATTTCAGGCTTATAAAGGAAAATTTTAATGTGATTCGTCAAAAATCTCTTAACTTGGAAGTTGTGGTGTGCAATCCCTATGATTTAAGGATAGAAAAATATTGGAACATTAAAGTGTATATTTCATCTGCTTCCAAGCCAGCTATGAAAAGTAGGGAGGGTGTTTGCTGGACCTTTCCACCAAACGGCTGGCATAAAGCCAACTTTGATGGAGCAGCGAAGGGCAACTCGAGTATGGCAGGAAGTGGAGGCATGCTAAGGGATCCTAATGGTAACTTTATGGTGGTTGTGTCCATATCCCTAGGTCACCAATCCAACCATGTGGCGGAGGCTATAGAAGCCTTTCAAGTTTTAAAGCTTGCTCATAATTTGAATATAAAAAATTTATGGCTTGAAGGAGATTCTAAAAATATGATTGATTGTCTTTTAGGGAGAACCCCACCCTCTTGGATGATAAAGAATTGGATAGATGAAGCTAAGTCTATTCTAGAAAATTTTGAAAAAGTAAAAGTTTCACACGTCTATAGGGAAGCTAACAACATGGCAGATTTATTTATGAATGAAGGGGTTGGGAAGCAAGGATTGAACAAGTGGCAGAATTGTAGGGACTTGAGAACTGAAGTTAGGGCCTTACTAGATTATGATGTTACGCATGGGAAAGAGGCAACCATATTTAATGATTAAAGAGAAAGGGGCCAGGTACATCAACATCAAGATATTTTATGGGGCTGTGTAATGTTACTTGGAAGGGAAGGAAAAGCAGCACGCTTTGTGGGTGCATTGGAACAGCTGCATAATTCTGCAACAAGTTCTCCACGCTGTTAGAGTCGACAGTAAGGATCAAAAAAAATGGGGGGATAGGAAAAGAGTTGAGCCTAATAGCTATGAGGTGCACACTAGGAATGACAAGGTTTGGGAGTAGATTGTAAGAGGTGGCCTGGTTCCATATCTGGAAAAACTTCATGGGCCCGATTTTGTTGCCATGGACTACTTTGAGAAGAACTAGAACAATGACGAAATCATTCTCTTTGGTAGGAAGGTGAAGCTGGATGAGAAAATTATAGGGGAGATTACCGGTATGTCCACCGAGGGAGTGAATTTTTATCGTGACGAAAAGTTTTCTGATGAGGCGGTCATTAGATTTTTGAAGAAGGAAAAGGAGAAATTGAAACTGGTTAAAATCTCTAACATCTATTTCGAAATTGACACTATCAAGGTGCTATGGAGAAAGGTACTTCGTGTAATAATGGAGTATATCACACTAGACAGGAGATTTACTAGTGTATGGACACCATTTTTCCATTCTTAACCACTTCTGCCATAAGGTATAGATTTCTATGCCTCACTACCTGTTATGTTCATTGACTAATAGCCTAGAAGAACATAGGAAAAATCTCAGGAGATACCCTATTCTTCATCCTTGTCCTATTAGGTTAATTTATGAACACTATCAGAGCATGTCGGCTTTATCTAACCCTGTTGCCTCTGTGGAGTCTAAGGACTATGATACTGATAGTGGGGGTTCAGAGATTCAGCCAAACCAGGAGAGAATTGTTGAAACCCACCCATCCTTTGAGATGTCTGGTAAAAAAACCCACTCTAAAACACCCCAACTTGCTAAAGATAACCCTAAGACCTTCCCCAACTACTTTTCCCCCTTAAAGAATCATGTTCTTAAGGGCTCCCCTGCCAACAAGTTGGTCTCCTACTCCACGGACTCCTTGGAAGACAAAGCCGAGAACCTAGAAGCTAGTAGAAATTTTGTGCCCTCCCCTCCTGCCTCTTTCAGATTTGAAGGTACTATATTTACTAGCTCCCCCAACCCGGGTGATGTTAATCTCATTTTAGACTGGGTTCAGTCTAGTGAAATTTTGGCCTATGCTATAAATGGCATCAGTGATATATTCAAGGTCTTGAAATGGGCCTACCAAGAAATTAATGAGCTCAATCAAAGAAACAAGGCTTTGTATAGCAAATCGGAGGAGCTGGAGCTAAAGTTGGTCGCTGTCAGCAATGAAGAAGGGAAACAGAATAAGAACAGCACTGGTAAGAAAGGAGGAGACAATGAGGAAAAGTACAAGTCTCTGGAAGAGGAAATGGTTAAAATTAAAAATAACTTGAAAACTGTTGTGGAACAAAACCATAAAATGGCTAGGCACAATGCCATTATTATCAACACTATGTCTGAAAAGTTGGAAAAAACACAATAGGGTTCGCTAGTTGTTGGCTTGGAAGCAAAAAAGGAAAGCAAGATTGAGGACCAAGGTATCTCTAAAAGGACCTAGGCCAACCTCAAAAGGAAAGAGCCTCCCACTACACAGATGGTTCGGATCTTAAAGAGGGGGGTTCATGATATGAATGAGCTGGAAGCAGAGACTGTTGATCTTTTAAAGACACAAATTTAGCTGTTGCTAGCTTTTTGGCTAATTTTTTGGTTATGTGGCCTTCGTTGGCCTTTTTGATGGCTGTGGTCATTTACTGTTGTTTTTTTACAGCCTTTATTTTTTGGTTTTCTTTACTGACTTTCTCTTTATTTTGTAAACTTTGTGGTTTCGGGTCCCTGTAAAACCCATTTTTTCCTCTTTCAAAAACAATGTTTTTCAGCCACTAAGTTGTAATTTAGTGACTCAAACATCTAGGGGACCACACAACACTCCTACAGCATTACCTTTCCCAAAAAAAGTGTGTAATGTTGAATATCTTAAAATGACTCCTTCTAATATATCTGTATTGGAGCTCATTCAACTCTCACCAATAGTGAAACTTCTCTTTCATGAAATGTTGGAAATATAGAAGGAAGAGATACAATCTTACAACAAATCAAATCATGTAACATCCTCCCCTTGTCCATTGCAAGTCACTCCATCAAAAATCACATTCCCTAAACATGAATTACCCTCACTTGAGATTCAAAACAAAAATGATCCCTTGATCATAAAGGTGATCATTAATGAAACTCTAGTTATGAATACTCTCATTGATAATGGATCAGAGATTAATGTTTGTAGCATGGATCTCCTACATAAACTTGGCATGGACAAAAATCTCATTCAACTTAATAATTTTCATATTCATAGCTTTGACAATGTTAATAGGAAACCACTTGGGATGATCACATTACCTATTGAGGTTGGACCTGTCGTGTTGCCTAACTCTATTCATATCATGCAAGAACCCCTTCCATACAATCTTATCCTAGGTAGACCATGGATTCATGCTATGAAAGGAGTCCCATCTACCCTTCACTATGTCATGAAGTTTGAATACAACAACAAGATATACACAGTTGATGCAGATGAGCAAAGCTATGTGTCAACTGATCACAACATTTCCAACTCCCCTAATCCTTTCACTCCTAGGTCAAAACTTGAACCTATACAAGTTGGTCCTAACTCTTCACCTACAACAAAACTCTTTTGTGATAATTGGGGGTTGTTAGATTCTACCCCTCCTTCCCATAATATTTCCAAAATCTAACCCTCATGGTCCAAAGAGTCATATACAAACAATTCATTTTTCAGACACAAGTTCTAGTAGTCATTGGAGTTTCACACCTACCTTTAAGGGAGGGTGTGCAATATCCCAATCTCCACCCAAAAAACATTGTGTTCCATTCTAGACTCCTTGTCTTGCACTCAGTGGGGGGAAAGGGGTATGATATCCTTATCCTCGTATGTCACTTGTCATTGTCTCTTTTGACCTAGTCGTTAACCTTTCATGAACGTATAAGAGCAAGCTTGGGATGTGGACAAGATGTCTTAAGATTCACTCGCATGTGACATACTACCCTTTGTTCATGATGTAGCTTATCAGAAAAATATGACTTGGCATAGGGCTTTCCGAGTAAGCTCTCATTTCTTCTTATCTTTTCTTCTAATTTAAAGCAATTGCTCACAGTACGGATGCCCACAACTGCTTTAAAATGGGGAGCATACAATACCATAATTCATCTGTATTCTTTGTTCCTAGCGTAGCCTTGTCATTTATATGACATGTTTATTACTTTGTGGATGACATTGGGTGTAATGTCCTTCATAAGTGTGATCTTTCTTAGCATATTACATTCCTCCTTGTGGTTTGATGCAACGCACTACATCCCTTAAGTTGTGAATATGCTATCCTTTGATTGGTCCTCTCTTGGAGACATTAGACACAATGTTCCCTAAATGACTGACCTTACATAAACTAAACAAGACTCCTTTGAACATCTTTCACATTACATTCTTACACTTTACAATTTACATTGTTGCATTTTGTATGGCCACCTTGCATAACACAACTTGCATGCCTGTGGTGCCATCTTGTTTGTTCATGAGTACGAAGCTTTGCTTGTCTCATGAAGCTCAAATCAACACCTTTTCCTTTTTCTTTGTGGTTCCTTGTTAAAGTTATCAGAAGGTATAACTTTGACATGGTTGAGCGCGAAGCCCAACTAGCGGCATGAATTTTCCCCATAGTCACTTTTTTCTTTGTGAGTGCATACCAACTAGCATATGTATCTTACTTCTTTTTGGGATTTCTCACCCCATGAACAACTAGAAGTTATGTGGATTCAAAGTGATTATGTTATGGCCTTCTCACTCTATAGACAACCTGAAGTTTTGCGGTCCCAGATTGAGTACATCTTTTTCACCCCATCTATCTTCTGTTTAGTTCTTGCCATTGAATGATTTTATATCTTGATGGTTTGACTTAGGATCTTCAATCCTGGGGGCTTGTGCAACCTCCTTGATCTTTGTCATTCTTTGTCATTTGCATCTGTACATGAGGATCTCTCTTGAATGTAAACTTTAGTGTGATTTTGAAGTAATTTCATCCTCTCACTAAAGTGGGGGCTAAATGTGTTGTAGAAAAAAGGACCCTTTGCTTGACATGGGAATAATTCATGATAAATTGACTTAATGAGGCCTTTATTCAAGTGTTGTGAGGCATTTCATGCATCCACACTAGGTCTTGGACCCTTCTACACTAAATAAAATGTGTTTATTAATGTCTTGTGAAGGTGTTGTAGAGTCTTCTAAAGGACTTCCACGCTTTTGTAGACCTAATGAACCTATTTCTCCTTAATTCAACATTATAAAACATATTTAATTACATCATCACAATAATTTAGAAGGCTTGTAAATTAAATTTAACTTTAACCAAGTGTTGTAATGTGTTTCACATGTTCACATTGGTTCTTGTGCCTTCCTAGGCTATGTGGACCTCATTTTAGTGTTGTAAAGTGTATTTAATCACACTTTCACATTGAATTATGTGTCCCAAGACCTATTTGACATTCACATCATCAATAATAGACCTCTATTAGGGCATGTGCAGGATCATGGTATGCCAAAAAGTGGCAATGGAGAAAAAAATACGTGTTTCTATGACTCAAAAACATGAAAATGGTGAGTTGACTTTTTGGAGCTCGGGTGACTACCGAGGCAGAGGGAAAAACTTAGATTTAGGAATCGGATATCCGATCCAAATCGGATGGGAGAAATAGATCCTAACTTCATTTGACCGCTTGAGCTAAGAAAAAATGAAATTTAAAGTTTATTTTCACTACATGTTGGCTTTTTATTGATGAGGTATTATAGGGTCTAAGGCACAATTTTTCTATAAATAAGTATTTGGCCTCCTCATTTACATCAAGTATCTTATTCACACATCTCTTATCATTTATTTATCTATCTTCTCATCCAAGTCAAACAGAAGCTGGGTTTCTTCATTAGAAGTCTTAGCAGGTAATATATTCCATTATTTCATGTTTCATTCTATTATTTCATCATTTTTGTTTAATTACCTAAACAGGGTTTGACCAAGGCAAACCCCCATGCCCTAACAATGAACAATTTCTCTTTCTTGTCTAGTTTGTATGCAGATTTAGGACTCTTGGAGGCTTAAGAATCATTAATATTATATTTCAAATTCATTCAATTCAAAATATCAACAAAAAGTCATTTTCAGGCCCGAATATGACAGTTTCATAAGCGGACACCTGTAGGAAACCGAAGTGCAAACCGAAAGCTCCAGAATCAACCTTTGAATATTCAAAAATTCAAAAGTGGATTTATTTTCCATGGGCTGCAAATGATTCCCACCCCAGGGTTAGTTTTTTGGTTTTTTGCATTTCTGGATACCCTTTTGTCTGAAACAGGCTCCAATTCAGTTTTATAGAACTGGAACTGATTCACCCAAAATGGCAAATGAGTCCCTCCAGGCTTGAAAATTAGCATCAGCAACACTTCAAAAGAAATTTCCATTCTCCTTCAAAGTTCCAAGTGCACACTTTAAGTTTCATTCATTTTTGTTTAGCTTTGCATTTATTTCTAGTTCATTGTTGCATTATACAATGTGTTTTCAAACATCACTTGTTTCTTAGGTTTTGCATTCAAATTCAATTAATTTCATAGCTTGGTTGCACTTAGATCATTCCATTTAGCTCATACAACATTATACATAACATAATTTGAATGAACCCTTAGCATTTTTGGATCTAATCTCTCTCCTTTTAGGTGAAAAACCCTATAAGAGTTAGAGAGTCCATTGGTCCAAAAATCTATGGTTTAAAAAAAAAAGTACTAAGGAGTCTTGTGAATCAGTTTCTCAAGGAAATGGAGTATTTGGCATTATGACTAGTTTCTGTTGCTCTGATGAATGTGAACACCAACTTCAACACAAGATTTTGTATGAATGTTTCTTGTTCATCACACAAAATGAATATGATATTTTCCCTTATAATGATAGTGATCAAGCAGATTATGAATGTTTCACTTTCCTTGTCTAGTTACATGGGAATTTGGTGGAGTACAATTGAAAGCTAAGTTAGATAGAATACTCCATTAATCATGTGTTTCAATTAATTATTGACCACATTTTACAACCGAACATGAATAAGAGTAACAACAATAAGTTCATAATGGCTAGGTCCAGTGACAGAGGCATGATTAGAGGATGGGAAATCCATGAGAATATTTTCACCTTTACAATGATACAGATAGTGGAAAAAAAGATTTTTGACAGAGGAAAGTATCAGCCCAAATTTTGGTGGCCTGAGGCCATCAAGTAAAGTTGAAGCCTGGTTAGATTGCAAGGTGCATATTGAAAACTTACACCTCAAAGGAAGGCTTCATACATGATGGAGATTGAATCTCTTAATTTAGATTTTTGTAACTTATGTAAAAATTGTACATATGTTGGTTGTTTTGGTTTGGTCTTCTTGCCTAGTCCAAGCGGATCTTGGTTTTATTTTTTGTGCTTGGCCTGCTTCACCTGAGATTCTTAGATCTCACCATGCCTATGAGAGGCATGTGTCCCCAACAGGAGCCATTGATCAAACCCCTCCAAAAATTTCTTTGGTTCCATTTTTAAACTTGCAAGATTTGGCTTAGACCCTTGTTTTAGGCGTAGGGTTATGGTCCTCATCATTGTTTTAGGGTTTGTGTTGCCAAAACCCTTCAAAATTGACATACTAATCTAAAAACCCTTGGGAATTCTATTTTTGCATTGATTTTTTACTCCCAGCCTCTAGTTGTCTAAGACACCACTTATGCCATTAGAATCATTATTTTCACTGCCCCCTAGGTTTAGGTTTTTCAGTCACCAAATGCCCTTTTCAACACTTAAAATTTTCCTATGGTTGGGCATTAAATTTCATATTTAATGCCTTAACTCTTAAGTTTTCATGCTCAAGGGTCAAATTTCTGTTGACCTAGTAATGACCCCCTTTTAAAGTTAACATTTGCAGCATGTGCAAATTTTAATTTTGAGATGACCGTTTGATCAACGCAAGAGAATCTTGACCATTCCCCGTGCGCCTGCTCTATTTTATTCTTCATTAAAATATTTGAACGGGATGGGGGTGATTTCCATGTGTCATGTCGA
>VDFB02000008.1:195248409-195316216 GCA_007258455.2 Sequoia sempervirens | reverse complement strand
CCATTTTCAGTGGGGGAGACAGCTTGGTTGTAAGGTTACTCAACTTACAAATTATGTCGACATTATTCGATGAAGCAACGAGGAGCGTATGGGAACTTCACCGGCATCATACCGGTGAGGACATGTCGACGATGAAGCATCCTCGCCGAAGTCTCATCGCTACAGACGGTGATCGATCAACAATCTCATTGAGGGGTTGATTGCTCGAGATCACACATAGTAACTTCAGTTCCCACTTCTCAGAATAGACATTACACACACGAGTTGAACTGGATGTTACCCTTTTCAGTTAACTCGGGGTTGTCATCACATGCATACCTATTCTGAGAATCGCCTTCTTACACTTGGAGTTGTATTTAGGGTTTTCGTTAACTGATGATAGTCTTCCAGTTAACTTGTTTTAATAAGGACGTGCATGCTCGCACAATTGTCCATTTTTAGATTAGATGTTTCAGTTAAACTGAGGGTAGTTGCCCAGTTAACTGTATAGTTTACTTAATTAGGGTTTGGCACATTGCTTGCATGCATTGCAGGAACTATAGATAACACAAGGTGATTTTAGGGTTCCCTACACCTTGATGTATATAAATAAGAGCTTACGCTCATTTGTAAATAACTTTTGCTTGAGAGAGAAATATATGCTGTGCCCACCTTGCCCTCAATATTGCTCTTTTTCGTATTTGTTCATGTGTCTTCACTATTGCAATTGATTGTTATACCACATAGGGTTTCGAAAGATTGTGATGCTGAATTCTTTCCATAGATTAGATATATCTGTTTGAACATCTTTATCATTGAAATCAATTGTTATACCACCTAGGGTTCCAAAAGATTAAGGTGATAAGGCTGTTTTGTGTTAATTTACCATTGTGATCGATCGTTATACCACCTAGGGTTTCGAGAAGTTGCAGCGATAAATCTGTTTTGTGAATCTTTATCAATATAATTGAAGGTTATACCACCTAGGGTTTCGTGAGATTATAAAGATAAAGGCTGTTTTGTGAAGGCTTTGCTGATTCGATCAAGTGTTATACCACCTAGGGTTTCGTAAGATCGTCTTAGTAAATTCTTAAATCTGTTGTGCCCAATAAGTTGGTTTAGATTGAGATGATAGTTGTGCCACCTTGCCTTCAAGTAGAGAGTCTAAACCCGCTTATCGTCAGATAGTCAAACCTTGCTCCGTTTCCTCTTGCTCTGTTTTCCTGAGGAGATTGGATAGATATAAGTTGTAGTTTAGTTGATTTGCAAAACCAGAGAAAACTCAGCTGCAACGTAAAAGTTCTTTCAAGAAAGTCTTGTGCCTCTAGCAGCTGAAACAAAAAGACAGGAAGTAGTTTTAGCTTATTTTTCCTTTGCAAAGTATATTTGTCAAAGCACATCGAGGGAGCTTCCCCTCCATAATTCGAAGAGCACTCATTGCGTAGTGTGCATAGGCTGTTCATAACAACTTGTACTCCAGAGGTTTTAGTTGTTATGCCAACAGCGCCCAAGGTTTTGAAGTATGAAATGTTAAAATTTGCTGATAAGGCCTCTAAGATCACTTCATTGGATTTAGTCAAGCTGTCCAGCAAGCCTATCAGTCAGTCAATCGGATTCACGTAGCTCCTGTGATGGCCCCATCCTAGTCAGCGCAGCTGGTTACATGGTTAGCCTATTATTTCGATCCTCGTAGGTTGACAGATGTGTGCAGAGGATCAATTGAGGCAGTTACCCAGTGTTCTGGAGCTTCATTGTTGCAGTTGTTTCAGGCTGGGCCTTCGCAGAATCCTTCAAAGTGGTTTTTCGGAGACTTTCTATTTTTAGAAAGTCAGTCAGGCGGAAGCTGCTATTTTGGGCAGGGCACCTGGTTCAGCTGTTAGCTCAGAGTCGACCCAGTTCATCAGTTTGACAGTCAGAAGGAGAAATAACAAAGTATTTAATGATTTATTGAATAATTAATAATTTTGACTTTATATTAAAGTCACTTTATTAATTTATTTGAATATTTAAATAAAGGTGTATTATAAAGTATTTATTATACTTTATAATAAAGTGGAAAAATTAATATAATGAATAAGTGATTATTCATTAATGATGGCGCCAATTACTTAATGTTTTTCTCCTAAGTAAAAAAGGGGCGTATTTAATCATTTAATTAAATGATTATTAAAAAGAGTCTTTGGGTCGAATTTTTACAAGGAGCTATATATTCACAGGAAAAGACAAATCGAACTCTTATGATTTGATTATTCAATTTGTCTTCTATTTGCTCTGAGCATTGAAGTTTGCAAAACCTAGGGTTTCAGCAGACGAATGATTTTGGAGAACGATACCTCTTCAGAATCTGGCATACTGAGACTGTGCAATACCAGTTGAAGATTGTCTTCTTGGTGACTTCACATAGAGGTTACAGTTTGAGCTTATTGATCGATTCAGGCAAACTTTTACAGAGATTTATCATCAGAGGGTTGAGGCGACTTAACAGAGATCACACTGCAGAGATCTGGCATCTTATTTATTGAGGCCGTACTTTATTAAATGTTGCTGCTGGGCCGTACATTTCTGTACCAGCAAGGCCGTACCATCTTTCTCAGGAAACCACGCCTCTAGTTATCAGTCTCTATCACTTGGATCTGGTGCGCCTAGGGTTTACAGAGCTCTAGCATCGTTTTCTGAGCTTGACGATTCATTCTTTGTTTCAGCCGTACATTTCTTCTTGCTTTCTAGCGCTTGCAAGTCTACAGGTTCTTTTCAAAATAAAATATTGTTTTCCGCTCTCTGTAATTGATTTCATTTGTCATCTGAGTTTTGGAAATGAATATATGAATGCGCCTTCATCTGGAGATCAATATTGATGCGTAGTTATTATTTATTTATTTTTTATGAATTTTTAAAGCTTTCTAAAGCAAAATCGCAATTTCTTGTTTTTATGCAAAAACCCTTCAAAACCCAAAAAACTACAAAACTCTCAAAAAACAGCATTTCAGTTAAGGTTTCGGGGTTGAGAATCACCTGGATTTTACACCCGGAATCAAGATTTCATCAGAAGATCAAAGGGAAAGGAAGAAATTGAAAATCATGAAAAAATGGCTAACACTGTGAAAGTTCGGAGCCCCTGGAGGAAATAGGCTTCCGTGAATTTGAAGGTCAAAACGAAGTTTTCCGTCAGAGGCTCCTCGAGAACAATCTTCTCAGAATCAGTCAGGCTACGCGATGAATCATCCAGCTCATTCATCGGATCAATCTGAAAGCCAAAGATCAAGGTCAAACCAGGGGTCAAAATGGAAGAAAAGTTGAAAATTCTCAAAAAAGTGGTTAACTCTGGAGAAAATGGGTGCCCCTAGCCAAGAAGGGCGCCCAACTTGTCATAACTTAGTCAATTTTCCAAAATTTCAAAATTGCAAGTTGAATTGAATGTCTAAGTTCGATGCATGAGAAGGTTTTTGGGTTTGCATGGATTAAAACAAAAGAAAGCAAAGCTATTTAAAGCCCTAAATCTATTTAAGACATTTCTTCCATTCAGTTTTCATCATTTTTGCAGGTGTAATGTCCCCTTCCAGTTGACATCTCTCAGAGCTTATGATTAGCCTATTATGCGACCCTCGTAGGCTGATAGGATGGATAGAGGGTCTTGTTGGAGCTTGGCTTGGCTTCGGATCGTCAGAATTTACCAGTTGGCTTTCGTTCGGGGTCATTCGGACATCATTTGCCTGACTTGCTATTTTTAGTAAGGTCATTCAGCGAAGCACCCCTGCTATTTTTAGCAGTATGGTTTGGTCATGTGCAAAATCAATCGCTTATTCTCCAGCTTCAGACGGTTCGTTAATCGGACATAAATTGAGGAAGATATTAATATTTTAATTGTCAAATTAAATATTAATTAATGAAGCTTATATTATAAAGTTATAATATTATTTAATATTATAACTTAAGTGATTTTCTCAAGGGGTCGACCAACATTGAAGGGGGCCACTTTTCAATTATATTTTATAATTAAAAGTGTGTTCGAAACTATTGAAAAATTAAAAGAAAAGTTCGAACTTAATTTAAATGATGCCTTTTTGAGAAAAGTCGACTTTTTGAGGGATATAAGGGTTTTCATGGAAAAGAGAGCTCATTATGTTGAAAATCGAATTTTTGCTAATACCTTCTTCTGAGAACAAAGCCAAGGGTTCCAGTTTTCACCGTGCATTGGAGAACGAGCCATCTTCAGTGTCTGCAGTTCAGAGGCTGTGAAATACCAGCTGATTTATTGCTTGTTAGAGAGATAACTTCATCCAGAGGTTGTCACAGAGTTTCACAGTTGATTCATCTTCAGGGTTTTTGGACGGCAATACATTCGGAAGGGTTCTATTTCCTTAGGCGCCTATTTCATAAACTCCAGACAAATCACATAAAGCCGTACAGATTTCTTGCTGCTGCTGGGGCCGTACTTTTTGCTGCTGCTACAGGGCCGTACCTGCAAGTACAGGCCGTACTTTTCATGCCAGGTGAATCGCCTTCCTTTTTGGTAGTTTAACTTCACCAACAGGGGCGCAGTATCTACTGGATCCATTTGCAGTCATCAGACAGAGGGAGAAGATGATATCTTTGATGGCCGTACCATTCATCATTTCATCCAGGCGGCTGCAAATCAGGTTTTGATCTGATATTTTTATCTTATCTTGTCTGCATGTCAGAGATCTATCATTGTAATAGCTGTGGAAAAATAATACAATCAATAGCTATGGTTTTCGGAGTCTCTTTATGTTAGTTTGGTCCTTATTGTATTTGTTAGAAATTTTATATCATTTTCTTTCAAAATCGCATTTTCAATTGTTCATGCAAAAACACCAAAAAAACCAAAAACGCTCAAAACCAGGAAAAACAGACAGATTCAGAGTTTAGTGAGACCAGGGGTTTCTACAGCAGGTGGCGTCCAAAGAAGAGAAGTGGAGCAGTAACTTTGAGTTTTATTTCAAGATTCAAGAGCTCAAGGTTGCTGATTTTCATAAATAATTTTTCAGATCAGCAACATAAGACCTTGCTTTTTCATGCTTTTTTATCCAGAAGATCAAATTTTTGAAGAAGGTCAAAGATTTTTAATTTTCAGCCATCTGGGTTTCTTCATCTCATTCTTTTGAAGAAGTTTTGATGAAATTTATCAAGTTGCAGCAGCTTCTTTTTCCTTGCATGTCAGTGAAATCTGCAAAGTTTGCAAATTTTGATCATCTGGGTCCTCTTGAAACAGTCTTCTGAAGAAAACCCATATCACAGCTTTTTCAAAAAAATTTCAAATTCTAGGGTTGGCTTCTTTTT
Source organism: Sequoia sempervirens (assembly GCA_007258455.2). Lineage (NCBI taxonomy): Eukaryota > Viridiplantae > Streptophyta > Pinopsida > Cupressales > Cupressaceae > Sequoia > Sequoia sempervirens. Next base: position 195,310,939 of record VDFB02000008.1, on the reverse strand, counting down.
CAATCAGCCATCAGTGTTTTTAAAATTTGATCAACTGGGTCCATTTCTAATTGTATTATGAACAAAACCTAGGTGCCAACTTTTTCAGTGAAAAATTGAAGAAATTAGGGTTTGCTTCTTTTTCAGTCTAAATTCAAAATTTAAAAAAACAGACGATTTGGGTTGTATTGCAACGAAATTCTAAGCAAAACCCATATCTTAGAAAAATTTCCAAAAATCTGTCCGTTTGAGACCGAAAAACCAGCATTCTAAAAATAGAAAATTGCTCAAAGCTTGTCTGAACATAGGTGAGTTTACAGTCATTCTTCAAGGTTTTCAATATGGAGTACATTCCCCTCGAGTTTGAGACCAAATCAGCACTATGTCAAAATTTCATCATCTCAGTTGAAGAACGAGAGGTGTGATATGAGGAAAAGGAAAGGTATCGGAAAAGAGTTGTGCAATACTCTTCTGTTGAAAATCAAGAGAGGTGTCAGAAACATAAAGTTGCAGAGCCGCCAAGTTATCAATTAGTGAGTCATCTTTTTGGGCAGCGATGTTTTTCAAGAACAAAACTCATAAAGCAGCCAAAGAAGTAAAAGATTCTCTAAGTTGGATCATAGAAGGCGAAGAGATCTTGGAGGATCGGAATATTACCTTAGACAGTATCAATACACCTGACCAGGACCCAGTATCCTGCTTTTTAGTAGAGATGATTGAGATTTAAAGTGGCTTTCATCTAGAAGCTTTCTTTCCGCTTTCTTTCTATTCTTGGAACGATTCTTATCCATTCTTGAAGAAGAGAAAGAAGATAAATGTAATAGTTGGCGTTTCCTGCTTTTCCCGTTTTCTTAGGTGTTAGATGTTATCTTCTTTCTAGATTTAGAAATAAAGCTTGCTTGCTGAGCAAGCCCTAGATTGTGAAAGCAAGGAGATTCTAGGGTTACCTACTCCTCTGCTTGCCTATAAATAAGAGCCTTTGCTCATTAGTTTTCTTTAACGGTTATTGTGATAGCAAATTGTTGAGTCTCTTTTAGCCAGCAAGCTGTTATTTAGTGTCAGTTCACTTGTGTTTATGATAGCGAATTGTTGAGTCTCTTTTAGCCAACAAGTAGTTGTTGTAATCGCCGTCCCTTTTGTGTAAGAACAAGTTTGCAAGCCTCTTTAGCTGCAATTTCTTGTTTCGTGCATGTGTTAGGATAATCTTTGTTCCAGAAGTTTGAGAAATAAAATCATGAGCCTCCTTTGCCTTGGTATAATGTCTCAGATTTCTGTTATTTGTGTTATGCTTTTATGATCTTAATTTCAGCTTACATTGAAGTGTGTAGATGTTTGTTGGAAAAGAGTTTATTGAAGCACTTTGTCAGAGAATCAACCTTGTTCATTTCTAGTTTCTCTTGCTCTGCGTATTACTTGAGAAGTTAGAAATGTCTTTAGCTTAAGTTAGTCATAGTTGGAATTCTTAATTAGAAAATCTCAGTTGCGGCGTTTGTGTTTTATAAACCTTGTGCTCTAGCTGAACCAAAAAGATAGGCAAATTAATTTTAATTTACTTTCTTTCACATCATCAGCAAGAGGGAGCTTCCCCTCCTAATTTGAAGAGCAGTTTATCTGTGCATAGCTGTCCGTTTCAAATCCGCATTCCAGAGGTGCGAATTTAAACGCCAACATGCTCAAAGCACTTATTTATAAAATCCAAGATAAACAATTCTTGGGATTTAGGATAACCATTATTTTATCCCAAAATTCAAAGTTTTAAAGCATAAATGCTTAAAGCCACTAAAAAGGAGGAAATAAAGTACTTGAAAGAAAAATCTAATCCTAAAAAATAATAAAATTAAAACTAAATAACCTGAAATAGACCTGAACTCTCTGTCTAGAAATAGAAACATTGGAAACAACAATTGTTATGAATAGCTATGTCCAAAATAGCAAATTTTAAAATGAGTCTCCACTGTGATTTTGAAGTAGCTCCTCGCTTTGAAATGGGGTGGATCCTTTGAAGACTTCCATAACCCTAATTACTTTGAGACCTCACCAACCTAAGAACCATTTTACTAGTATTTTGTTCAGAGTAAAAATGGTACTGAATCCTTTGAATGAGGGTACGATCAAACCCTAGCACGAGAACTTGATGACATTGGGAATATACCTGTGGAAACTATCCTCAAAATATGCTATGCATAGGGTTGAAAAATGACTAGTACTTACCTTGAAATCCTTGGATTTGACCCTTGAATCTGCATTCAAGCTAGGAAATTTGTGTCTGCAACATCAAATTCAAATCTCCTTCCATGGTTGCTGAAAAACTGATTAAAGGCCCTTTGTATTGACCATGGATATGGAGCAAACCCTTTCAAAACCTTAGGTGACCTGAAAAATGATGTATTTCCAGAAAAAATGATTGGAACTATTGTCTTTTGCTGCTGCAAGGGGGCTGGAAACTTTACTTATTAGGCAAATTTATGTCAAAATCTGTCCTAGATTCCTTTTCTAATCATGTTTGCCACTTAAATGATGTACAGTCCACGCATGCCACTTGAAATCAATCTCAATATGCAATCAGGTGTGTAATTTGCTCACTTATGCCATTAAACGGCATGAATGCACCTCCTCCATGTACATTTGTTACTAAAGGTACTTTCTAGGTGCTTCCAAATGTCATTGCCAACACTGAAATATTAGGGGATGGATTGAGGACGTTTTCAAGGTCTCCCTACATCTCAAAATGTCTTGGGTATGGGGACATCCGAAAAAGCCCCAATGCATCTACATTGAAACTAGGTTATATATCCATTTGTTGCCTTCAAAAGCTTTTGTTGCTGCTAAATATCTCCTTCAATATCATTTGTGAAAGATTTGGATATCCCCTAACGGAAGGTACATTAATCACATCGCATTAGAACAAAAACTAAATTTGTAGTTCATCATACTGCTCTTTACCTCCCGATCCTTGCTCTTTATCTCCCAATCCTAGCAAAAACTATCTTCTGCACGAGTGAAACATCATCCTTTGAAAGAGTCTCTTTTTTTATTTATTTTTGCATTGCAGAGATGATTTTACGGTTACCATCTAGACCATTAGGAAGATAAATCCAAGAGTGATAATCCAGTGACACTGACTACAGGTAAAACTGATCTGAAATAAAAAAAGCTTTCAACACTGACATCTTTGAAGTGAATTGAAGGGATCTTCTATGTTAGATCTTCTAATGAGCAATTGGTTATATGCTTATCTATTGTTTTAACTTTGAGGGATTTTAGCTTTGAGGGACATTGTTTCATTTCTTTCGCACCTCTCGCTGTATATTTCTTGAGAGATACTACTTAAAGGAATTTTAAAATTTGCTATATTCCGTAGAGCATTAATATCCTTAAAAGTCCATTACTTGATTTTATCCAATGAACGTGGAATGACATGTCTTTTGTTGCATGCTTACAGGAGCATTTTCAAAAACAAGGCAGTGAACGGATCATGGATTCAACTGCTGCGACCCCTAAGCAGGTTTGCTTCTACAAATCACGTTACAATGCTTCTGCAGAATGGTTTTTAACTAAAAGATTTATGGCTTCAAGGTACTTAGAATTATTATGTGACGCAATAAGTTTCAAAAAGATTAAAATATCAGCGCAGATTGTTGGTGGCTATTTCTGATTTGGTTAACTGCTGGAAAGGTGTTGTATATAATAGCTGGGATGGGGCTAATTGTTAGCGATCAGGGAATTGTGAAGTAATTTTCTGCTTTTATTTTTGAATATTTTGGATATTATTTTGGGCCTTTTCTATTTTCTTCATGTTTTAAAGTACTTTTGTATGATTCATGCAATGTGTAAAACTGTTTTTGATGAACTTAATATCTGCACATATTGAAGGGTGAAGAGATTCATTATTGTATTGGAGAATGATTGAATTTAATGTAATAGAAAATAATTTTACTATGCTGGATCTTTTATTTGAAAGAGTTTTCTCAAATGAATATACTATATATTGTCTACACTGTTATTATTTCAGAGCATATCTACACCACTGTTGTACAAATTAATTGAGCTTCTTTTTCTTCATATTAACACGATTGGTTGGAGTGGTTTAGTACATGGTTGTGAGAAGTAGAAGTGTGTTATTCCATGCAGTTCTTGTTTGTTTGTTTTATATATGGTATATATTTTGTTTGGTCACTTGTTAATGCACCAGATGCAATATGTTTCTGGTGTTATGGTGTTAGTACCCTGGTGTCATACTTACAAAAAAAATACAACTAAGATTGACTGTACACTTCATAGTTTAGGATGTATTTGTTACAAGTGAAAGAAATAGTAAGGATGGAAATCTATTACAAACAAATAATTCTGCAAAAGACTGACATACAGTCCAAGAGCACAAAATGGTTTCTTTTGAATATTCAAGTTTTTAGCCTGATCAAATTTTAGTTTTCTTAGTCCATACATATGTAGCATCAATCCTGCGTTTTTATGGACAATTGTTTTCTAAAACATCTTTGTTGAATTGTTTCAGATAGCATATCTTCAAAATCTCGGGTGTTCGATCACTCCAACATCTCGTCTACATGCATCTCGTTTGATCGAACAATATAAATCGCTTTAAAAACTCGAGGTAAATATTGCAGCAGGCTAGAAGCCTAGGATTTAAGAATTTACTTTTTCCTATTATGTTTCAAATTTAAATATCTTTTGGGACCATCTAAAACGTTTGTGTGCTTGTAGTCCAGAACATCAGAAACAGAGTTGGAACAAAAAGTGTTTTTCCTCCTTGGTATTTTACTGCAATGTACTGTTCTTAAATGTTTTACTAAATCAATTTTTTTCATATGCTGTAAAATTTGTACAAATTAGAATGTTTTGAAAGAGAAGTTATTGTTACCAATTGAATCACCTATTTGCTTGAAAGCAATTAATTATTAATAGAACATTGTTATAAACTAGCGATCACACCTTCGTGTGCAATGGGTACGCCAAAGAGATTGCACGTGGAGGAAAAACAAATTTAAACTAAAAATTCTTATGAAAAATCAAAAAGCAGTAGAGGAATTTTTTTGTTAGGTCTCTAATGTTTTCGATCGATCAAGTTGGTATTAGTCTTCATTGGAAACTTCGCAACCAAATATATTTCCACTTTCCTAACGTTAACACATTGCTAGTGTTAAGTCTAGAAACACCTGCTAGTTGGACATGGCATTCTGCAGGACAGTTCACGTGCTTGGTCTTTGCTTCCACATTTTGCATACATGCCTACGAACAAATGGCAAGACAATCTTATTAGAGAACTATACTCTAGGTACGCCATTCTTCCTCTTCGCCGCTCTCTTTCTCTCTAACGATACGCCCATAGATTTTATCTCCCAGTTGAACCCAGATGGCATTTTGTATTCTTTTAGGAATTAATTTTAATCTACAAAATGGGCATGTTAATTAATTAGGGACTGAGATGTTCCGAAATGAGGGTTCACTTGTTTCGATTGTGGTCTATGGCTCAGTTCACACGAACTGAATGACCCATGTGATTTTCTTTTGTTCAAACCAACGATTTCGTGAGTTTAAACGAGGTCATCATCCTCAAATTTCCATATTTACTAATGCTGAGGCTTCCTCTGATTTCTCCAGAACATGCATTTTTTCATGCAGCTTCTCACAGACAACTCTTTGTTTTGTGAGAATGTACTGCAATGGTGGTCTTAATGGTAACATTTTGTTTCCTTTAATATTAGCTTTCTTTCTATGAACAAAGATGATGGGTCTGGTGTTTTTCATATCCTTCCTCTCCATGTTCAACTTTGTATCACTTGCTTCTCTGTTTCACTATCTTTTAAGGAAATCAAGTTTTTTGGCATGGGCATGCATCTTCTGTGGAAATTAGAGACATAATGCATCCTGAAAACGAATACCTATCCTGCAGGTGTCTACCAGCACACCAATTGAGTGGCCGCCACTGGCCATTGTCACACTCACCATTGTGGCATGTCTTGACAACAATACCTTTATTATCCATGACAAATAACAATGTGTATTTGATATTCATCAATTTTGTGGGTAAACATGGTAGATTTTAAATAGAAAAGAGTGAGATTATAGTATCCCTGTTCATCTCTTTATAAACTATTTTGTGAATGCATTTTCGCCACTGATTATTTGTTTTATGTTATGCCTAGACTACTCCCTATCAATACATTTTTAGCCGAGCGCTACAGAGTGTAAGAATAAATAATATGATCTGTCAATTTGTGGATACATACAGGAAGTGGGCTGTGACTTTGATTACGATGATTATCACAAGTATATAAACGTTATAACTTATATCTACTTGTTTGTGATGATGCATTTTCAAATTATTACTCATAATCAATCATTTTTGCAGTTTTGTTCATGGAAGATTGTGTACATTATTAAGCATGCATCAACGAAGCACCTTGCAGTTGCAAGTGCGTCGGTAGACATTTGTACAGAGTGTTGGGCACACCAAAAAAGCATCATAGCTACTAGTTCTTTGTAATTTGAGGCATAGCTTGTTTGCTTCCACTCTGATTAGCCACAGACTCCATCCTAAGGGCTTTCCATGACAAGAGTATGAAATATTTGGTGAGTTTACTCTCTCATAGACTCTGCAGTATTATGCTTTATTTTTTAAATAGTTTGGAGCATGGTTTGATCGTATTCAGCACAGGAGGGCTGACAGAATGCAGGACAAATGCCCGGCCGTGATTCTTCACAAATTATCAGAAAAATCTTCATTTTGATGTCTAGCTACCTCATGCTGAAAATATATTGCTTTGTAAATGGCATATTGGCCTGGTTTCTCCCAGATTTAAATGAGAAATGACTATAATGAAATTACGCTGTGGTCTAACTAATATTTTTATTCAAAAATAAATACTTTTCTCCGTAAAAAGTAGATTGTAGTTTTAGTTTTATTTTGAATGTTGTAGAGGCTTCTCGAATGTGGCTAAAAACAGTGAAATATTTATTAAAATAAAAATAGATTAATAATAAATATTTTAAATATTTGTTAATTATAAAAATGTAGTATAATATTTAAATGGTGATATAATTTCTTGAGTCATTATTATTATAATATTGATAATAAATGTGACGTAGTGTTGGGTAGTCCATAAATTATTTGTGGAATATCAGAATTCAAGTAATAGTTTGAAATAATAGATTTTTGCAAGTCATGTATTTTAATCACAATAACAAGTACTTATTTTTGTAGGATTGTAATACAAGTATTTGTTGTGTACTTATGGATGAGTCATGACAACAATTGAAAGGTAGACTAATAATAGTTTGAAATCAACAAATTAATGGGCTAATAATAGTTTGAAATGAATAAATTAATACAAGTTGAATGTATCATGGTTTTACTAGGTTTATGAATATTATAGTTATTAGGGTTGATTTGACCTTGAATTTGATTCATATTAGATGCTGATTTTTTCAAGAACCTTTGTAATTTGATTGATTCAACATATATTTAAAATATTTATATTAAAAATAATTTTAAAAAATAAACATAATTTTTCAAATAGAATAATTATTAAATTTTTTAAAAATAAAATAGCTATAATAAATACTATCTTAGTTTTAGATTTTTAAAAATAAATATGGATTCTTTCTTTTTTCTTTTTTAAATATGATGGATAAAAATATTACACCATAAAATCCTACCAAATGCAAAGTAACAAAGAGGAAACAAGTTTTTATTTAACTTTTTAATTTTTTTTATAAACAATTTATTTACTTTTTTAAATATTAAAATTATTAATAAAATAATAATAGATTATGTGGAGAATATTAATAAAAGTATAGTAAAATTAGAAATGTGAAGTTATTAACATTATTAATACTAGCACTTGCACCTATCGAAGGTTCAAGGATTACTCTGATAGAAAACTATATGTATGTTTATATGTTAAGCATGTGTTTGTGCATGGGTGTGTATGGATGCCATGTGATGCAAATTCTAATTGTATGTTGTTGGATTAAACAATTAATAATAAGTGCTAAATAATGGAATGAAATTAATTTTAGACAAGTCTAGATTTTTTCTTGAAGAAATTAAGTATTATCTAATTGTGAAATATTTGATACAATTTAAAACATAAAGCAATGCAAATGAAAAAAGAGAGTTGCCATCAAATTGACAAAAAAACATTGCAAATGGAAATAGAATGTTCTCATCCAATTGAAAAATCAATATTTATTTGGCTTTTACGTGATAAGTGAGACTTTGGAGGCCTTTACAATTAAATTGCAATTGGTTTATCATTAAATGACAACTAAAACTTTTCACACTTTATGTAGCCTATGAACTAATTATCATATAAGAATAAGATATATTGAATTAATTTGTAATAAAATCTTATAATAGATTCGAAGATTTTTAAAAATACTATTATCATGTGAAAATAATATTTATATGATAATGTTATGAAAAATAAATTAATTGGTAGGTATTATATTATATTTGTAAGGTTTTTTTTTTTTAACTATCGTTGAGAAATAAAGAAAAATAATTATAATATAAAATTTAAAAAATTAGTTAATTAATAATTATATTAATTATTATAATATATTTAATAATTATATTATTATGGAACCATGGACACTAGAATAGTTATTTTTTATGTAAATTTTATTATTAAAAAATAATATTAACATTTTTTCTAATTTAAAAACATATTATGATATTATAACAAATAAATTTTAATCAATAATAATTAATTTTTTTATTAAATCATTATTATGGTATAATAATTTAAAAATATTATAAAATGATAATAAAGAGATCATTATTATAATTATAAAATATTGATTGAATCCATAATATTAGTAAAGTTTAAAAATATTAGAAAATTTTAATATAATTTTAATATAAAATTATGAGAAATTATTAATGATAAATAATATAAAGTTAGAACTAAAATAACAATATGATGTTAAATTAAAATTTAAAGTATAAAGTTAGAATTGTAATATTATATTATAAGAATATTAAAATTTTAATAATTAACAATCAATTATAAATAAGGTATTGAAAGTGTTTAATATAATGCAAAGGAAATTAAATATTAGAAATAGAAAATTAATTAGAAATATTATTTTTTAAAAATATTTGTATTATAATATTAAAAGAAATAAATTAATGTGTATTATATTATGTTTGTAAGCTTCTTTTTTTATATATAGTCATTTAGAAATAAATAAAAATAATTGTAATATAAATTTAAATGACATGATAAATTATAAATATTATTTTATTGTAATTAATTATGATACCAATAGTTGGTGGAAAAAATGCAACACGCCCTCTCGTACCACGTGTTTGGGGGGAGACTAGACCTTTGACCTCTTGCCTACAACGGGAGGCCTGAGACTAGACCTCGTGACCTCTTGCCTGTAATGGGATGCTTTAGCCAATCGAACTAGGCTTCTAGTTCTAACAAAAATTAATTTAAAATTATACATCGCTATAGTTATTATATTAAGAAAGGACTAGTTCTATAAGACAAAATAAAAACGAACTTTTCTTATTAGACCATTCCTCTTAACACAAATATAATTTTTTGTAACAGAAAAAATATAACTATGCCATTTTCTATAAAAACTCAAAGAAAATTTATATGAAAAAAGACAAGAAACTATTATACTTGATGTCAATAAACTTAAGAGAATAGTGTGTAAGTTTTGTAGACATACTATTTTTTAAAGTGAGTGCTCTCTCTCTAAAAATGTATTATGTTTGAGTGTTCTTAGAATTTGAAATTGTTACATTCAAAATAAAAATAAAAATTATTTTGATATTATTCATACACAAAGTAAAATGAAGAAAAGAAGAGACATTGAGCCATGTAGTAGTACTAAAATAGTATATATTTTGAATTTTGTCTATTTAGTATATTTTATGGAAGTAGATTATCATCACATATATTTATGTCATTTTACCTATATCAACACTTATCTAGTGCATTATCATTGCGCTCCTTACATGTTTCATTAAATGGTATTTTGTTAATGGAAGGAGTGGTACCTCCATCATTCTTAACTATTAATAGAATTGAGAAGTCAATATTTAGGGTTTAATTTAATTAAAAATGTGGATTCTTAGCTACCTTTTATTTCTACTAATATTTATAAAAAATAATAATTAATATCTACATAAAATAAGATAGTAATATTTTTTTTTTGCTTCGTAAATGCAGTCAAAGTTGCAAAAGATTATATTGATAATCAAAATGATTACATAAAAGATTTACAGATCATGTTTTCTCACAAAAGTCTTCTATAGGTTTTCACCCAAAATATAATATATATGCAGTGAATATATCATTACAAAGGTTGATACTATAGCCAAGCACAAATATTTTGAAAGAGGAACACCATGAAGATCTACACACAAGAGACGACACCATCAACTAATGCCTTGCAATTTCCTTGAATGTAAAGCCAAGAGATGGGGATGAGAGATCAAAACCCCAAAAAAAAACAAAGACCCCCTCTATCTATTCCACCTTCCAATAGAATTCATTAGAATTCACCACCTACATGAATCGTTCAAGCCACAAAAAATCCTCATGGTCTATGCCCACCACTTGTCTTAGAAAGTCTTTGCCAAGGGTTGCCCATTGATGATGTCGTGCCAGCTTGCTCATATCCATGTTCAAAAGGAACGACTACCTATTGACCACCGTACCTAGTTGCAACAATTTGGGAATGTCCAGTGGCCAAGGAATGCAAACTCCAAGCATCATCGAGACCACAATATTGATATCATCTAACAAGACCTCCTTCTTAAAGACCTCACAGAGAAGCAACAATGTTTGGAGCTTCGTCTCTCCCAAGTATAGAAGAGGGGCTAAGAAACAGGACAAGATGTCCATATTTACTCTATATTTGTCCACTAATAATAAAAAATCTCAGTTAAGTACCATTCAAATGGCTTCTATTAGGATTTAGGTAGATTGGAGCAATAAACATTAAAAATTATATGCATATTAAATAACCCATAAATAACAATGAAGAATAACACAAAAGAGATCAACATAAAAATTTAACGTGGCTCACCTAATATGGGCTACATCCACAACAACTTTGCTACACAATGATTTTATTATCCAGTGCAAAGCATATTACAATCTCACAAATGCCATACTACAACATACATCGCAGCTACTTATAAAAAGATTTTTGGAAGCTTCTAGAATTAGGGTTTTACAAAGTCATTTTTCACTTAGTAGGAAAACATTGACGTGTTAATGGAAATTTTTTTCGGGGGCTGCGCCCCTGAACCCCTGCTATCAGGGGCTACCACCCTCGAACCTCGGTGAGGATACACTACAAGTGTACTGAATTTGCATGATTAGTCACCACATACCAACAATCTCCCAGTTGGAGACTGATCTTGGATGACACAGCTGCACTTGCAACTCCCACTGGATTACAGGTCTAGCTAGTTTCTTATATCCACCATTACTAGTCGTGAAGGCCATTAGAAATTGATGAGGAAATCGGTTTCTTTTGTGTAACTGCCTTTGTGAGCATATATGTAGGATTTTCACTTGTGTGAATTTTCTCTAGCTTTAACTGCCCATCCTCAAAAACTAACCAGATGAAGTGGTATCTAAGCTATATATGCTTAGTTTTTGAATGTAGAGTTGAATTCATAGCAAGATGAATGGCACTCTGGCTATCAGTGTACAAAAGTCTATCTTCTTGTTGTTGTCCCAATTCCTCCAGAAAATATTGTAACTAAATCATCTCCTTGCTAGCTTCCGTAGCAGCAACATACCCAGCTTCAGTTGTTGATAGCACAACAACCTTTTGTAGTCTGGAAATCCAACTGATTTTAGTACCTCCTATAGTAAAAAAATACCTTGTAGTACTCTTGCTATCAATATCACCTGCCAGATAAGAGTCAACATATCCTTTTAGAGTAGATTTGTTCTTCCAAAACATAGTTTCTTTGATGTAGTACCTCTCAAATATAAGATAATCCATTTTATCACATTCCAATGTTCCATTCCTAGATTGCTCATATACCTGCTCACAACTCCCACTGCATGTGCAATATCTGGCCTTGTGCATATTGTTGCATACATCAACCTACCAACTGCTAATGCATATGGTATCTTAAACATTTTGTCTTCCTCCTCTCGTGTCTTTGGAGACATCTCCTTAGTCAACTTAAAATGACTAGGCAAAGGTTTACTAACTGCTTTTGCATTTTGCATGTTAAACCTTTTCAACACCTTCTCTACATACTCACTTTGAGATTTTTTGTTTGTTTGTTGTATCCCGTGTGATCCTCATACCAAGGATTTGTTTTACTACACCCAAATCCTTCATAGGAAATGAATTTGCTAATTTTTGCTTAAGTTCATTAATATGGTGCATGTTAGACCCGACAACAAGCATGTCATCAACATAAAGCAACATGATAATATAGATGCCATTACCCAATTTCTTAAAATAAACACAATAATCAGAATGACATCTTTTGTAACCTTGTTCATCCGTAAAACTATGAAATTTCAAATACCATTTTCGAGGTGCTTGCTTTAGGCCATACACACTCTTCTTTAACGTGCACACTAATTCCTCCTTACCCTTGAACTCATATCCCTGTGGTTGCTGCATGTATATTTCCTCTTCCAAATCCCCATGGAGAAATATTGTTTTCACATCTATCTTTCCAAGATGCAAGTCTTCCGCAACCACAAGACTTAGAATAGTTCTAATAGAAGTCATCTTTACAATTGGAGAAAATATGTCATCAAGATCTATACCTTTCTTCTACGCAATTTTTTTTACCATGAGTCTGGCCTTATATTTTTTCTTGCCTCCATCTTCTTCTTCGAACCTGTAAACCCATTTATTTGGAAATGCTCTTTTACTTGCAGGAAATTGGACTAAGTCCCAAGTCTGATTCTGTAACAAGGAATCCATTTCCTTTTTCATGCCTATCTCCCACTACTTTTTGGTATCTACCTGCATTGCTTCTTCATAACCTTTGGGTTCACCAGAATCAATTAATAATATAAAATATAACGATGGAGAAAATATTTGTGGAGGTCTAGCTATCCTTGTAGAATGTCTAACACTTGTAGGAATATGTGGGATAACTTGTTGTTGCTGAGCATCAGGTACCACTAGCATTTTATTTTCTGGAATCTCATCCAACACCGCATATTTGTTTTTGGCCTGTTCATGCTTCTTTTGCTGTAGCTGATCCCTATACATGACCTTCTCATTGAATATAACATCTTTGCTCCTAATGATTTTATGATTTTCATAATCCCATAACCAATAACCAAATTCTTCTACTCCATATCCAATGAAGGTACATTTTTTAGACTGATCCTTAATATTGGTTTTGTTTTCGATATCAACATGGACAAAATCTTCACAACCAAAGGTTTTTAGAAATGAATAGTTTACCTTTTTACCCTTCCATGCCTCCTTTGGAATGCCACCATCCAAAGTATTTCAAGGTCCCTTGTTTAATAAATAAACAATGGTATGTACATCATCTGCCCAGAAGTATAAGGGTAGTCCAACATGCAATCTCATGCTCCTTGCATGCTCCATAATGGTCCTATTCATCCTCTTAGACACAACAATTTCTTGTGGGGTTTTAGGAACCATTTTTTGCCTACAGATTCCATTGTATGAACAATAATTTTCAAATTATTTGCTGCAATACTCACCTCCATTATCATAATTGAGACACTTCAACTTTTTTCCTGTCTCATTCTCAACCATAGCTTTCCACTTTTTAAAAGTTTCAAATACTTTTTATTTTTGTTTAAGGAAATACAACCATGTTTTCCTAGTTGAATCATCAATAAAAGTATCATCAATAAAAGTAACATAATAACAAGAGCCACCAAGAGAAGATACCTGAGCTGGTCCCCATACATTTGAATGCACAAGCTTTAATTTCTCACTCTTCTTCTCTTTCCCAACCATGAGAAATTGAACTCTTTTCTGCTATCCATAAACAAAATTTTTGCAGAACTCCAAGTCAATCTGCTTTAGACGTAGTGGCAAATTTTTGGAGTGAAGGATCTTCATCCCTTTCTCACTCATGTGCCCAAGTATATGGTACCACAAATTTGTTTTTGTCCCTACAACAAGCGCTCTAACTATCTTAGTAGCAACTATTTTTGTATTAGCTAAGGTAGAATAAGTATTACCAATACACAAATATACTATGCCTATATTTTCACCTTTAACTACTACTAATGCACCTTTAGTGACCTTTCAAAATTTTTCTATAAAGGTAACTATGCAGCCTTCACTACCTAGTTGTCCTGCAAAGATTAAATTGCTTCTCAAATTTGAAACATGTCTTACCTCCTGTAGCAACCATTCATTTCCATTCTGCAACTTGATTTTTATCTTTCTTTTTCCAACAATCGACAGGGTTCATCATCACCCAAATATACCTGTTCAAAACCACCTTGAACATAATCTACAAAATATTTCCTATGGGGTGTGGCATGAAATGAAGCCCCTAAATCTATTTCCCAGGAATAATTAACATTATCTAAACATAGAATTAAAGAATCTTTCAATTTATTACTTGCAAGACTAGCTTCCTTACTGTCATCATGTTGTTCGTCTCTTTTTTTTCCTTTTTGAGACCAACAATCCTTCTTCAAGTGTCTTGGCTTACCATAGTGCCATTGATCCATTTTTCCTCTGGATTTAGATCTTCCTTTCTTTGACTTCCCTTGTGACTTCCCACAATTTGTTAGGATTTTTCCTCTCTCCTTTGTTCTTCCCGTTTTCTCCATAGTCAAAGCATTACCTAATGTTGAAGTCTCACCTGTACTTGTCTATCGCATTTCCTCATTGAGGATAACACCAACATCATCAAATTTCTATGTATTTGAACTAGAGACAGAGTTACTTACATCCATTACCAAGCTATTGCAGTTTTTTGACAAAGAACATAAACTGAAGAGAGCCCTCACCTCTTCATCAAAACTCACTTCATAGAATTTAATTGACTGGTAATTGTATTAAACACATTTAAATGATCTGTCATAGATCTACCTTCAATCATTTTTAGATTAAAAAAATGCTTCATGAGAAATACCTCATTAGAGGTTGAGGGTTTTTCATATAATTTATCCAAATGTTTTATCAGATCCAATGTTTTTTGTGCATCTATTATACTGAATGCCACAGTTGATGCCAGGCACAACCGAATGGTTCCTAGTGCCTTTTTATCTAGAATATCCCATTCTTCATTGGACATAGTAGCCTCTTTCTTTGTTTTTCCTTGCAATGGCCTCCATAGATCCTTTTGATACAAATAATCTTCTATATGTATCTTCCATAATTGATAACTTTGGCTGTTGAATTTCTCAACCTTGAATTTTCCTTCTTCCATTGCTCCCACTCAAATCTAGAGGTTTCCTTCCAATCAACCAAAATACACACGGATCTGATACCAATTGTTAGGATTCAGCAAGATTGGAGCAATAAACGTTAACAATTATATGCAGATTAAATAACCCATAAATAACAATGAAGAGTAACACAAAAGAGATCAACATAGAAATTTAATGTGGTTCACCCAATATGGGCTACATCCGCAGAAACTCAAACACCCAATGATTTTATTATCTAGCGCAAAGTAGATTACAATATCACGAATGCTATATTACAACATACATCCCAACCATTTATAACAAGATTTTTGGAAGCTTCTAGAGTTAGGGTTTTACAAAGTTGTTTTTTTCACTTAGCGGGAAAACCTTGACGTGTTAATGAATTATTCGGGGGCTGGACCCCTGAACCCTGATGAAGATACACTATGAGTGTACAATATTTGCATGATCGGTCACTACATACCAACAATATCCCACTTGGAGACTGATCAACCTGCACACCAAACAATCTCCCACTTGGGGATTGATCTTAGACGACACTGCTACACTTGCAACTCTTGCTGGATTACAGGTCTAGCTAGTTTCTTATATCCACCATTGTCAGTCATGAAGGCCAACATAAATTGATGAGGGAATCAATTTATCCTTTGTAACTTCCTTTGTGAACATATCTACAAGATTCTCACTTGTGTGAATTTTCTCTAGCTTCAACTGTCCATCCTCCAAAATTGACTGGATGATGCGGTATTTGAGCTGTATATGCTTAGTTTTTGAATGCAATGCTAGATTATTAGCAAGATGAATGGAACTTTGGCTATCAGTGTACAAAAGGCTATCTTCTTTTCATTGTCCCAACTCCTCCAGAAAACGTTGTAACCAAATCACCTCCTTCCTAGCTTCCATAGCATCAACTACTCAGCTTCAATGGTTGAAAGTGCAACAACCTTTTGCAGTTTGGAAATCCAACTAACTACAGTACCTCCTACAATAAAAACATACCATGTAGTACTCCTCCTACTATCAATATCACCCACTAGATTGAAGTCAACATATCCTTTTAGAGCATAATTTTTTCCTCCTAAACATAGTTTCTTTGATGTAGAACCTCTCAAATATCACAGAATCTATTTTACCGCATTCTAATGTTCCATTCCCATATTGCTCATATACTTGCTCACAACTCCCACTGCATGTGAAATATCTGGCCTTGTGCATACCATTGCATACATCAAGCTACTAATTGTTGAAGCATATGGTATCTTAGATATTTTTTCTTCCTCCTCTTGTGTCTTTGGACACATCTCCTTAGTAAACTTAAAATGACTAGGAAAAGGTGTACTAACTACTTTTTTATTCTACATGTTAAACCTTTTCAACACCTTCTCTACATACTGACTTTGAGACAAAAATAATTTTCTGTTTGTCCTATCTCATGTGATCCTCATACCAAGGATTTGTTTTACTGCACCCAAATCCTTCATAGCAAATGAATTTTCTAATTTTGCTTAAGTTCATTAATATGGTGCATGTTAGACCCAGCAACAAGCATGTCATCAACATAAAGCAATGGGATAATATAGCTGACATTACCCAATTTCTTAAAATAAACACAATAATCAGAATGAAATCCTTTGTAACCTCGTTTAGCCATAAAACTATCAAATTTCAAATACCATTGCCGAGGTGCTTGCTTCAGGCCATAAAAAACTCTTCTTTAACCTGCACACTAATTCCTCCTTACCTTTGACCTCATATCCTTATGGTTGTTGCATGTATATTTCATATTCCAAATCCCCATGGAGAAATGTTGTTTTCACATCTAGCTATTAAAGATGCAAGTCTTCCACAACCACAAGACTTAGAATAGTTCTAATAGAAGTCATCTTTACATCTGGAGAAAATATTTGATCAAAATCATACCATTTTTCTGTGCAAAACCTTTTACCTTGATTTTGGCCTTATATCTTTTCTTGCCTCCATCTTCCAAATCAACTGAAAAAGGTGGTCTTGTTAAGAGAGGACCGACTCACCATTAAGGGAGAATGGGTCTTGGCTCAACTTAGCAAGACCATTTTTTTCCCAATGAAATAATTTTATATTTAATTTATTCTTGTCGGGAAAGATCCTCGAGAGGTGTCAAAATGAAGGCCTACAAAGGAGGGTTAATAACTCCACTTAGCCTTAATGAATTAAGACCACCTATATAAATGTGAAAGAGCTTTAAAACACTTTATAAAACTTAAACAAGCTACACATTATGTTTATTTTATTTAGAAAGGGGCCCATAAGGCTTAATTAAGAAAATAAGTCCTAGAAAAATGTGAAAGTGTGCTACAACAGTTAACAACACCTTTGCAAAGGAAAAATTAAGGCATGTTTTTGCTAAATAAAGGTCTTAAAATAGTGTGAATGTTTACAAGACATTACAACACTAGTCCAAGACACCATTTGTTCAATTGTAATATCAATTATTAGATCAAGCAAGGAAAAGGATACTTTTTCCGTTACTACATTTTTCCCCCACTTTAGTGAGGGGATGACCCCATGTCAAACTCACACTAAAGTAGACATCCAAGACACCTAAGTATGCATCAATATCAAAGATACATGATCATACCCTGTCAAAGGCCAAGAAAAGAAAAACAAAGGATCAAACACAACTAATTAAACACAATGTGAGGTGGTGGTTGTTTGTCCATAATATACGCTACTCACTTTGGGGCCACGAAACTGTAGGTCATCCATGGGGTGAGTTTGTCCCAAAATATGTATGCTCACTCTGGGGTAGTGGAACCTCTACCTATCCACTAGGTGAGTTATCCCAACGAGGTGAAAAATGTGAGAATCAAATTAGCCTCTCATACCATACAAAAGCCATCCTCCTGACAACTTTTATAAGGCACCACAATGTAAATGCTTTTTTGTAAATGCTTTTGAATGTCATGTAAAAATTTTGTTAAAGGGGGTTTTTCTTTGTTCGTGTAACAGTCTTCCTCTTAGGGAGCATTGTGCCTAATGTCTCTAGGAGAGGACAAGCCAATGTTTCATATTACCACCCATGGGATACCTCATTCGATTTATGCCACAATAGAATATCGTACAATCTTGAACGTCATAAAACCCAATGAAACCACCAAGATGTGGACACATCACAAGAAAAAAGGAAAATCACGCCATGCAATTTTCC
This sequence comes from Sequoia sempervirens, assembly GCA_007258455.2. Taxonomy (NCBI): domain Eukaryota; kingdom Viridiplantae; phylum Streptophyta; class Pinopsida; order Cupressales; family Cupressaceae; genus Sequoia; species Sequoia sempervirens. Next base: position 195,292,363 of record VDFB02000008.1, on the reverse strand, counting down.
AAAAGATGTCATTGATGTATGCCCCCACTTTAAAGTGGTCGCTACACCCTCATTGTGAGCAATTTATTTAAAGTATCCAATGTTTTTAACCTACAAAATGAGATCTTTCCTCGGAAAACCCTATGCCAAGTCATATGTTTCTGAAGCAAGCTATGTCATGCAATAGGAAGGAAGGGTTGCCCCCACAAACACATAAGGGATCTATAGATTTGGGGTATGTATATCTATGCAACAATGTTGTCATAGAGCATGGAACCGTCATCATTCCCCAAATACACATAGAACTGGAAGAATAACAAAAAGAGAGCAAAAACAAAGAAAAAGTATTTTGGGTCAACATGGATGAAACATAAATGTCTCCTTGCATCATTGCCAAAAGGAAAAAACAAGACAAATGAAAAAGATAAAGAAAAATATTTTGGGTCAACATGGAAGAGACATAGATGTCTCGACACCTTGTGTCATCCCAAAAAGGAAAACACTAGAAAAAATAAAAAATGATTACGACATAGAGAAGAATGAAGGTACATATCGAAGAATGCACAAAAAGAGAGAGGAACATCAAATGAAACGTCATGAGGGATCACATTACGCACATGCAATCACATAAAGAAAAATGAAAAAGAAAAAACTACTAGTAAGGCACAGGTGAGTCAACCTAAAGCAGGTCATCCACCTCCCAATCTCGACTGGTATAAACAAAAGGCAGACAACTAGACAAAGGGACAAGAGCAAGTGTTGAACTAGGACACACACCAAGTTCAACACTATTTTTAGGAGATTTGTTATCTAAGGTCATGGAAGAAGAAAATAATTTATTCAACTCATCATGCATTTGTTCATCAATATTTTCACTATCAATGTCAGCATCTAAGTCAATCATAGTAGGATGTCGAATAAAAATGTCCATACAATGTTCTTTCTTATGTTGCGATGTGGGTTGAGAGTCATCATGCATTGCTTCAGGTAGGTTCGGATTTTGATTTTCTATGTTATTGTTTTTTTTTTGAGTTTGCAATCTATGAGAAATAGCACAATGTCTATGTCTACTCTCCCTATCACTTCGATTACTTTTCTGTTTATTGGAAATTTTCTTTTGTGTAAGAGCGGGTTTGTCACTCATAGGTTCCTTCTCTTCCTTAAGAGGACTAGAAGAAATGATAGGAGTTTCTTCAACCGCTTTCTCTTTGACTTTGTAAACTTGTTTGACTCTAGGAGGGAGAATGTGATTGCTTGTGTTATCTCATGGTCTCTTGTGGGAAATTGTAGGAGGTTGTTCTATAGGTTGTTCTTGTATGTTCAAGATTGTTTTTGGTTCAATCATTGTCTCATCAAGGATGGTTGGTTTGGTCATGGGTTGAGGCATATTTCAAAGGGATAGCTATGCTATTTTCTTTGCCTTGAATTTTATATGATAAGAAAAATAAATCTTCATGAGGCTTGATAGGTTCCATAGGCTTGGGCCAAAAGTAATCTAGCAAAAAATTCCCTTTTTCCAAGGCAGGATGGAATCTGCTATGATGCACAATGAAGATGTTATTACCAAATGGAAACTTTAGACATTTATACACAATCGAAGGGATGAAATTCATGGGAGAGAATCCATGGATAGCCTAGCTTCACATGAAATTTTTTTGATTGTGGAATGATGGAGAATGAGACTGTCAATGTTTTTGGTCCCTCTTTTAAAGGGAGATCTATTGAGCCTATCGTAGGGCAAGAAAATCCATTGTGTGTCTTGATCCATTCTTTCATATTGTCATATGTGTCTTGATATAGCTCATGCCCATATAAGAATTCTTCTGTGATCACGTTCTCTCCACAAACATGATCAATCAATATCCTATTAGTGGGCTTATTGTTGATTCAACCAGCTATGTAAAGAGGAGCATCAAGTGCACATTTAGATATGTCAATTTGTGAGAAACCAATGTCAAGATGTGATGAGGTAAAAGTAACCACATCAATATAATGGCCTCAATATACAAATATAAACCTTCCAGCCCAAATTACTCTGCCAATTGATTACCTTTAGCAAAAATAATTGCTTTCTTTTCTATGAATAATCGTACAAACTTATTTCTTGGAGTTGATTAAATTAAACTAACTTATGCTGATTTAATGGGTTAGTCTTGAGTATTTCATAGGTCAACTCCACCGTCGTTCACCATTCCAATCATAAGGGAAATGAATGTAGGTCTCATACTTTTGAAACCAGCGAGCGGGTGTCAAAATTCTAGGAGCACACGTTTTGGACGAGTCTTTATAATTCTGTTATTTTTTAGTTTCAAAGACTTTATGGCTCATGCAAAGCCTCTTTAATATTGTATATCATGGGATTTTAAGTCCCTTTTATCATGGGAAATCTGTTGAAAGACTTGATCGACTGAAAAATAGGATTTTTGTTAGTTGTTTTTCATATAAGTATGTAATTGTTACAAATAATGAAAAAAGAAGATTATCGTTATGTTTCCAATTTGTATTTTGAGTAAAAAATACCATATGAATATGAGTTTTCCCGCCACTCTTTGAATTACTGTGTAATATGGATGCATCTATGGAATGAAGTAACAAAGAGATTTTTCCAGTGCATGTGATCTGAAGTAGCAATAGATACACCCACGAGCTAGCCACTCGAGGGTTAGAGATAGATAGATAAGTATTTGTTTCATGTTTTTCATTTTCCTTTGATAGAATAGAAGTTGCATTTGTATTTTATTTTCATTAGTATGTTATACTGTTAGTGTCAAGCCTGCAGGTTGTAACTGATTCTGTAGCTTTTGAGCTTAACATTTGAGTGTCCGGAGCACCTTTCTTTAGTTGATTTTGATTAATGGTTTTATGATTAGCAGTTGGCTTGTGATTCTCTGCATTAGATAAATGTTTCCTAATTTCTTTACATGCTTTACTTCTTTAGCAATTTACACATTCTTTAAGTTAATCATTTCCATGCTTTCTAGTTTAATTGTGATGCTTTTCAGATTCTTAGTTTTCTGTCTTTTGATTTGAGTTATTTTCTTTCTTTCTAGATAGATGATTTATTGCTTTCTAGATTAGAGGCCACTTAGATTAGAATTTTTATTCAATAGAATAGTGCCTAAGAGAGAAGTTGAGATTTCCTCTATTGCATACAACCTTTGGACATTGCCCGATCGATATATTGATATGTTTATTCACTAAAGTGTTAGAACCTAATGAAAACCTATCACTTTTTGGCACCGTTGCCGGGGACCCTTTTTCCTAGTGTTAGTAGGAGATATCTTCAATACCTCCATTAGGGATAGGAATAGTTCTTTGGCTTCTTTTTTTCATGGCCAGGAAATGAGGCCCCCATGGAAGATTCATACCAAAAAATCCCTCAATCGACATACCAACAACAAGTAGGGAGGAAGGAAACTCGGAACAAGAACTTACTACGAAATTCACCAAATAGGGTCAACCTGAGACCGCCCCACATACTCTGAAAAGAGAACGAATAGTGGTCAAGTAGTATATTCTTTCACAAACCTTTGAACCTTGTGCCACTGAGAAATTTTTGGAAGGGGATCACATCCCCTCCAACACCATGGGTGACCGAAGAAACATTGCCAACAACCACAATAATGATAACCCTCCACCACACACATTCACTTATCCTATTGTTATTGATGCAAATGATGAGACGATAATGAAAAATATCTCACCGGCCTTCTTACCAACCTTTAGATTTTTTTCTACTAAGGATCTTGATCAGTTCCTATTTGAATTCAAATTCTCTTGTCAAATCTATGATTACAAGAATGATAATTAGAAACTGAAGCTTTTCCCTTCCACTCTGAAAGACTCAGCTATGCACTGGTTTATGGGGTTAGCTTCTCAGTTGATAACCTCCTAGGATGAAATGGAGACCATCTTTTTGGAGAAATATCATAGTTAGTGCAGGGTGAGTGATAGGAAAAAATAACTATTCAAAATAAGGTAGAATGAGAATGAAATTTTAGAGGATTACCTAGATAGGTTTATCTTCTTGTCCAAACATTGTGGTGGGGAAATTATAAGCCTCAATATTTTAAAGACCTTATTCCTAAAAGGTCTCAATGATGAAGCTCAGAGGAGCTTAGACTTAATGGTAAAAGGAGATGTGTCCCAACTGAGACTGGAAGAAATAACAGAATTGTGTCAGAACTTCTCTCGTACTCATGGAGGGATTAGGAAGTTCACCCCCTTACGTGGTTCTAATGACATAAATAAACTTTGTGAGGAATTGGCCAACTTCAAGACCAAAATTCTTGTCCAACTAAACACCACCTTAGATGGAATCCAGGCTAAAACCAAAAATCCTGAGACGTTGTCTATTTATTGCCCTAGGTGTGAAAACAAACATTTGCTAAGAGAGTGTCCCTTGGATAAAATTGACAAGATTGACATTTGTCAGGTATGTGACAAGAATCACCCCACCGATCAATGTGAACTATTAAATTCCATCAAAAATTCCAAGAAAAGAACAACTCTAGTTGAGGAAGAAGTGAATGTTGTCAGCCAGAGAACGGGGGGTAATTTCTCCTATGGCCAAAATTCCAATCCTAATTGGCAACCCCAATCAAATTGGAACAATAATCAATGGGAAACGCCCTAGCCTTAGGCACCACCACCAGTACCATCTAACTGGGGAACCTATCCTTGGGGACCACCAAACTGGAAAAACCAATCTTGGGGTAACCCTCAGTGGCCCAACCAGTCTCAACAGCAATGGTACCCTCAAAATTCCATTCCTCAATGGAATCAACCCCAACATTAGTTCTATTCTAGTCCTAGGAGGATGCCTAACCACTAGACTCTCTTACCACCTCCCCAAAACACTCAATAGACTGAACAAGTTAACCAACTGTCACTTCCGGTGCAACCAGTCCCTAATCCAAAGAACAATTGTCTGAATACTCTAGTGTATTCCGCCGAATAGGACAATGCCACCAGAATCAATGCAATACACTGTGGAAACCTACAGCTGAGGTTTGGTAAAACACTTTCACAACCAACTATCGAAGAAATCATAGATGAACCTACCTAGAAGTCTGCTGAGGAAATAATGATAACACCCGCACCTATAGAACAAACCCTAGACAATATGCAACATGAAACCGACCTGCCATCTTTAGTAGGAGCTGCTGACCTACCTCAAGAGGAGGAGGGCCAGTCTCCAACTGAATCTTTGAAAAATACCATGACTAAAGAAAAAACCAAATCCCCTTTATCAGAGTGATTGAAACCAATCTCTATGAAAGATGCTCCAGAAACGTCACCTACGAAAACTGCATTGATATAGGAAATTAAACAATTGCAGATTGAAGTTCCCTTGTTACAAGCAATTAAAGAGATCCATGAGTTAAACCAGTTGATTAAATAGTTGTGCATCAAAACCCTAGAGAGGAAGCCAAAACAAATCAACAATTTTCATATCAATGGGTACCTAGCTGATTTGTTAGCTAGAACAGTTACTGCTCTGAAATATGATGACCCAGGAAGTCTACTTATAACAATAATAGTTAACGAGGTAGAAATAACCAACGCTTTAGTGGACCTTGGATCAACCATTAATGTAATGACTATTGATGTGATGGAAAAATTGGGACTCACTGATCTATGCCCCACAAGTATAGTCCTACAGATGGCAAACCAATCCATAGCTATTCCCAAGGGCATCATTGAAAACATTCTTGTTAAAGTAGATGGATGGGAATATCTAGTGGATTTCTAGATAATTGAATCCCTTATGCCCAAAGATAGTTATCAAATAATTTTGGGGTGACCATGGCTAGCTACAGTTGCAACCAAAATTGACTACAAGGAAGGAGGAATGACAATCTCCCATGGAACCAATAGCAAACAGTTGTTCTTGTATCCTCCTACCAAGCCTGCTAAACATAGCAAAGTATGGGTTGATGAACCAGAAAGTTCTACTGGACAGGAAAACTTGGCTTGACTGGCCATTGTAGTCATTAAACAACATGGTGAAGAATCAGAGGATGAATTAGAGAATGATGTGGAAAGTATTGTAATAGACTCCAGTAGTGAAGAGATGTCAGACGTAGAAGAAATCCTAGGACACCCAATCAACACAAATCAAGTAGAATTTGATGATGCTAAGTTTATTGGATTGTATTTCCCTTTGATGAACTTAGTTCCAAAAACTTGCCATTTCTTTGTAGATGTTGCTAGGCTTCATAAAACTATACCGCACATCTCTCCACTTAACACACTGACAATGCCCATTCACACTGTCACATCCAATTATCTTGGAGTCAAAACCATTATGTTGCTACCAGGAAAAACCTTGAACATCAATAGTTGGTTGATTGAGACGGAAGAACAAAGATTGTTTGATACCTTGGTGAATAGATCTAAAGCGTTCACCTAGGATTATAAAGATATGAGAGGAATACATCCTAGTGTGTGTACACACCATATCTATATTGAGGATGTTCAACCTATTTGCCAACCACAACAAAGACTCAATCCTGCTCTTAAAGACATCGTTAAAACTGAGATTGAGAAACTCTTGCAGGTAGGATTTATCTACCCAATTTCTGACAGCAAGTGGGTGTCACCCTTGGTTGTAGTTCCAAAGAAGAATGGGAAGTGGAGAGTGCATGTAAATTATAGGGAGCTTTACAAAGCAACGCACAGAGATTATTTTCCCTTGCCATTTGTGGACCAAGTGCTGGATAACTTGGCTGGGAGGAAATATTTTTCATTCTTGGACATATTTAGTGGATACAACCAGATACAGATAGCAGTGGAAGACCAGGATAAGATGACCTTTACTTTCCCTTGGGGAACATTTGTGTATAGGGTTATTCCCTTTGGGCTATGCAATGATCTTGCCACCTTTCAGAGGGCCATGCTAGCTATATTTGCTGAGTTGGTAAATGAGTACGTGGAAGTCTATATGGACAATTTCACTGTATATGGTTCAACCTTCGATGAAGATCTCACAAATCTAGACAAGGTGTTAAAGTGATGTGAGGATCATCGGTTGTCCCTCAGTGACGAGAAATGCTTAATCATGGTGGAACAAGGAATAGTGCTAGGACATCATATTTCAGCCGAAGGGATTAAGGTTGATCCCAAGAAAATTGAAGTCATACAACAACTTGAGATTGTAAAGACTCAGGCTGATGTCAGGAGTTTCTTAGGGCATGTTGGATACTACCGAAGATTCATAGAAAACTTTAGCAAAATCACACCCCCAATGTTTTCTCTCCTTCAGAAAAATGTTGACTTCATTTGGACACCTGAGTGTCAATCCTCATTTAAAATAATTAAAGAGAAACTCACCTCTACCCCTATCCTTCGAGGACCTAACTAGAAATTGCCATTTCACATTTATGTCGACGCGTTTGATGACACCATTGGAACTGTTCTAGGGCAAGAAGATGAGAATGGAGGGAAACATGCTATATATTTTATCAACAAAAATTTGATGCCAATAGAGAAGAATTACACCACAACAGAGAAGGAATTCTTGGCTGTAGTGCACATCATTAAGAAATTTAGACATTATGTCACTGGATACAAAGTTACAGTGCACACAGTCCATGCAGCCATCAAATATCTCATGAATAAACCGATGGTAAATGCAAGGATAATTAGGTGGTTACTCCTCTAGGAGTTTAATGTGAAAATTGTTGACAAACTAGGGAAGTCCAACGTAGTCACAGACTTCTTATCCCAGATTAAACATGATGGCGATTGTGCTCTGGTACAGGATGAATTCCTAGATGAAAATCTGTTTTCCATCTCCATTAAAGCTCCTTGGTTTGCTGATATTGCAAATTACTTAGCCACCACAGAAGTACCACCTCACTTCTCAGAAAAACAAAAGAAACGCCTCGTCAGAGAGAGTGCCCCTTTTAAATGGATTAATGGAATCTTAGTTCGATGTGGAACCGATATGGTTTTACAACGGTGTGTTAGGGCAGATGAGACCTATAGTATCCTTAGGGCCTGTTATGATGACCCTTCTGGAGGGCATTATTCTGCTAAAAGGACAACTCATAAGATCTTGGGAGCAAGATACTATTGGCCTTCAATGCATAAGGATATCAAGAAGTACGTTCATAGGTGTGATGAATGCCAAAGGATAGGAAGACCAACCACATCCAGTGAAATTCCCCTACAACCTTAGGTAGTCCTTCAACCATTTGAGAAATGGGGATTGGATTTTATTGGCCCTATGGATCCCCCTTCGCAAGGGAAAGAGTATATTCTAGTCTGTACTGACTACATGACTAAGTGGGAAGAAGTACAAGCACTATGTGTTGCTAGGGAAGAGCAGGTAGCTGAATTTCTTTATAATAGAATCTTTCTTAGATTCGGGGCCCGGAGAACAATTGTTACATACCAAGGCCCCCAGTTTATGTATAAAGTCCTATTGACATTCACAAATCACTTCCAAGTAAGTCACAAGAAGTCCTGACCCTACCACCTGCAAACAAACAGACAAGTTGAGGTCACAAATAGGGAACTAGAAAATATTTTGACAAAAACGGTTTCCTCAGGAAGGAAAGATTGGGCTAGGAAACTACCAAAAGCTATCTAGGCCTACAACATGACCTAGAAGTCAACCACTAGCTATAGCCCCTATGAGTTAGTCTTTGGGAATAAGCCCCTCTTTCCCATTGAATTCGAGCTCCAAACCCTTAGGATGGCCATGGAATTGGGCATGGATCTTAAACAAGCTCAAATCGAGAGAGTCTTACAACTTAGTGAACTAGACGAGCTTCGTCTGGATTGCGTCCATTAAATTGAATTGATCCAACAACATAAGGTTTGGCATGAAAAAAATATCAAAGAGAAAGAATTCCATACCGGGGATTGGGCATTGTTGTTTGATTCCAAATCCAAGGACCATCAAGGGAAACTTAGGACACACTGGCTTGAACCGTATGAGATTTCTAAAGTGTTTGCTAATGGTTCGGTCTAGTTAAAACCAATTTATGGTGACACCCAAACTTTCTTGGTTAATGGGCATCGATTACACATTTACCATAAATCTATTAACAAAGAGGAGTTTACAAAAATGGTAGAAATGCAGGGAGAAATCAATTGCATTGACTCTGCTATGGTAGGGTCAATATAGTTGTCAAGCAAATAACACATAATATATATATATATTCCTAAAAAATTCTTCAATTTTCTCATCAATTCCATCATTTGGACTTGGCTAAAGTTTTTTTTACATTTTGCAGGACTTCATCTTTTGGTGAACCCAATTTCAACGCACCCTACTAAGATGCTCTAGAATCCTTGAGAATTGTTGCTGCGATACTTTGAAATCCTTGCATCAGATTAGTTCCACTTCTTATCCTGATCCTATATTTTGCAGCATCATACAATAGTGCTTTAGGGAGTCAAGGCCAAAGTGTCACAATCTTCTTCCTTCCAGCTGCATCTTTTTAACAATGCTTCGAAATTATGCTGTTTCTCCTCCAACTACATCTTTTCAGCGATGCTCTAGAATTATGTTGTTTCTCTTTCAACTGCATCTTTTCAGTGATGCTCTAGAATTCTGTTGTTTCTCTTCCTGCCGCATCTTTTCAACAATGCTTCAGAATGATGATTGGATGCTCTGAAATTCTGTTTGGATGCTCTGAAAATTTTGGTTGTTGCTCCGGTTGCATATTTCGACGATGCTCTATAAATTTTGGTCACTGCTCCTATGACATCTTTCAGTTATGCTCCAGAATTCTCAATTTGGTTACTCTATTTCGATGAAATCTTTCTAAATAATCCGAGAACTCTCTTCTTCTCTACTTTGGTCGCATTACTCGATATTGTTTTGATTTTTGTATAAAATTTTATTTTTCAAAGTTTCTCTTATTTTTCTTAAGTTCTGCGCATGCCCATTCTTTAATGTCGCTTCAAGATCCAGTCCCTTATGATTACTCCGCCATATCAAATCAAATATTTCCATAATAAATAATATTATTATGACACCATTTTTGTCATAATAATTTCTGTCATTATTTCAACCATCCCATCCACGCCATTAATATCTGCAGCCACCTTCGCCAACCATATAACTATCTAATTACGTCAGCACAGGTAAGTAATGTTTGATCTAACGACAAAACCTAAGGTATGTGTGAATTTATAAGGGTTGGTATTTATTTTGAATAAAGGTTAATTAATTAGCATGATCTATTCCCCTTGTAATTTTGAAACTTGTGCCCCTTTACATGATTGGTGAAAGTACAACTATTGTAATTCCCTATGGAAGGTTGTCATAATGATATAGTAAGGTGACAAGAAAGCAGATAATTAATTCTTTTCCCATCGAGTATATCAACACAAAAGTCTCTCTCCATCTATAATTTAGAGAAGCAAGCATTTCAGAGTTCTAAAATATTTCACTAGGAAGCAAAGGAGATGGGAGGCAATAAGAAAAAGTCTGAGCCAAATTCTGTAGTGCCATTGCTGGAATTAAGCAATATAGTAGCTTTATTTTAAAGGGTTGGATGGCTGGACTTCATGAAACAATTCGAAGGGCACAAAGAACAGTCGGTGAAAGAATTCGCCAAGAATTTTATAGATGGGAAGACTATGGTGCACATAAAGCCATTTTGGGTAAGTACGAAAGTCCTTGCTCATCTTTCTAGTCTTGAAAATAAAGGGATTCATTTGAATGAAAATACCCACGTCCCTTATCAAAAGTTAATAGATTTGTTCCATAGGGAAGGGGAACCCCAACCTGTACTAACCATAAGCACCAGGGGGAAAAATAAGAGAATTCATAGAATGTCTATTCCAAAACCCTAGAGGTCTACTGTAGCCTGGATTATAAAATATTTCACTTGTGAGAGACAAATGACTATAGTAGTGGGACCCCCTTTCTTCCTGCTGACTCATTTACGCCACAACATTGAGGACCCTACCCTTAGGGTAAATTTACCAGGCTTTCTTTTCCATTCAGTCACCTCTATGATAGAAAAGTATAAAATTGGGATGGGGCCCCTTAAACATCATGGTTTGATACAGCTAATATGTAAATATCATTTCCCCAATAAGCCAAAGAAGAAGTGGCAAAGGTTCCAATGAAAATTTGAAAATGAAGAACCGGGGAGGTCATTTGAGGAAGGGGAATCCACTAAACAAAATGAAAAATTTGTAGAAGAACCCTCCTCAGAGGCATTAGGCGCCTCTGAGTCCCAACATACCTCCATGACTCCCAGTGGTGATGCGCTGGAATCCTTGCCAAATTAATTACAAACCCTAGGACAAGAAGAGGGGGTGGGAATTTCACATTCCAAAGAAGATGAGGAGACCCATCGAAAGAAAAAGAAACGAAGTAAAGTTGTTTCTCAAATAACCCCTCCTCTACGGAGGAGTAAACGGTTATCTTTAGGGGTCAGTGAAATTGAACCCCAAGATATAGGCAACAATTCAAAAAGGAAAAAGGCTAGGACTCTAGTAAAGGTGGTAGAAATTGATAGTCCACCTGATAATGAGGAAATTGAAGAAACATGAAAGCAAGAGGAGGAACTTCCCAAGGAAGAGGACAAAGAAACCTTATCACCTGAAGAGTAGGAAGGGGAGAAAGCACAACCACCACACTCAGAATAGAATGAAGATGAACTTGTAGGAGGATTCTCGTCCTTCCTTGACAAGTTGGACAACATACCTAAATTTTTGGAAATAGTGCCTTAGGCAACTCCTCATGCATCTTTCTATGTGGATACTGATGAAGGAGAAGACATACCTCATATAGATGGAGAAATTCCTTGCTTCTCCTTACCTAAAGAAATTGAAGAAGGAAGTATGCCTGATATTGAGAATACAAAAGAAGTAGAAGAAGTGCTTCTTGAGAGCACTGAAACAAAAAATGCACCCCATATTGATGAAAAAGTGGAAGAAGTGCCTCATTCATCCCTTCTTGAAGACAAAAAAGAGGAAAATGCACCTCATCTTGATGAAGAAATCCCTCATGTATCCTTCTCTGTGGAAATAGGGGATGAAGAATCTAGTCGAAGAAATGAGGAATTAGAAAAACTAAAGACAAAAATTGAAGGGTTAAGGGCCAGGTTGCAGGATGACGAAGCACAAATTAATCAACATAAAGAAGAAATGGAGGTGCACATTGCCATTGTCCATAAAATGAATCAGGAAATTGCAAAATTAACTGCACAAATGGAGGAAAAAGACAAGCTTATTGAGCAGCTACAATTCCAAATCCAACAATGTAATCGACAAGGTAAGCAAAATCAGGATGCTCTATGTGAAAAAGAAAAATGTATTCAATATTTGAAAAATAATTTTATGCAATTATTCAGTACTTTTGAATAAGAAAAGAATCGACAGGAAAATGAGTTGAATGCCTCTATGAGTAAAATTGTGGAGCTAGAACAAGGTTTACAAGAAAGTGATACTCAACCAATTATGGAATCAAAGGGGACACAAATTGAACCTATTGTTATAGATTGGTTCCTGGTATGTATTCCCCCAATGCTTATGAAATGGATAGAGAATTGTTACCTCTTGAAGGATGTGGAATTTGAAAATAATAGGTTAAAGAGGGAATTAGTCATGTTAAAAGAATCTTTCCATCAATCATATAGGGGTAAACAAGATTCCTGTGAAATTGGTGAGTTACTACTATCCTGTAGAAGACCATCTAGGCTGTACTCTATGTTTCTTAATGAGCAACTTTTGAAATGGAAGTTGTAAAGAATTCGCCAAAACTAGCCTCATGACCTGGATGTCAAGGAATTTGTAAAAATATTTGTTGAGTCACTCCCTGAATAACAAAATTTTCTATTTGAATTCTTTGTTCACAATTTGATCCTAGAAAAGTATACAAATTTATTTATTAATCTCTTTGTAGGAGAAGTAGAATTAAGATCATTCCTGTCCACTATGAGAAACCAAATTCATTGTCAAGACAAACCAAGAGAGTATGCTCAGGGAGAAAAGATTGTAGGGTTGCAAATAAGATACCCTCATGGGAAGCCTCTCTCTATCAAAAAATAGTTTCTGGATGTCAAAAGTAAACGGGGAGCACATGTCAAATACGATAAAAACCTCAGGGTGGCTCATGATTACTTTCAAGAATAGGGGCCACATTTAATAGGACCAACATGGCATGCATGTGAAGAAAGGTACACCCCTCTTCCAATGCATCTCAAGAAGAGGGAAATAATTTCACCTCTCAATATAAAATTGTCCTACAAAAGAGCAACAACTTTGATCAAAATTATGGAGGACTTTAAGACCAATTGGATTGGTATGAGGTACAAACCTCCCTTGCTTCTTTCCCCACCACCTTCGGTGTACACCAACCTGGACCAAAGTGAAGACAATTTTTCTAGATGGAAACAAAGGGTCACTTTTCATCGAGGATTCTTGAGGAATCTAAATATATTAGACATAGAGGCAGATGATTTGTATGATCTCAGTGCTAAATATGAGGAAATGAATAGAAGGAATGATGGATAGGGGACACACCACAGAGTAGGAGGACTTGCTCAGAATTAGGAAGGGGAGGAAATGATGAGGTAAAAGTAACCTCATCAATATAATGGCCTGAATATACAAATATAAACCTTCTAGCCCAAATTACTCTGCCAATTGATTACCTTTAGGAAAAATAATTTCTTTCTTTTCTATGAATAATCGTACAAACTTATTTCTTGGAGTTGATTAAATTAAATTAACTTATGCTGATTTAATGGGTTAGTCTTGAGTATTTTGTAGGTCAAATCCACTGCCGTTCACCATTCCAGTCAGAAGGGAAATGAATGCGGGTCTCATACTTTTGAAATGCAGTGAGCGAGTGCCGAAATTCTAGGAGCACACGTTTTGGCCGAGTCTTTATAATTTTGTTATTTTTCAGTTTCAAAGACTTTATGGCTCATGCAAAGCCTCTTTAATATTGTATATCATGGGATTTTAAGTCCCTTTTACTATGGGAAATCTGTTGAAAGACTTGATCGACTGAAAAATAGGATTTTTGTTAGCCGTTTTTCATAAAGTATGTAACTGTTACAAATAATGAAAAGAGATGATTATAGTTATGCTGTCAATTTGTCTTTTGAGTGAAAACTACCATACGAATATGAGTTTTCTTTCCACTCTTTGAATTATTGTGTAATATGGATGAATTTGTGGAATGAAGTAACAAAGAGATTTTTCTAGTGCATGTGATCTGAGGTAGCAGTAGATACACCCAAAAGCTAGCCACTCGAGGGTTAGAGATAGATAGATAAGTATTTGTTTCCTATTCTACATTTTCCTTTGATAGAATAGAAGTTGAATTTTCATTTTATTTTCATTAGTATATGTTATACTGTTAGTGTCAAGCCTGGAGGTTGTAACTGAGTTCGTAGCTTCTGAGCTTAGCATTTGAGTATCTAGAGCACCTTTCTTTAGTTGATTTTGATTAATGGTTTTATGATTAGTAGTTGGCTTGTGATTCTCTGTTTTAGATAAATGTTTCCTAATTTCTTTACATTCTTTACTTCAACAATTTACGGGTATGTGCAAGATCATGATGGGCCAAAAAGTGGCAATATTATGGGTATTTGTAGGGTATGTGGCTGATGACTTTTTTTTACCCAAAATTGATGAAACAAAAAGGGTTTTTAGAGGAGATTCTCAACTTTCCACCAATATAAATTATGCTTTAGTTTGAATTTAATAAATAATTACTATTCATTTTCTATTAGAATTACGACTAAAGTCCTGATCGATAGGCTGATTGAAAAACATCTATAACTTTCAAACGGTATGCCATTTTTTGAATCTAAAACATGCGTCACATTCTATGCTTCACATACTATAGGATTAAAAAAGAAAAATTAAATTTCATGAAGTTTTGACCAAGTTAAGGTGGTAAGACATACAAGTTTTTATATTTTTTAAAAGTTGTAATAAAAAATTCATAATTAATTATTTACTTGAAAAACAATTACAAAAAAATATGCATCACATCCAAAAATGAGTCCTCTACTTATATATAAAATCTTATAAAAAATATTATCATTTTATTATGGTTAGGGTGGTCAGACAGACACCTACTTCTTATTTTTTCCCTGAAATTTAAGTACTACTTCATTGAAATTTCACATTTTCACCAAATAGATTTTATTTATTTTAAAATAAACCTAGTAGTTTAGAAACTACATTCAATTTTCTACAGATTCTATTCTTACATATTTTTGAAATAATATAGATAACTTATTCAAATTTTTACATCAAGTTGCCTAACATTGATTTTTCTAAATTTTTTGCCACTTAAGGGCCTGTTTTTTCCATGATGATCCTGCACATACCCTTAAACACATTCTTTAGGTTAATCGTTTCCATGCTTTCTAGTTTAATGGTGATGCTTTTCAGATTCTTAGTTTTTTGTCTTCTGATTTGAGTTATTTTCCTGCTTTCTAGATAGATGATTTATTGCTTTCTAGATTAGAGGCCCCTTAGATTAGAATTTTTATTCAGTAGAATAGTGCCTAAGAGAGAAGTTGAGATGTCCTCTATTGCATACAGCTATTGGACACTGCCCGGTCAATATATTGATGTTTTTATTCACTAAAGTGTTAAGACCTAACAACAGCCTGCCAAGAGGTTTTCTATTCAAGCCCATATGAGGTTTAGCTCGATAGATGCCATCACATTTTCCATGGGATGTTGTTCAATGTTTTTCATATTATCATCATTTGTGTCAACATTCATCACATTAGTCTTCATTTCACTAGCTTTGAAAAATGAAATATTATGTTTAGGCATGGTATTTGTAAGGATTTGAAAATTTTGATTAGGAGGAGCTACAAACTTATTTCCTTGATCATTCACACCTTCGATTAGTAAATGATTAGAATCAATAAGGTCTTGCACAAGATGTTTAAGACACTTACATTATTCTGTACTATGTCCATTTGTTTGATGGTAATGACAATAATCATTTTTTGAAAGCCTTTAGGCAGTGGCATAGTAGGGTCACATTCTCTAATAGGAGGTAACGTAAGCATTTTCTTGTCAGTGAGCCGCAACATGATATTGTTAAGGGCATCGAGTAAAGGAGTGAACTATCTCTCCCTATCCCCGAAAGGAGTTGTTGTTTTTATAGCAGCCACTTGATTATTATTTTGTTGACTTGTTTGAGGAGGGTTTAATTGTTAAAATCCCTTATTTTGTTTCTTGAATGATTGATAGTTGTTTTTAGTTGTGGATTCAATCCTTTTAGGACAATTAGGGGAATTTTTCACATTACAACCACTAGTCGAGTTTTGATGGTCATGAAGGGATGTACATAGTTGTGTGAAGGATTGAAAACTTAACATTTCAAGTTTCTTTTGGATTTTATCTTGTATGTTGGAAATGAACATTCTTTGAAGGTCAACATCAAGAATCTTAATGTTCACTTGTGAATAAAGTGTTTGATATCTTCCAATGAAATTAGTAACTTTTTCATCCTGCTTTTACTTGCATGTCATTAGATCCACAAGGGCCATCTTGGGACCCATGTGAATATGGAAGTGGTTGTAAAAGGAATCAATCAATTCATTGAATGAACCAATTGAATTGTTTGGTAGAGTTGAAAACCACTCTAGAGTAGTATCCTTCAAGGATCTAGGGAATAACTTAGCCAATAGTTTGTCCTTAAAGATGCGATCACTACACAAGGTTGTGAAGGCAAAAACATGGCTTATATGATTTCCTTTCCCACCATATTTATCAAAGAGATGGACCTCTATACCTTGTGGCATTTGTGCTCTTAATATGTCGAGGGAGAACGTGATGGACTTGATGTATTGAAAAGGTTGAATATTATTGTGCTGTTGTAATGTTGCCACTTGTTGTTGAAGGGATGTCATGGTTTAAAAAAGTGAATTAATGAGAGGGTCATTTTGGTTATAATGTTGAGGGGAATAAGGTGGTGTAGTGTATGTATGCAGAGGGCTAGTGATTTTAGGTTATTGAAGGTGGATTGTTGAGGTATTATTATGTTTGAAGTATTTCCTATGGGAATACCTATGGAAGTGTATACGGTGCCTGTAGGTATGACTCTTGTGGTTGGTTGAATGGTAGTTTTTGGTTGAAATGTTGTTATAATTTGGAAGGTTGTTGTAGGTTGGAATGTTGTTGTAAGTTGTGTACTAGTGTATGTAGGGATGGGCATTGCTATTGTGGATTATAGAATTGGAATTCCACCTTGACTTTGAGTAGGTTCCAAAGCTTGAGTGGAAGTGGTAATTGTAAGGATGGTGTTGGGAATGTTAAGGACATTTGTGTGGGAGGTGAAGTCATGGTAAATGAAGTATGAAAACTATGAGCCATGGAGGGTTGATTCTCAACACTATTAGAAAGAGAGTTAGAGTACCCAAGATCCACGATAAGTGAGAGATTGTCAGATGAAATGAGCCTCAAACTATATCTTATAATAGTATTGAGAATAGGAAACCAAGTTGTAAAGCTCATGCAAGTTTTACAAACCTAGTGTGCAAACCCTATAATGGAAATGCAATATCCTAGAATGAAATGCAATTTTCAGATTCTAAGCAATGCAAATTATTGATTAAACAATGAAATAAGTTAAAAAATAAATGCTTTAATTGAATTTTGAACTTTTAACAATGCACTAAAATGAAACAATTTATGCTAAATACAAAGAAATTGATGAAACATCAGATTAGGAAATTGAAACAACAAGATGAATACACAAAACAAAATCTAGAAACTAAGATTTTAATGTCTTGAAATTATAGATCTGTAGCTAATAGGGAGTCATTCTCTAGTAAGGGCGAATGGGTCCTAGTTAGGTCTTTTTGGGATCTTTCTATGGATTTTAGAGTCAATTTTAATGTCTTGTCAGTTGCTAGAAGCTTCAGCTCATACCTAATCAGGGACTTGTTCACCAATGAGGGCGAATGGGTCTTGGTAAGGTCTTTTTAAATTGTTTTTTAATGATTTGCAATTTCTTAGATTTATCTTTCAGTTCCAAGTTGTAGATAGTGAAATGCAACTTAAGATTTTCCAGGAATTCAATGCAAAAATGCAATAGAAAGGTGAAATGCGAGACCTAGTTTGAGATGCAATTTTGTTTTGATTTTCAAATGTAATTGAATGAGGTCTAAATGAGATACAAAGTGACTGATTTGTTTTTGTAATTTTTAGACTTAGAAAGATGCAATACAATGCAAATCTAAACCCTATATGAAATGCAATATTTTAATGCAAAAGAAGAAACCCTAGTTTGATGAAAATATAAATGCAATGAATGCAATATTTTAGCTTAATATTCAATGAAAAAATCCAAAATTCAGAAAATTGCAGTGTTGAATAAGTCGGGTTCACCAAAAATGATATGGTGAAAATAGGATCCACCAAAATGGGGTTGTGCAAGATGATGGATCACTAATTTTCCCAAGACAAAATCACTTCCATTATGCAAAATAAGATGCAAATAACAATTATAAATACAACAGGTCTAGCTATTATAGCAACTATGAGGAATTTTTTGAGAGAATAAAAAGTTGTGTACCTATCTAGAAAGTTGCTACTTTTGAGCTATAGAGGACTCATTCGCCTTCAGGGGTGAATGTGTCATTTTAGGGTTTCAGAAAATTGATTTCAAGATCCCGTACTTTGATTTCTACACTCTTGAAACCCTTGTTATCAAGTTTTGGAAGCCTATAATTAATTCTGTAGAGCTCTTTCCGCGATCTTGCACCTTGAATGACAAATTTTCAACCTTGACAATTTTGACAACTTTAATAATCTTGCTCTTCAACCTGTAAATCTGTAATCACATACTCAAGGAAGAAAAACTTGTTGATTTTTTAGTGAATGGGGGTTTTCCTCAGTCAAGCCCCTTGTAGGTAATTAAACCAAATGATGAAATAAGATAATGAGGCATGAACATGAAATGATGCAATTAGAACCTTGCCATGGTGACATGATCTTTGAATTGCTGCAATAAACTCTTGAATTCTACCTTGAAATTCCTTATGAATGCTCTTGAAATGCTCTAGTAGACTCCAATTTTTATAAGGATTCTCTTGTAAACTTGCTAGGAGAAACAATGTGAATTAACACCTTATTTATTCTAAATTGGGAGATTAACCCCAAAATTCAAAGAATTAAGGTTGACACCAAATCTAGAAAGAAAGACAATTAAATTCATGCAAGAATGAAATTCAAAAATTAAGGTCTCATTAAGGGAGGACCCATTCACCACTAAAGGTGAATGGGTCCTGGCTAAGTTTCCAGGATTGAGCTTCGGGGAGCTGAAAGAAGGCCAAAAACCCATTCCAGATCAACTAAAAAAAGGGTGTCCTATTAAGAGAGGACCCATTCACCATGGAGGGCGAGTGGGTCCTGGCTCAACTTACGAGGACCAAATTTTTCCCAATGAAATAATTTGATATTTAATTTATGCTTTTTGGGAAATATCCTTGGGAGGTGTCAAAATGAAGGCCTAAAAAGAGGGGTTAATAAATCCACTTAACCTTAATGAATTAAGGCAACCTAAATAAATGTGAAAGTGATTTAAAACAATTTACAACACTTAAACAAGGTACACATTATGTTAATTTTCTTTAGAAAGGGGCCCATAAGGCTTAATTAAGCAAAGAAGTCCTAGAAAAGTGTGAAAGTGTGTTACAACACTTCACAACACCTTTGCAAAGGAAAAATTAAGGGATGTTTTTGCTAAATAAATGTCTTAAAACAATGTGAATGTTTACAAGGAATTACAACACTAGTCCAAGACACCATATGTTCAATTTTATTGTCAATTATCAGATCAAGCAAGGAAAAGGCTACTTTTTTTGTTACTACAATTTTTTAGACTTAGCCTCAAGCTTGGTTCCGTTTTCAATATCAACATGGAAAAAAGCTTCACAACCAAAGGTTTTTTAGAAATGAATAGTTTACCTTTTTACCTATCCGTGCCTCCTTTGGAATGTTACCATCCAAAGGATTTGAAGGTCCCTTATTTATAAAATAAACAATGGTATGTACAATATCTTCCCAAAAGTGTAAGGGTAGTCCAACATGCAATCTCATGCTCCTTGCACGCACCGTAATGGTCCTATTCATCCTCTTAGACACACCATTTTATTATGGGGTTCTAGGAACCATTTTTTTCCTACAGATTCTATTGTATGAACAATAATTTTCAAATTCTATGCTACAATACTCACCTCCATTATTAGATCTAAGACACTTCAAATTTTTTCCTGTCTCATTCTCAACCAAAGCTTTCCACATTTTAAAATTGTCAAATACTTCTGATTTTTGTTTTAAGAAATACACCCATGTTTTCCTAGTTGCATCGTCAATAAAAGTAACATAATAACAAGAGACACTAAGAGAAGATACCTGAGTTGGTCCCCATACATCTAAATGCACAAGCTCTAATTTCTCACTCTTCTTCTCGTTCCTAACTTTGAGAAATCAAAATATTTTCTATTTTCCATAAACACAATTTTCGTAGAACTCCAAGTCAATCTGCTTTAGACCTGGTAGCAACTTTTTGGAGTGAAGGATCTTCATCAATTTTTCACTCATGTGACCAAGTCTATGGTGCCACAATTTTGTTTCTATCCCTACAACAAGTGCTCTAACTGTCTTAGTGGCAACTATTTCTGTCCCTGTAGTAAGTGCTTTAAGTGTCTTAGTAGCAACTATTGCTGTAGCAGCTACATTAGAATAAGTATTACCAGTACACAAGTACAATGCACCTACCTTTTCACCTTTAGCTATTAGTAATGCACCTTTATTGACCTTCCAAAATTTTTCTGTAAAGGTAATTATGCATCCTTCACTACTCAGTTGTCCTGTAGAGATTAAATTTCTTCTCAAATTTGAAACATGCCTTACCTCCTGTAGTAACCATTCATTTCCATTCTGCAACTTGATTTTTATTTTTCCTTTTCCAACTATCTAGTAGGGTTCATCATCACCCAAATATACTTGTCCAAAATCACCTTGAACATAATCTACAAAATATTTCCTATGGGGTGTGGCATGAAACGAAGCCCCTGAATCTATTGCCTAGGAATCATTAACATATCTAACCATAGAATTAAAGCATCCTACAATTTAATAATTGCAACATTAGCTTCCTTACTATCATCATGTTTTCTATCTCCTTGTTTGCATTTTTGAGACCAACAATCCTTTTTCAAGTGTCTTGGCTTTCCACAATGCTAGTAATCCATTTTTCCTCTAGATTCAGATCTACCTTTCTTCGACTCCCCTTGTGACTTCCCATGATTTTTTGGGATTTTTCCTCTCTCCTTTTTTTTTCCCCTATTCTCTAAAATCAAAGCATTATCTGATGTTGAAGTCTGACCTGTGCTTTTTCATCACATTTCCTCACTAAGGATAACACTAACAACTGTTGGACTCAAGGAACACTGAGAGGGGGGGGTGAATCAGTGTTCAACAAATTAAACTTTTCAATTCAGATCTTAAACCATTTACATCACATAAATAGAAATAAAGATGCAAGCACATAAACAAAATGATAAAAACACCATAGCACCAGTACTTTTACGTGGAAACCCTATTAGGGGAAAAACCATGGTGGAGATTAATCCACAATTTATACTATGTTAAAAGTATGAATAAGAGGGAATGCACTTGCATTCAGGCACACTGCCTAGAACTCACTGCTCAGAATAAGGAAGGCTCACTACCTTACAAAATTTTTGTGATTACAAAAAAAATTGAACTGAGAAGATATCATCTAAAAATGCCTAGATTCAGTTCTGATGAAGAACATAAAATAGATTATGAACCTTCTGTTTGATCCTTCAACTCACTCTGGTCTACTCTACCTTAATTCACAATAATCTTCTTCTGCTCAAGAAAAAATTACTCAACTGATCTTTTGATGTTTGCTCATACATTTTTTCTACTCTTTTTTCACATTCACACCTTCTCACCACTTCCTTCTCTTTTTAAAAAGGAATTACCGATCTCATATATATGTCCGCTAGCAAAGATTTTAATCACTTAAGTCGGCTTCAAGAAAAACATGAAATATTCTCCAATAGTCGGCTCAGATCACAAGTTATATTTAATGCGCACCCACAAAGGTTGGATAAGGCATAGCTAGGACAAAAAAAAATATTCTCAAACTTAGAAACAATTAAACAACTACTCCTTATACATTTGAGACATGCTACATTCATTGAGTTGGCCACAATAAGAAAATAAATAGAAAATCATTCTATCGAATCTCCTAACTCATACACCGATTGCTGCAACACCACAAAAATTACCAATAAGGTAACATACATGCTTAACAAACTTTCCTAGGGATTAACAACACAAAATGATGATCCAGTGAAGCATACATATCGACTAATTGACCAGATACCCTGTTCTTCATGCTTTCTTCCGGTAACACACTGTCTTCTACATTTCCTGCTGGTATAAGTAGATCCTAATATGTGGAATGAGATAATGACTTCAGTTGCCATAAATGACAACACTAGAAGCCATAAAAAATCTCCCCAAGCCATATTCCAACAATCTCCCCCTTTGGAATTGATGGCAACACTTAGTGAAAAATGACTAAGTGTCAGAACCAAAACTCAAAATTTCAAAACATAACAAAAAACTACTCCCCCTTAGAATGTCAAGGAATTTTTCACTTCTCTCCTCCCCCTTTAATAACAATGACAAAAATTTACTGCTTACTCTCCTTTTGATAGAATTTACACTGCACTCTCTCACCCTTTATTGATGCAAAAATTGATCAAAATTTGAGAAATTTCAACTGTTGCACAAATCAAAAAAAATATTTTATACTTATCCTTTATCTCCGGAAGAAATTTATTTCAAGAATCTACAACAATCCCAATAATTATTAACAAATTATTTTTTCTGATGTTCGGCTGATGATCTGGATGAGAGATTATGGAATTGTAATCGCTTCTTCCAACTTTTCTCCTTTCTTCATAATCTCAATTTGCTGCTCCATTCTGCATTCAGTTAGATCCTTCACTTTCTAGAAAGTGTCCATAAGAGTGTTTCTGGAAAAGTGAACCTTTGCATGCTCAGCTTGCAACTCATGAATCTTTTTCTTGATTGCTCCATCCTGGTCCTGAAACATATTGTAATCCTGACCAATTCTAATAAACTCACTCTCAATTTTCTCTAGCTTGTCCTTGTATTTACCAAGCACAGGAGGCCACTGAAGACAATAATTGTAGACCTTATTTGTTGAGTCAATGCATTGCCTTAACACATTCATTTTCTTTTTCAATTTGGCGAGAGATAGCCTAAACTGCTCCTTCAGATGTAGCATTACTTCTTCCTCTTTCTTGTCATGAGGCACAAAGGCCATAGCCTCCCTAATGCATTCAATCAATTCTTCTGGAAGTACATTATGCAAAATTTCCAATTTGATGTTGTTGTGCACAGAGTATCTTCCTAGTGTGTTCTCAATGAAGTCCTATTCATATGATGGTCCATTTAACCATATGCCAACAATCTTTTGCATTCCATCTTCCTGCTAAACAATTTGCAGTATCTTTTCTTTGAATAAAGCAACTTCTTCATCGCTTTCTTCTACTATCATCACATCTGGTTCAACTAATTCCGGTTCATCTCTTGGAGTGTAATCATCAGAATCTTCATCTGGTATATCCACAATTACTTGCTATTTTCCTTTTCTTCAGTTCCCAGAGATTTGTGTGCTAGAGGAATGTCATCAACAAACTCTAGAGCCCTTTTTTGCTTGTTCTCCACCTTATCGGAAGAGGACCCAACTTCAACTGCTCTTACCGGAAGAGAGATGCCAACTATTCCAAACTTTCCCAACAACTCTCTAAATAAATTTTCATGAACTTACTCATAATTTTCCAAAGTATTGAAATGTTTAAAAATTTCCTTACAAACGGGTTCATTTTCCTTCCATACCACATTATCATTTTGAGGCAAGAATTCAAAAAATACATCATAATGCATATAACTAGGGTACCAAACCTAAAGGGGTAATTTGCATCCTTCGTCAATTGCACATTTTCCATCAATTTATCCTTCAACAATCCACAAAAATCAAAGTCTTCATCTTCCATTATCATTTTGTGAGCGATATATACTACACCTGCCGAGGTTGATCCTTCCCTGTTTCTAAAGAAAATTTTATATGAAATCTCGTGTACAATGTACCTCGTTATTGGATCTTTGATTGTTGAAATTAGCAGAGCTCTTTGATCTCCTTTTACTCCGGTTAGGGTTTTGACCACTTGATTTCAAATCGACTTCTTTTTCAGAACATCTCTAATATTGCATAACCCTATTAGATTTTTGATCACCTCTTTTGAAATTTGATAGGGTTTATCCAGAGTAAGGATATCATCATCCAATCCATTCAAGATAAACCAGACCACTTCCACATTGATGAAATAAGGAAACTCATTCCAAATGTCCAAATTTTTATGTTTCGCACCTTCAAGCCACTTCAATTCATTGGCTGGCAACAAATTTCTTACATCCCTGATCTTCCTACTACTGTATTGATCCAAAGTCATTGTTCATTTGATTTTCTTCATTTTACTTTCTGTACCAAACAAGGTTTTCTACTGAGCACAAAATTTCAAAATTCTACAAGTAACTAAAATACCTGAAGAATTCATCGCTGAATTTGCTTTACTCCTTTGATATTTCACTGCAGAGGCTCTCCTTCTATTCTTCTTCAATGCAAGGTGACAAAAGAGGTTTCCAAATACCCTTTTATGTCTTTGTGTACCTAACCTTTTTAGCTACATTAAATACTTTTCCGTAGGAGTTCTAGTAACTTTGTTTTCTAAGACAACAAAAGAAAAATTTGTTTGCGGACCTTCTACTTCTCATGTTCTTGCATAAGCGATCACCGATGTATTTGCAAACTTTTATCACAACTACTGACAATTTTCTACATTTTGGTGCCATCTACCAACAGGGGGGCCAAAAAATTTTCCTTGAAAAACTCCCCCTAGGCCAATGGCCTGAGATCAATTTCTGGAGGAATTACTAGAGGCTGCTTCCGGTACGGGCTTATTTCCTTCATGAAATCCACTCTTCTTTACCCATGTTTTCTTCATCCGATCTCTTATCTCTTCCACAGTCACTTTTCCTTTTACTTTTTCATGTTTTTACGAAATTCTTCCTCTGTATACCAGACTTCTTCTGTCCATATTTTTGTTCCTACAGAATCTTGCAATGTGACCAAATCTATTGCAACTATAACACACCGGATTTATTTTTCTAGACCACTCATTCCATTGATTTCCTCTTGATCTGCATTGATTAGCAACATTCCCAAATCTTCCACAAGTATAACATTTAACATTTCTTAAACTGACAGACATACTTTTGCATTCAATAGACTTGTGACCAAACTTTTTGCAATTAAAACATTGATTGGGAAATGATGGACTACTTGAATTTATTTTACTTCTACACTGAGAAGCCATATGACCAAATTTATTACAAGAAAATAAGTTACCATTAAACTTCTGAGCATTGGTTGTTTTACCAGATACCTTCTTCCTTTGTTCATTTGATTTCTTTGTCTAGAATCCTTATGTTCAGATTCAGAGCTTTCTTCCTTCTCATATCCAATACCTCACTTGTAATTTGCATCCTTCTATCCTTTAGTCAGCTCATCAAGCTTAGCAGAACTGATCCTAAACTTCTCCTTGTACTCATTTGCAGTAGTGAGTTCATCATTGAGAATAACTATCTGTCTTTCAAGTTCTTGTTCATTGTTTTTGGATTGTTGCAATTCAATCTCCAGCTGAATGAATCCATTATTTACTCTGTTGCATTCTTCAGATTTTTCTTTTAAGGATTGGGCCTGATTCTCCTCATTTTTCTTCCTTTCTTCAATCTCCTTAGTCAACTTCATTTCCACAAATTCCATCTCAATCTTCAGAGTAGCATTATTTCTAGCAATTTTTTCACATTCTTTAGTTATCTCTTTTCGGGTTTGATTTAGGTGAACATCTTCCAAGTTTTTATTTTCTTTCTGCTTCAGCTGATCACAAAGTTCCTTCCTCTTTTCTCTTGACTCATTGATTTTATCCTTCAATGATTGACTGAATTTCTCAGCATCCACAAGATTTTCTTTTAATTCTGTGACTTCTGCTTTAGACTGATCAAGATCATCAAGTGCCACCATAAGCTGCTGTTGAAGACCACTAGAGTCCATTGTATTCCAAGATCCACCTCAAGCTGTTAAACTTCTATAGAGGAATTGGCCTCTGATACCAATTGTTGGACTCAAGGAACACTGAGAGGGGGGGTGAATCAGTGTTCAAAAAATTAAACTTTCAATTCAGATCTTAAACCATTTACAACACATAAGTTACAAAAATAAAGATGCAAGCACATGAACAAGATGATAAAAACACCATAACACCAATATTTTTATGTGGAAACCCTGTTAGGGGAAAAACCACGGTGGAGATTAATCCACAATTTATACTCTGTTAAAAGTATGAATAAAAGGGAATGCACTTGCATTCAGGCACACTTCCTAGAGCTCACTACCTTACAAAATGTTTGTGATTACAAAAAACATTGAACTAAGAAGATAACATCTACAAATGCTTGGATTCAGCTCCGATGAAGCACATAAAATAAATTCTAAATCCTGCAACTCGCTCTGCTCTGCTCTACCTTAATTCACAATGATCTTCTTCTTCTCAAGCAAAATTTACTCAACTAATCTTCTAATGTTCACTCATACATCTGTTCTTCTTTTTTCGCACATTCAAACCTTCTCACCACTTCCTCCTATTTTTTAAAATGAATTACCGATCTCATATATATGTCTGCTAGCAAATATTTTAATCACTTAAGTCAGCTTCAACAAAAACATGAAATATTCTCCAACAATCAGCTTAGATCACAAGTTATATTTAATGCACACCCACAAAGGTCAGATAAGGCATAGATGGGACCCAAAAAAATATTCTCAAACTTAGAAACAATTAAACAACTACTCCTTATACATCTGCGACATGCTACAGTCATTGAGTCGGCCACAATGAGCAAATAAATAGAAAATCATTCTACCGAATCTCCTAACTCATACATTGATTGCTGCAACACCATAAAACTTACCAATAAGGTAACATACATGCTTAAAAAAATTTCCTAGGAATCCAAAACACAAAATGATGATCCAATGAAGCATATAGATTGACTAATTGACCAGATACCCTGTTCTTCATGCTTTATGCCAGTAACACACTGTCTTCTACATTTCCTGCCGGTATAAGTAGATCCTGATCTACAAACTGAGATAATGACTTCAGTTGCCATCAATGACAACACTAGAAGCCATAAAAAATCTCCCCAAGACATATGCCAACAACAACATCATCAAATTTCAATTTATTTGAACTAGAGATAGAGTTACTTACATCCATTACCAAGCTATTCGAACTTTCTAGCAAAGAACATAAAACCAAGAGAGCCCTCACCTCTTCATCAAAATTCACTTTTATAGAAGTTAACTAATTAGTAATCGTATTAAACTCATTTAAATGATCTGTCACATATCCACCTTCAATCATTTTTAGATTAAACAAATGCTTCATGAGAAATAACTTATTAGAGGTTGAAGGTATTTTATATAATTTAGCCAAATTTTCCATTAGATCCACTATTTTCTTTGCTTCTATTATATTGAACACCACGGATCATTCCAAGCACAGCCAAATGGTTCCCAGTGCCTTTCTATCTAGAATATCCCATTCTTCATCAGACATAGTAGCCTCTTTCTTTGTTTTTCATTGCAATGACCACCACATATCCTTTTGATACAAATAATATTCCATCTCCATCTTCCATAATTGATAATTCCGATTGTTGAACTTCTCAACCTTGAATTTGAATTCTTCCATTGCTCCCACTCAAATCTAGAGGTTTCCTACCAATCAACCAAAATACATATGGCTCTGATACCAGTTGTTAGAATTCAAGCACATTGGAGCAATAAAAATTAACAATTATATGCAGATTAAATAACCCAGACATAACAATGAAGAATAACACAAAAGAGATCAACACAAAAATTTAACGTGGTTCACCCAATATGGGCTTTATCCACAGAAACTCATCCACCCAATGATTTTATTATCTAGTGCAAAGTATATTTTAATCTAACGAATGCCATACCGCAACATACATCCCAATCACTTATAACAAGCTTTTTGGAAGCTTCAAGAATTAGTGTTTTACAAAGCCATTTTTTCACTTAGCGAGAAAACCTTGATGTGTTAACATAAAATATATTTTTAGGGGCTATGCCCCCAAAACCCCTACTATCTAGGGATGCTGCCCTTGAACCCCCGCTATTAGGGGTTGCTTCCCCCGAACCATCACTTAGGGCTTGAACTAGTCCCAAACCCTAGCGAGGATACGCTACAAGTGTACAATATTTGCATGATTAGTCACCACATACCAACAACTTCCAGAGCAAGCTTACTAGTAATATTGCAAATCATCTTCAACCTCTCGTTAGTAATCTATCCAAGAAATGCAACTTTCCTCTTCTTGCACCTTATCCGAATTGGGATCTCCCTCTAAAGTGTTGTGAGCAACTTACTACATTTAGAAGATGAGGCACCACTCACATGAGTCAATTGGATGGAATAAGGGGTCATTAATGAAGTTTGTCCAATTGAAATTTTTGAATGCCATACCAAATACCACCCCCATAGAGCCAATGCTTGAGAAATTTAAAATAACATCTCGGTACATGATGTCATATAAAAAACATAAGATTTTATCCAACTTGACGCCCACAGTGAAGTGATTATAATCATTAGTCACCTCATTTGCTAGCCTGTTTGCTTCCACATTACCCTCTCTATAATATTATTGATGATAAATAATTCAAACTTTAGAGTTTCTAAGTCCAGTTGCCTTCTCCAATAGTGCCTTCAACTTCCAGTTTGGTGTGGACCCAAAACAAAGAGCATTAACAACCAAAGATGAGTCATGTTCAATTTTAATTTTTTGATAGCTAATTCCTTGCAAATGATGAGACCATGTATAACCACAAGGAATTCTGCCTCATTATTTATACCCAGGGAGAGCGGTTTAGAGGAAATCCTAATCATTAAACCCTTCTAGTCTTTAATTATACAACCCACACCTAAAATGATTGGGTTTCCTCTGGGTGCATCGTCAAAGTTTAAATTATACCATCCTGAACTGCAAATTTTGTAGGGGCTTCTCTCTTGCACTTCTAGAGTTTTTCACCTAAAAGGAGAAAGGTATCCCACAAAAACTTGTGGGTTCACTCAAGACTAATGCTAGTATTATTGAAATATGTCTAAATGTAGAGAATTGATAAAAGATAATGAATATTAATGCAAAACCTAAGAAACACAAGTTGTTTGAAAACACAGTGATGTATGCAAAATGACCTAAGAATGCAAATAAACAATAACATAAATAAAAGATATTAGAGAGGTGTGCCTAGAAACTAGAATGTGATGCAGAGAGGCTCTGTGATTCTATATATTTTTTTGTTGAAGCCAACTGGGACACTTACGCCAAGTTGGGCGACTTAGTCTTGTATTGGGGAGATTTTGCCGGAATAGGTTTCTGCCAAATGGGTGTCCAAAAATGTAGAAATCACTTTTCAGGCCTGGCACTGGGACTAATTCGCCACTGATGGTGACTTAGTTCACCTAGGGATTTTGGGAAATTCGAGGCAGGAATCTGTAGCTATCAGTTTGCACTCCCCTTCCTAATAGGTATTCGGTTTTGAAACTACAAAAAATGGACTGAAAGTGGTCACCAAGCTTCAATTAGAGATTTGTTGACTTGAATGAATTTGATGATTTGGAAACACCTTTTAACACCTTTCTCTTTGACAAATCTAGATACAAGACCTGCAAAACACACATGCAAAGAGGGAAAAAGTGGTTAAGGGTTAGAGAATAGGGGTTTGCCTTGGTCAAACTCCAATTTAGTAATCAAACCCTATAAAATTAAATGAAATAGAAAGAAAATGATGAATGACCAACATGAAATGTCACAACTCACCAAACCCTTGATGTAGGAATATGAAGATATGCAAATGGATGCTCCAATGGATGCTTGATTATGCCTTGAATGCTTGATAATTATGAATGAAAGTAAGCTAATGTGTGGATGAATGCACTAAACTAATTGGGGGTGAAAATGAGAGGGAAAACCCTTATTTATACTTTATTTTACAATATTTATCAAAAATAACACATCACAGGCCGACCTTAAGGTCAAGAGAATAAAATCTTGCCAAAAAATTAAAATAATTTTGATTTTTGCGCCCAGTGGGACTAAGTCGCCCCAGGTGGCGACTTGGTCCCACCAAGGAAATTTTACTAGGTGTCAGGAATTGAAGTGTATTTAATGATGTCTAATGATATTATTCTAAAAAATACACTTAAGTAGGGTTAGAAAGTGCATTAAGGGGTCATTTAAACATAAGAAATGGTTGAATTAGTGTTGAGAAGCCTATAAAAGCATGAGAGTTTGTTACAACTCTTTACAACACTTTGAAATAAGACTTGGTAAGTGATAAAAAGAGGTTATTGAGGTGAATTATAATGAAAGGGTCCTAGAAAAGTGTGAAAGTGGGTTACAACACTTCACAACACTTTTACAAGACATCCTAGAATTCTTAATGTTTCACAAGGGTCCAAGACCTAATGTGAATGTGTTGACCACATTACAACATTTAATATAGGCAAAATCAAGCCAAAATCAAGCCAAAATCCATGAGAGAGACTCAAATGAGCATAAAAATGTCCAACTAGGCATTTTTTGGTGAGACACATCCATTTTGAGGAGGAGAGAATACCACTTGATCCTTGGTCGAGTGAGTTGAAAAGCTTCCAATGCCAATCCATTGTAGGATTCTCAACCCCTACTAATTGAGCCTCATATTGGCATCCCAATCTATGAAGGATGCATTCTTTGGAGTAATTTGATCCAATCTATTACTTATCACTTCTAGAATTGCCATCTCAATCTTATTTTGAAGAGATGGAAGACTCATTTTCTTATCTTGGAAAATTATTCTATTTCTTTCCTTACATATTTCCCATAAGAGAATAGGATTGGTGATCCAAAGACTACTATATGTTGCAGACCTTTTTATGTTCAACCAATTTTGGAATAAGCATAGGATGTTGCTTGGTAGTGCACTCGACCACCCTAATTTGGCACAAAGCCATCACCAAAATTGTTGGGAAAATGGAAAACTTATGAGCAAGTGGTCCATCGATTCTTACTATGCTTTGCAAAGAACAAACCTAGAAGGACCCTGAAACCCCAATCTTCTGAACTTCTTGAAATGGTGGACAAGGGAAACCCTAGGGTTTTATTCCTAGGATTTGGGCACTTTTTCAAAGCGGGTAATTCATTTACAATTGAGGTAGTGGGGTTTGATAGATTTGGACAAGATATATGACTAAATTACAACCTAAAATTTTAGTCAATCTTCCCTTGAACAAATATGAAATGGACCTAAGGATGAAGTATAATGATTCAACTAGCCTAAATATGCAAATTGTTGTTTTGATACAAATACAACAAACACAAAAAGTCACATGCAAATTCAGACTGTAGAAATGGACAAAGTAGGACATTATGCACATGTGATATGAATTTGAGGTAGATTTCTAAGGACCTAGTCACCCTAGGTGACTATGTCCTAGTAGGACGATCTCAGATCTAATTTCACAATCCTCTAATGCCATATCAAAGCTTTGATTTTTTGCTTGTCGTAATGTTAGATCATTGTTGAATATTTCTATAAATGAGTTTTAATTTGTTGTCAAGATGTACCTGGTTTGATTACAACAATGAATAATTGACCTTAATATTTCTCTCAATCTTCTTCAGATTTGAAACCTACACTTTTAAAGATAAAAGAAGGGTTGTGCCATTTAGGGGCTTGCCTTAGTCAAACCTCGTGTCAGTGTTTCCATTTCCACAATTGCAATGTCAATGATAAATGGATAAATTATAAAAATGAATGATGTATCAACAAAGTGATGCAACTAACCACCCCTCAATGACTTCCTTGAAGGATTGAAGTCATACAAATCTCCTCAAGGCTTGACCATTGCTTGCTTGCTTTGCTTGGATACCTACAAGGGTTAGTCTTCACAAACAATATGATAACAAAAAAATGATTAAAATCACATAAAATTTGACATGATGCTTGGATCTTGAATTTCTGCAATAAATATCTAAAATTCTACTCTTGACTTGTTTGATAATGCTCTTGATCACCAAATTTGTTGATAGTTTTCTACATATCTTTCAAATGATGCAATAACTAGGTGAAATGAAGGGAAACAAGGGAGAATCAATTCAATCAATGTGGAATTCAATGGTATAGTATTTAGACACCCCTATCCTTAAATTTCATTAGAAAGAGAGAAGATCACAAAATGATAGGTTTTCCTTTCAACCTTGAGGCGAGTCGACTCTCTTTTGGGATCTAGAGATCTCAACTTTCTTATGACAAAAATGACTAATTTTCAATGTTTTGGAATGATTTAAAGTGCATTAACTAGATGAATTATATGACCTACTACCTGAAATGCAAAGTTCTATGATAAAAGAAATGAAAATGACAATTTATAGGAAAATTTGAGAAGGGCAGACTAGTGTGTGCACCTATGATAAAAAGTAGGTTTCAGGGCCTATAGTAGGACTGGTTTTCCCTAGGATGAATGGGTCCTAGTGCAGGGGTCCAAAAATAATTTTTCCAATCCTTTGATGCTGGATCTAAGCTTTTGATTCAAAAAGCTGAAAATAAAACTTGTAGGTGAGTTTTTGTAGCTTGACAATAATGATGACAACTTATGCAACTTTGCAAAATTGTTCCTTTGATCAACTTTCAGTCCTTCTTCACCTATAAATATGTACATACAAAGAGAGAAGAAAAAATGTTTGTTTTGGGGTGAATGGGGTTTTTCCTTAGTCAAACCCCATGTTTGGTAATTAAACCTTGATAATGAAATAATGACAAAATAAAGGAATTGATGAATGAACACTTGCTTGTTACAACTCACCAAATCCTTAATGGCTACCCTTAGAGGATTGAAGTCAAACACATAACTCTAAAGGCTTGGATCTTGCATGAATTGGCTTGATTGATTGATTGATTTGATGCTTGAATGCTTGAAATGTACATCATAATGTTAGCTCCAAAACATGATATAAACACACATGAAATTTGACATGATGATATGATATTGATTATTGCTATAGATGACTGATAAATATGCCCTTCAATGCTCTTGAAAATAAAATTTTCTATAGGATTTCTCTCATAAAGCGTGTTAGATTTGAATTGATAAAAAGACCTTATATTTGTAGGCGTTTATCTAATTTCCTAAAAAATAGATTCCAATAGTCAACACTTGAAACTTGAATTTGAATCATTGAAATGCCGCAAAAAACATATTAAAAATTAGGTCCTAGAACTTAAAGGGGACCCATTCACCCTTGGGAAAATGGGAATAATGAGGCTTTGGAGTGCATAGTTTTTTCAATTAGAGGCTTAATTAAGTTCAATTAATTAAGGGGATGCAAACATAGTGGGAAATTGTAAAGGTATACAATTTTCTACACTACATTTATCCCCCACTTTAGTGAGTATGAGCTCACACACACACTCGCACTAAAGTAGACAAATAAGTCAAGAGAGGTAGAATTGTACAACTATTGGAAAGATAAGATGACAAGGATCAAGGAGGATGATGAAGCCCCCAAGATCTAAGATCTCATGGAAAAACCAACAAAGGCACAAAGAGACACATGCATGCAGTAGTGACACAAAATACACAATAATGTAATGTCAAAATTAATGCAAATAGAAAAAGGAAAAGAAGAAAGGGGTGGATCAAGCTTTGACTATTTGTCCAATAGGTATGGATCACACCTCAACTATTTGTCCAAGAAATTTTAACAAGTGAAAAATTGTTGTTCACTATGTGAACAAAATGCTCAAGAGGGCTAGTGAAAATCTATTGTTCACTAGGTGAGCTCCAAAGGATGAGAAACACACACTAGTTCTACAAGGTGTGTAGTCATAAAAAAAGGTGACACATGGGTAAAGTCATCACAAAAATTGTGTACCCATAAGC
The DNA here is from genome assembly GCA_007258455.2 of Sequoia sempervirens. Lineage (NCBI taxonomy): Eukaryota > Viridiplantae > Streptophyta > Pinopsida > Cupressales > Cupressaceae > Sequoia > Sequoia sempervirens. The sequence continues at coordinate 195,258,215 of VDFB02000008.1, read as the reverse complement.
CAGTGCCAAAATTATCAGTGTCGAAAGGAAATAATGCTAATAAAATAATGCCAATGCATGCCCCCACTTTAAAGAAATTTCTTAACACCATGCTATGAAAAATTAATTTAAAGTAGAAAAAGATAAATGCCAATTGAAGACATAAGAGCTTATTTGGAAAGCCCTATGCCAATGATATTTTTTCAAATAAAGTTGTATCATGAAGAGGGTTCCACAGATTTGGGGTTAGTGTATGTCTTTCCTACATTGATATAATAGAGATCGAAACCGCCATCATTCCCTGCATACTCGTAGAAAACAAGAAAATATTTTGGGTCAACATGGAAGGGAATTGGATGTCTCAATGCCTTACATCATCCCCAAAGGGAAAAAATAGGACAAAAAGAAAAGATAATGTTTATGACATATAGAAGAATGAAGATACAAATACAAGAATGTCATGACAAGTTTAGTTCCTTTCTATTCTTGCATCAACGGAGTAACAAGGGTCATCCAAAGAAATCTCACAAACGTAAAGAAAAACCAAGAAAAATGACATGGGGGATCACAAAGGAGCAACAAAAAGTGCCATACTAAGACAATCAGTAGGTTCAACATGTGGTAATTCAATCTTGTTAGGAGGATCATTACGGTTTCCCCCATCTAAGTTCATGGGAGAGGAAAATAATATATTCAGCTCATTATGCAATTCCTCATGAATCTTAGCAATATCATCATCATCATCATCATCCAAATTAATCACAATAGGAGGTCTAATGAAAATGTCCATTGTAGGTCCATATTTTTGCTATGGTGAAGGTGGAGAATCATCATGCTTTGTTTGAGTTATATTTTGATCTTGTTTTTCTAGTTTGTTATTTTATTTTAATTAACAAGCAATAGCACGATGTATATACCTATGCTCTTTATCATTTTGATTTCTTCTTGCATGATTTTCAAGTGATGATGGTGTAGGAGCGGTTCTATCTCTCTTTGTGTCTGTCTGTTTATCTCTTTGTTTCTCTATCTCTCTCCCCCTCCCTCCCTCCCTCCCTCCCTCCCTCTATCTATCTATCTCTCTCACCTCTCTCTCCATCACTATCTCTCCCTCCCTCTCTAATTGTCTCTATTTCCCCTCTCCCTCTTTCTGCATACCTCTCACTCAATCACTCCCTACCACTCTATATCTTTCTATCTATCCCACCTCTCTCCTTAAACTCTTAAATGATCAACCCTCAACCCTTAAACCCTAAACCCTAATACCTCAACCCTCAACCCTTAAACCCTAAACCCTCAAGCCCTATACCCTCAACCCTCAACCCTCATCCCTCAACTCTTAAATCCTTAAACCATCAACCCTTAAACCTTTAAACCCTCAACTCTTAAACCCTCAACCCTTAAATACTTAATCGCTCAACCCTCAACCCTCAACCCTAATCCATCAAACCTAAACCCTCAACCATATAACCTCAACCCTATACCTTCAATTCTTAACCCTCTACCCTGTACATTGGTTCCTCACTCAAACCTAATCTCTCTCTCTCTCCTTCCATCCTCTTTTCTCTTTCTCTCTATCTTACTTCTCCCTCCATCTCTCCCTCCCTCCCTCCCTCCCTCTCTACCCTAATACCTCAACCCTATACCCTCAACCCTTAAACCCTTAAAACCTCAACCCTAAAACCTCAACCTTGAACCCTTAAACCCTAAACCCTTAAACCATCAACCCTTTACCCTAAAAAAAATACCCTAAAAACTCAACCCTAATCCATCAACCCTCAACCCTTAAACCCTCAATCCTAAACCTTATACCATATACATTAAACACTCAACCCTCAAATCTCAACCCTTTACACTATACATTGGATCCTCAAAACTAATCCATGAACCCTATACCCTAAAACCTCAACCATAATCTCTCAACCCTAAACCCTTAAACCCTCAACCTTATCCCTCAACCCTTAAAATCTTAAACCATCAACCCTTAAATCCTTAATCCCTCAACCCTCAATTCCCAACCCTCTACCCTATACATTGGAACCTCAACCCTAATCCATCAACTCTATACCCTCAACCCCAATCCCTCTCTATCTCTCTCTCTCTGACCTCTCTCTCCTTCACTATCTCTCCCTCCCTCTCTCCCTCCCTCTCTAATTGTCTCTATCTCTCCTCTTCCTCTTTCTAGGTACCTCTCACTCAAACACTCCCTAACACTCCATCTCTATTTCTCTCTATCTCACTTCTGTCTTACCTTCCCCCCTCTCTCTCCTTAAACCCTTAAACCCTCAACCATAAACCATAAATCCTCAACCCTTAAACCCTAAACCCATATCCCTCAACCCTCAATCCTTAACCCCAATCCTTCAAACCCTAAACCCTCAACCCTAAACCCTTAACTCCAATCCCTCAACCCTGTACCCTGAACCCTTAAACCCTCAACTCTAAACCCTCAGATCTCAACCCTTAAATCCTCAACCCTCAACCCTAAACCCTCAACCCTAATACATTAACGCTATACCCTCAACCCTTAAACCCTAAACTCTCTACCCTCAACCCAATACCCTAAACCATCAACACTAATCCCTCAACCCTTTACCCTCAACCATTAAACCCTCAACCCTAAACCCTCAACCCTTAATCCATCGACCCTAATCATTCAAGCCTAATCCCTCAACCCTCAACCCTTAATACCTCAATGCTAATCCATTAACCCTCAACCCTTAAACCCTAATACCTAAACTCTTAACCCTTAAACCAAAATCCCTCAACCCTTAAACCCTTAAACCCTCAACTCTCTACCCTATACATTAAACCCTCAACCCTCAATTCTCAACCCTCTACCCTATACATTAAATCCTGAACTCTATACCCTAAAACCTATACACTCAACTCTATACCCTCAACCATAATCCCTCAGCCATAAAATATTAAATGCTCAACTCTAATCCCTCAACCCTTAAACCCTTAAACCCTCAACCCTTAACCCCTCAACCCTTAAACCATTAATCCCTCAACCCTCTACCCTATACATCAAACCCTCTACCCTATACATTGAACCATCTACCCTAATCCATTAACCCTATACCCTCAACCCTTAAACCCTTAATCCCTTAAACCCTCAACTCTCTACCCTCTACATTAAACACTTAACCCTATTCCCCCGTCCCTATACCTTAAACATGTTGGTTATTTTTTATGAACCAAACTTAATCTTACAATTTACCTATTAACTTGCCAGAACTCAATTATTAGTAAAAGGATTGTCCAACACATGGGAGATTTGATATATAACCTTTTCTCCCCTGCACTTTGGGATCTGTGAAACTTAGGAGGGTAATCCCCAATGATGTGTTTATAAATACTGGTGTGTCTAGGTATTAGACACATAGTAAACAAATGATTCTCCTTGAATGTTTAACAGACACAATACCCTAAAGGTTTGGATAAACTTCACGATAGTGCCTAACTTAAACAAGAGAAAATGAAATCCCTTAAATTTCATACACACCCACAATAAGATTGATAAGTAAGTTGATTTAAATTTCATGATCAACTATTGAATTGGTCACCACAATTGCAACATAATTACTTTACTCAAATTAGCACCATATTCTTGGAACATAGTCAAACCTAAAACCCACATAATTAGATAACAATTTTTAAACATGATAACACCCAAAGCCTTGAAAACATTGCATTACAGTATTCCAACTTAACATCTCCATCATTTACTTCTTACTAACATCCTTATACATGACTTATTTCAAACCTACTATTATATTCAAGCATTTACATCCATTCATTGAACTAATAAGAAAGAATAAAGGAATACATCTATTCGAAAACAACAGATACAAATAAGATAAGCATTGATTGGGTATGTGCAGGATCATGATGGGCCAAAAAGTGGCGATATGATGGGTATGTGTAGGGTATGTGGCTGACGACTTTTTTTTTACCCAAAATTGATGAAATGAAAAGGGTTTTAAAGGAGATTCTCAGCTTTCCATCAATATAAATTATGCTTTAATTTTAATTTAATAAATAATTATTATTCATTTTCTATTTGAATTACGACTAAAGTCGATTGATAAAGGTTGATTGAAAACAACACACATCAAATTCTATGCTTTACATACTATGGGATTAAAAAAAATTATTTTCATGAAGTTTTGGCCAAGTTAAGGTGGTCAGACATATGAGTTTTTTATATTTTTTAAAAGTTATAAAAAATTCATAATTAATTATTTACTTGGAAAAAAATTACAAAAAGATATACATCACATTGGGACATGAGTCCTCTACTTATATCTAAAATATTATAAAAAAATATTCTCATTTTATTGTGATTAGGGTGGTCAGACAGACACCTACTTCTTATTTTTTCCCTGAAATTTAAGTACTACTGCATTGAAATTTCAAATTTTTACCAAATAGATTTAAAAAAAAATAAACCTAGTAGTTTAGAAACTACATTCAATTTTCTACAAATTTTATTCTTACATATTTTTGAAATAATATAGATAACTTATTCAAAATTTTATGTCAAGTTGCCTAACTCTGATTTTTTTGAATTTTTTGCCACTTAAGGGCCTACTTTTTCCATGATGATCCTGCACATACCTGATTATATCATTCATAGTTTGTATAATCTGTACATAGGAGAGTGGATTGTAGAGACTTTATACCATTCCGTTGTATATGTTATCACTATCATTATCAAAGAACTATGTATATATCAATTGACTTCATCCCTAAAACATATTACCAAAAAGTTCAGTATTCTCTTTCATCTCTGTGTGTGGCCCCTTCCAAGAAATAACTATCCATTGACGTATCTCTCTATAATCAACCTTGAAATCCATTTTATAAAACAAGGGAGCGACAAGCATCAGGATGGATTGCAAATTTCATTTCACTTTCATTTCAAAATGAATTTCCCCAGAATGTGAAAAAATTCCCCAAATAGTTACAAGCAATCATTTGTAGGACAAGGGCAAGCAAAATGTATAACCCCAAAAACTGTTAGTTAGAGAAGACCCACTAGCCTTCCAAAAGGCGTTGATGTCACAACACCAAAAACATGTAAGTTCACACCAAACTAGGAAGTGTCACCATCAACACCAAAGGCACAAATAAACAAAAACCCATTAGCCAAAGGAAATGAGTCAGCACAGAGGACCAAAAATTGCACACCAGCTCAGAAAGGAAATGAGGTGCTACTTTTCCTTTTCATTAGCAAAGTAAGTACACTCAGTTGGTGTCCTTATTGAAATTGGAGTAGCCATTACCACCTCATCTTTATAATCAATCAAATAAGTCATGGCCATGAGATACTGGTAGTAGCCTGAATCAATTTCATCTCCACTATCAAAAGAATCATCTGAGACTTCAATGGGAGAATGATGATGTCCCATATAAGCTCGATGATACTTATTCTTTCTCGCATCTCTCCTCTTAGGCCTGTTGATTTTCTTCTCCTTACCCTTAACCAATTCCTCTAAGATAATTTGGCTTCTTAGATGATAAGCACGCTTGAGAACACCCCGTGCAAACTTCTTATCAACCCTTGTTTTCTTCTTCAGAGTCACAGGGACTTTAGGCATATCTTGTTCATTCCGGGGAAAGTCATCTTGAGACTCAAGAGGATTGAGTCTCTTGGACATTCAGACTAGGCTGAAAAAAACACTTACCTTACCCATTCTTGATAGAGAAACTTACCAAATTTCCTCAAGACAAAGACACTACCCTTTATGTAAGAATAGCTAGCTCAAATTATGCAATTACTAAGAACACTTCACACACTTACTCCCATACTCTTAATTCTCACAAACAACAAATGGTGAGAATAACAAGTAGGAAATATTCATTAAATAGAGCATTTGGAGAGTGTTTGCATTAATATTCCAAGAAAGCTTGTGTGAGAGTGCTGACAATCAATTACTTTGATTTTGAACCTCAATCGTCAATCATACTTTGAGATAAATCAATGGATAATCAATTTGAATGATTAATATGACAAAATTAAACACATGTACTTGATGCTTCTCCTTAATCAGAAAACTCAAGTGGATAGACATTCACTTAGATTGCACATTAATCACACACTTAGCATTTAACAAAACCTGTCATGTCACATTTACTCGCTCACCCATGCGAATTAATTTACTTGCAATTCATCGTAGTAAGACTGTGTGGAGTGATCATGATTTAACCTCAAAATACCAACCCATACTCTACCTTACTTAAATTTCACCTTCCCACATGTACTAGCATTTGATAGATTTGATGACCACAATCAAAATTATTTCCCAAATCTCATATGTGTGCCCAAGAATTGATTCTAATTTGGTGCCATTTTTATCTTAGAATAGTCTCGACCAATATTTTAGTATCACTCTATCTCCACTAAAATCCATTGGGGCCTTTGAAATGTTTCGCGTGGTAGTCACCCACTTGCCCATTGAGAAACAAGAGATGCAATTGGGCCACTAACGGGATGGTGGGGAGCAATCAGGATTGACCCATGTCACCCATCATCAATCGTTGATCTATGTCCTTATAAAGCATATTCCTTCTCCAAAGCCTAGCAGGTCCCTCCATGGAGTGAAAGGTGTCACCTTGCCCTCTAGCCCATGATATTTTATAAGTATTAAATAAAATCTGGTAGGATGGCGCGGAGCGGTGGAGATTTGACCACTTCACCCAACAACCACTATAGATCTCCTTTAGACACCATTTTTTGATCACAAGAAGATATTGGGCCTACCACATAAAAGTAACATGTGTCTAGCACCTGCTAGCTTGTGTGATTAATTCTCCTTAATGCATAGAACAAATGGGTGTACAGAGAATGACCCGGATGAAGATGCATGTCGAAACATCTGTCGTTGATCTTTCTCCAAGCTCTGCCTATGGATCTTGTAGAAGAAATGGTCTCACCATTCAACATGACACATGGAAATCACCCACCAGCCCGTTCAAATATTTTAATGAAGAATAAAATAGAGCAGGCGCACGGGGAATGGTCAAGATTCTCCTATGTTGATCGAATGGTCGTCTCAAAATTAAAATCTGCACATGTTGCAAATGTTAACTTTAAAAGGGGGTCATTACTAGGTCAACATGAATTTGACCCTTGAGCATGAAAAATTAAGAGTTAAGGCATTAAATATGAAATTTAATGCCCAACCACAGGAAAATTTTAAGTGCTGAAAAGGGCATTTGGTGACTGAAAAACCTAAACCTAGGGGGGCAGTGAAAATAACGATTCTAATGGCATAAGTGGTGTCTTAGACAACTAGAGACTGGGAGTAACAAATCAATGCAAAAATAGAATTCCCAAGGGTTTTTAGACTAGTATGTCAATTTTGAAGGGCTTTGGCAACACAAACCCTAAAAAAATGATGAGGACCATAACCCTACGCCTAAAACAAGGGTCTAAGCCAAGTCCTGCAAGTTTAAAAATGGAACCAAAGAAATTTTTGGAGGGGTTCGATCAGTGGCTCCTATTGGGGACACATGCCTCTCATAGGCATGGTGAGATCCAAGAATCTCAGGTGAAGCAAGCCAAGCACAGAAAATAAAACCAAGACCCGCTTGGACTAGGTAAGAAGACCAGACCAAAACAACCAACATATGTACAATTTTTACATAAGTTACAAAAACCTAAACCAAGAGATTCAATCTCCATCATGTATGAAGCCTTCCTTTGAGGTGTAAGGAAATCTAACTAGGCTTCAACTTTACTTTATGGCCTCAGGCCACCAAAATTTGGGCTGATACTTTCCTTTGTCAAAAACCTTTTTTTCCACTATCTGTATCATTGTAAAGTTGAAAATATTCTCATGGATTTCCCATCCTCTAATCATGCCTCTGTCACTGGACCTAGCCATTATGAACTTATTGTTGTTACTCTTATTCATGTTTGACTATAAATTGTGGTCAATCATTAATTGAAATACAAGATTAATGGATTATTCTATCTAACTTAGCTTTCAATTGTACTCCAAATGCCCATGTAACTAGACAAGGAAAGTGAAACATTCATAATCTGCTTGATCACTATCATTATAAGGGAAAATATCATATACATTTTGTGTGATGAACAAGAAACATTTATACAAAAGCCTGTGTTGAAGTTGGTGTTCACATTCATTAGAGCAACATAAACTAGTCATGCTTCCAAATACTCCATTTCTTTGAGAAATTGATTCACAAGACTCCTCAGTACTTTTTTTTTTAAACCATAGATTTTTGGACCCAATGGACTCTCTAACTCTTATAGGGTTTTTCACCTAAAAGGAGAGATTAGATCCAAAAATGCTAAGGGTTCATTCAAATTATGTTATGTATGATGTTGTATGAGCTAAATGGAATGATCTAAGTGCAACCAAGCTATGAAATTAATCTAATTTGAATGAAAAACCTAAGAAACAAGTGATGTTTGAAAACACATTGTGTAATGCAACAATGAACTAGAAACAAATGCAAAGCTAAACAAAAATGAATGAAACTTAAAGTGTGCACTTGGAAATTTGAAGGAGAATGGAAATTTCTTTTGAAATGTTGCTGATGCTAATTTTCAAGCCTAGAGGGACTCATTTGCCATTCTGGGTGAATCAGTTCTAGTTCTGTAAAACTGAATTGGAGCCTGTTTCAGACAAAAGGGTATCCAGAAATGCAAAAAACCAAAAAAATGACCCTGGAGTGGGGCTCAATTGCCACCCATGGTGAATAAATCCAATTTTGAATTTTTGAATATTCAAAGGTTGATTCCGGAGCTTTCGGTTTGCACTTCAGTTTCCTACAGGTGTCGGCTTATGAAACTGTCATATTCGGGCCTGAAAATGACTTTTTGTTGATATTTTGACTTGAATGAATTTGAAATATAATCTTCAATGATTCTTAAGCCTCCAAGAGTCCTAAATTTGCATATAAACAAGACAAGAAAGATAAATTATTGATTGTTAAGGCATGGGGGTTTGCCTTGGTCAAACCCTGTTTAGGTAATTAAACCAAAATGATGAAATAATAGAATGAAACATGCAATAATGGAATATATTACCTTGCCATGACTTCTAATGAAGAAACCCTAGCTTGCTTGACTTGGATGAGAAGATAGATGATAAATAAATGATAAGAGATGTGTGAATAAGCTAATGGATGTAAAATGAGGATAAAAATGCTTATTTATAGACAATTGTGCCTTAGGACCTGATAATACCTCATCACAGGCCGACATGTAGTGAAAATAAACTTAAAATTTCATTTTTTCTTGCTTAAAGGTCAAAATGGGGGCTAGATAGGACTCATTCTCCACACATGGTGAATGGGTTCCACTTGGATGGGACTGATTTATCATGCATGGCGAATGGGTCCCATAGGAGCCATTCTGACAACTAAGAGGCCAAGGAATGAGGAAATAAGGTTCAAATTGCAACTTTGTCGGGTGTTTGATCAATTTAAGATTTGAGATGCACAATATGGGTTAATGGGTATGTGCAGGATCATGGTATGCCAAACAAGCCCTTAAGTGGCAATGAAAATTCAGAACAATTAGAGTTAGGCAACTTGATGTAAAAATTTGAATAAGTTATCTATATTATTTCAAAAACATGTAAGAATAGATTCTGTGGGAAATTGAATGTAGTTTCTAAAATACTAGGTTTATTTTTTTAAAAACAAAATCTATTTGGTGAAAATTTAAAATTTCAATGCGGTATTACTTAAATTTCAGGAAAAAATTAAGAAGTAGGTGTCTGTCTGACCACCCTAACCATAATAAAATGATAATATTTTTTTATGAGATTTTAGATGTAAGTAGAGTA
>VDFB02000008.1:195196600-195247900 GCA_007258455.2 Sequoia sempervirens | reverse complement strand
TCATGAAAGGTTAACGACTAGGTCAAAAGAGACAGTGACAAGTAACATACGAGGACAAGGATATCATACCCATTTTCCCCCACTGAGTGCAAGACAAGGAGTCTAGAATGGAACACAATGTTGTTTGGGTGGAGATTGGGATATTGCACACCCTCCCTTAAAGGTAGGTGTGAAAATCCAATGACTACTAGAACTTGTGTCTGAAAAATGAATTGTTTGTATATGACTCTTTGGACCATGAGGGTTAGATTTTGGAAATATTATGGGAAGGAGGGGTAGAATCTAATGACCCCCAATTATCACAAAAGAGTTTTGTTGTAGGTGAAGAGTTAGGACCAACTTGTATAGGTTCAAGTTTTGACCTAGGAGTGAAAGGATTAGGGGAGTTGGAAATGTTGTGATCAGTTGACACATAGCTTTGCTCATCTGCATCAACTGTGTATATCTTGTTGTTGTATTCAAAATTCATGAAATGGTGAAGGGTAGATGGGACTCCTTTCATATCATGAATCCATGGTCTACCTAGGATAAGATTGTATGGAAGGGGTTCTTTCATGATATGAATAGAGTTAGGCAACACAACATGTCCAACCTCAATAGGTAATGTGATCATCCTAAGTGGTTTCCTATTAACATTGTCAAAGCTGCAAATATGAACATTATTAAGTTGAATGAGATTTTTGTCCATGCCAATTTTGTGTAGGAGATCCATGCTACAAACATTAATCTCTGATCCATTATTGATGAGAGTATTCATAACTAGAGTTTCATTAATGATCACCTTTATGATCAAGGGATCATTTTTGTTTTGAATCTCAAGTGAGGGTAATTCATGTTTAGGGAATGTGATTTTTGATGGAGTGACTTGCAATGGACAAGGGGAGGATGTTACATGATTTGATTTTTTGTAAGATTGTATCTCTTCCTTCTATATTTCCAACATTTCATGAAAGAGAAGTTTCACTATAGGTGAGAGTTGAATGAGCTCCAATACAGATATATTAGCAAGAGTCATTTTAAGATATTCAACATTACACACTTTTTTTGGGAAAGGTAATGGTGTAGGAGTGTTGTGTGGTCCCCTAGATGTTTGAGTCACTAAATTACAACTTAGCGGTTGAAAAACATTATTTTTGAAAGAGAAAAAAATAGATTTTACAGGGACCCAAAACCACAAAGTTTACAAAATAAAGAGAAAGCCAGTAAAGAAAACATAAAAATAAAGGCTGTAAAAAAACAACAGTAAATGACCACAACCATCAAAAAGGCTAGCGAAGGCCACATAACCAAAAAATTAGCCAAAAAGCTAGCAACAGCTAAATTTGTGTCTTTAAAAGATCAACAGTCTCCGCTTCCAGCTCATTAATATCATGAACTCCCCTCTTTAAGATCTGAACCATCTGTGTAGTGGGAGGCTCTTTCCTTTTGAGGTTGGCCCGGGTCCTTTTAGAGATACCTTGGTCCTCAATCTTGCTTTCCTTTTTCGCTTCCAAGTCAACAACTAGTGAACCCTGTTGCATTTTTTCTAGCTTTTTGAACATAGTGTTGATAATAATGGCATTGTGCCTAGCCATTTTATGGTTTTGTTCCACAACACTTTTCAAGTTATTTTTAATTTTAACCATTTCCTCTTCTAGAGACTTGTAATTTTCCTCATTGTCTCCTCCTTTCTTACCAGTGCTGTTCTTATTCTGTTTCCCTTCTTCATTGCTGAGAGCGACCAACTTCAGCTCCAAATCCTCTGATTTGCTAGATACAAAGCCTTGTTTCTTTGATTGAGCTCATTAATTTCTTGGTAGGCCCATTTCAAGACCTTGAATATATCACTGATGCCATTTATAGTAGAGGCCAAAATTTCACCAGACTGAACCCGGTCTAAAATGAGATTAACATCACCCAAGTTGGGGGAGCTAGTAAATCTAGTACCTTCAAATTTGAAAGAGGTAGGAGGGGAGGGCACAAAATTTCTACTAGCTTCTAGGTTCTCAGCTTTGTCTTCCAAGGAGTCTGTGGAGTAGGAGACCAGCTTGTTGGCAGGGGAGCCCTTAAGAACATTATTCTTTAAGGGGGAAAAGTAGTCGGGGAAGGTCTCAGGGTTATCTTTAGCAAGCTAGGGTGTTTTAGAGTGGGTTTTCTTACCAAAAATCTCAGAGGACAAGTGGGTTTCAACAATTCTCTCCTGGTTTGGCTGAATCTCTGAACCCCCACTATCAATATCATAGTCCTCAGACTCCACATAGGCAACAGGGTTAGATAAAGCCGACATGCTTTGATAGTGTTCATAAATTAACCTAATAAGACTAGGATGAAGAATAGGGTATCTCTTGAGATTTTTCCTATGGCCTTCTAGGCTATTAGTCAATGAACATAATAGGTAGCGAGGCATAGAAATCTGCACCTTATGGTGGAAGTGGTTAAGAATGGAAAAATGGTGCCCATACACTCTGGTAAATCTCTCGTCCAGTGTGATATACTCCATTATTACACTAAGTACCTTTCTCTATAGCACCTTGATAGTGTCAATTTCAAAATAGCTGTTAGAGATTTTAACCAGTTTCAATTTCTCCTTTTCCTTCTTCAAAAATCTGATGACCGCCTCGTCAAAAAACCTTCCATTGCGATAAAACCTCACTCCCTCGGTGGACATACCAGTAATCTCCCCTATAATTTTCTCATCCAACTTCACCTTCCTACCAAAGAGAATGATTTCGTCATTCTAGTTCTTCTCAAAGTAGTCTGTGGCCACAAAATCAGGCCCATGAAGTTTTTCCAGATATGGAACCAGGCCACCTCTTACAATCTGCTGCCAAACCTTGTCATTCCTAGTGTGCACCTCATAGCTATTAGGCTCAACTCTTTTCCTATCCCCCCATTTTCATTTGCTCCTTATTGTCGACTCTACCAGCATGGAGAACTTGTTGCAGAATTATGCAGTTGTTCCAATGCACCCACAAAGCGTGCCAATTTTCCTTCCCTTCCAAGTAACATGATGCGGTCCCATAAAATCTCTTGATTTTGATGTACCTAGCCCTTTTCTCTTTAATCATTAAATATGGTTGCCTCTTTCCCATGTGTAACATCATAATCTAGTAAGGCCCTAACTTCAGTTCTCAAGTCCCTACAATTCTGCAACGTTTTCAATCCTTGCTTCCTAACCCCTTCATTCACAAAGAAATCTGCCATGCTGTTAGCTTCCCTATAGACGTGTGAAACTTTTACTTTTTCAAAATTTTCTAGAATAGACTTAGCTTCATCTATCCAATTCTTTATCATCCAAGAGGGTTGCCATAATTTTTTTATATTCAAATTATGAGCAAGCTTTAAAACTTGAAAGACTCCTATAGCCTCCGCCACATGGTTGGCTTGATGACCTAGGGATATGGACACAACCACCATAAAGTTACCATTAGGATCCCTTAGCACGCCTCCACTTCCTGCCATACTCGGGTTTCCCTTCACTGCTCCATCAAAATTGGCTTTATGCCAGCCGTTTGGTGGAAAGGTCCAGCAAACACCCTCCCTACTTTTCTTAGCTGGCTTGGAAGTAGATGAAATATCCACTTTAATGTTCCAATCTTTTTCTATCCTTAAATCATAGGGATTACACACCACAGCTTCTAGGTTAAGAGATTTTTGATGAATCACATTAAAATTTTCCTTGATAAGCCTGGATTTTTTCTCAAAGACATAATTCTTAGACATCTCCTTGTCCTTGAAAAGTCTATTGTTACATTCTTTCCACACTCCCCAAGCCACAAAAGGGAATGAGAAAGCCCATAACCTTTCTAATGTAGGGATTTTGAGTAGGGGCTTTCCATTGTAAAAATAACCCTTCAATGGTCTGGGGAAAACCCAAGATATATTCTAGATAGCTAATAATTTTCCCCAGATTAAGGAAACAAACAAACAGTGGAGAAACAAGTGGTTGGATGAATCCACCTCACTCTTGCAGAGGTAGCATCTGTTGGGGATTTGAAATCCCCATTTACAAAGATTGTCCACCGTGAGAACCTTATTCTGAAGCATTATCCAAAAGAAGATATTGAATTTTGGAGTTAAGTGTTTAATCCAGGCTTTAGACTAGAAGGGAGGAGGGGCTTGAGAGAGGGACAACAAAGAGACAACCGAAGAGACAGAGTAGTTACCCAAAGGGTTATCCATCCAGACAAGAGTGTCATCTAGTTGATTATGTCCCAAGCTAATAGCCTTAAAGGAGGATTGAAGCCGAGCCAATTCCTGACTGATCACGTGCATAAGTTCACTTAGTCTCCTTCATACTAGTAGTCTTTGACAAGTTCCCCAAAATAAAATTTACATTGCTCTGTCCATCTATTAAATATTTCAATTTTAATAAGGGATTCCTTAAAGGGCCATTTATCCTCACAAAATCTAGCTTGATTACCACTTCTGATGTGCCATCCTATCCCTGATTCTAGCAAGTTGAACCATGTGGGAGGACAAGAGAGTCCAACAGATCTTTGAGGGAAATTCGGTCAACCATATATTTACTTCTTAAAATGTCTTTCCATTCTCCGCCAGATGAGAAAGATCTCCATATTTGTTTGGCAAGAAGAGTCTTATTAATAGTTCTTATTTTTCTAAGACCTAAACCCCCCAATATTTTTGATCTGCAAACCAAATCCCACCCTATAAGAGGCATTCTCTTTCCTTCCTCCACTCCGTACTAAAAGGAATCTTTTCTCGATCTTTTCAATGTCCTCTACATATTTAGCAAGGTTTTGAAGAGACTTAGAGCATACCAGAGGTTTTGAAGAGAAGATTTAAGAAGCTGAAGTTTTCTAGCTTGGCTCAAAAGAGCTCCTTTCCAACCTAACAAATTCTTTTCTAAACTCACAACCAAAGAGCACCAAAAGGAATCCTGTGGGTTTAAGGCATAACGAAAAGTCCAAGATAAGAAGAAGGTAAAGATTCCACCCTCGCGAATCAAGGATTCTAGAAATCTTGACTTGTCTGCGGTCAAGGGTATTGAAGAAAAGAGAACTCTTTCTATCTATTGACCTTTCTCGGCCAGTCACTCTAAGCTCATACACAACCAATTTTTGGTATGTGCGTGATCATCATGGAAAAAATAGGCCCTTGGCGGTAACTTAAAAATCAGAGTTAGGAAACTCTTGATGTTAAAATTTGAATAAGCATCTATATTATTTCAAAAATATGTAAGAATAGAATCTTATGAAAATTGAATATAGTTTCTAAACTACTAAAGTTTTAAAATAAAAATAAAAATCTATTTGGTGAAAATTTGAAATTTCAAATGCAAAGGTACTTAAATTCTCAGTGGAAAAGAACTAGGTGTCTATCCGGACCAATCTTAACCACATAATAAAATGATAATATTTTAGATATAAGTAGCGGACTCATGTCCCGATGTGATGCATTTTTTTAGTAATTTTTTTTCAATTAAATAATTAATTATGAATTTTTTATCACAACTTTAAAAAATATAAAAACTCATATGTCTGACCACCTTAACTTGGTCAAAACTTCATGAAATTCATTTTTTTTTAATCCTATAGTATGCAAGCATAGAATGTGACACATGTTTTGGATTCAAAAAATGTGATACTGCTTTGAAAGCTATAGAGGCTTTTTCTAATCAACCTATCAATCGACTTTAGTCATAATTTGAATAGAAAAAATGAATAATAATTATTACTTATTAAATTCAAAGTAAAGAATAATTCATATCGTTGAAAGTTGAGAATCTCCTTTAAAAACCCTTTCATTTTATCAATTTTGGGTAAAAAAAATAGTCATCAGCCACATACCCATCATATTGCCATTTTTGCCCATCAAGATCCTCACATTACACTTTTTTTCAAAAAATCTTAGCCTCGCTCATAGAAGATCTTCCCATCATCATTGTGTCATCAACAAATTTTTGGTGAGAACAAATCAGATTCATAGAAGAAGGGCTGAGACCAATAAGAGACTTTTGTTCGATCAATCTCTTAAGATTCCTTCCCAGACTTTCAACCATTATAGTAAAAAGAATAGGTGAAATAGGGTCCCCCTGTCTTAATCCTCTTGAATTTTGGAAGAATATAGAAGGATATCCATTCACAATGATATATGTGGAGACTGTTTTCACCAATTGATTCACCAGCTGAATGAATTTGCTACCGAAACCAAACCCCCTTAGAATTTTAATAAGAACTCCCAGTCAACATGGTCATACGCGTTGGAAATGTCCAACTTAAGAAGAAACCCTTTAGTTTTAGATTCCAAAAGTGAGTGAATATTCTCATGGACCATGACTATTGAATCTAGGATTTTCCTTCTAGGAACAAAACCATTCTGCTGAGGGGAAATAAACAAAGGAAGGATAGAAAGGATCCTTGAAATTAACACCTTAGATATGATTTTATAGAGAGAATTACAAAGACTAATGGGTCTAAATGCCTCAAACTCCATTTCCCTTGGTTTCTTAGGAATAAGGACCACAAAAGTAGCATTTAGTTACTTAAGGATCCTTCTAGAACTAAAGAATTCCTTAACAACATGCACAACATCATTTTCCACAATGTCCCAAAACCATTGAAAAAAGAACATAGGAAATCCGTCAAGCCCAGGGGCCTTGTTTCCTTCAAAAGAAAAGAAAGCTTTTATGATTTCCTCCATAGAGGGAATGGATGCAAGCTTTTCATTGTCCTCCCTTCCCACAACCTTGGGGGTGGCCTCTAATAAAAATTCTTGATCATTTTTATTGATTTCCCTATTCACCGAAAGAAGGCTATTATAGAAGAGGACAACTTGCTTTTTGATGTCGTCCTCTTCCTCAAATCTGGTACCATTAACTTATATGGAAGCGATTCTATTAGCAGCCCTGTGCTTTGAAGTAGATAAATGGAAGTACCTAGTATTTGTATCTCCAACAGAGAGCCACAAAACCCTGAATAGATTGCATCATGGATTTCAAGACATCTCCGAATTTTTTGTGTTTTTCATTAATGGAAGGTGACTTAGGAATCTCACTAATTAAAGGAGATCCTACTTGTGTCGTCATAACCTCAAATTTTTTTTTTTGATTAGCATGATATGTTGGTGAAGGGGATTCTAATGCCACTTGATTATCATCTGCTAAGGAAAGGTTAGTGGTTGAAGGATGTGTGCCCATGGTCATATTTTTTTGCATTATGATATTCTCCCTAGGAGAAGAGTTGTTAGAAGAACTACAAACCAAATGTCGTTGACATTCAAAGTTTGGTTCTTCTAAAAGAATGTAATTTATAGTAGGGGAATGATCAATGGGTGAATGATTGTGCTCCATAATGGTTTCCCTAGGAGAAGGTGGACAACTAAAATATTCATAACCTTCCTCAAACAAATCATCTACTTCATAACTATGAGAGACACTAGGAGAAGGGAAAATGTTATTATCATGATTATTTATGTTTAAGTTGTCTTGTTGATCAATGTCTTGTCGACTAAGAGAGGTAAAAGGAGAGAAACAACTTAGATTCTCAACACTCTCATTGATTGGTTCTTCTATCACCAAAATATATTCTTTGCCAATAGGAGAGATATTAGGAGAAGAACAAATATGATCGTGAGGAATGGCCAAAGTTGTATTCTCTTTCACTAAAACACTCTCATAGGGAGGGGAGAGGAAGTGTTTCTTAACATTTTTACATATGCAAGGTACAGGCATTGTTTGAATAAGAATTGAAAGAAAATGTAACCATTTCATGTAATGTTTCAGCAATAGGAACAATGTATATGCAAAGGTACAAAACATTCTTATCCAATATATGCAATATTTGAAGAAGGAAAAAAATGTACATGAAAGAATGAAAAGCACTTTTAACAAACTTATGCAAAGTTTTAGGAATAAAAACATTGTATATATGCAAAAGTGAAAATTACTTTTATCAATGCTATGCAAAATTACAGAAATGGAAACATTTTCAGATCTAATGATGCTTGGAATTGAAGTGATTGGAAAAATAACTATCTTAAATTGATGTTTTGAGATAAATGCATAAAAGAAATGCTCCAGAAACCTTCCAGACTTATACTATACGATAAAAGGAGCCTTAGGAAGAATAAAAATGAGATTTCAGATGTTGCTTCAGTCAGTGAAAAATCTGTATAGGGATTGATTCACCACATATGTTGAATGAGTCCCAGTAGGGGTGTTTTGCAATTTTTTTAAAGAAATTATGAATGGTTTGTGATGTGTGTGAGGTTGTAAGGTGTAGACCTAAGATGGAGATGCAAAATTACAGAAATTTTAAAGGAAATTGTATGCAAAAATGCAAAGAAAATGCACTCTAAATTAGATAATAAGATGTTCAAAAAGTTGGGTTCACCAAAATGAACCATATATTTTTGGACCCAATGGAATCTCTAACTCTTTAGGGTTTTTCACCTAAAAGGAGAGAGATTAGATGCAAACATGCTAAGGGTTCATTCAAATTATGTTATGTATGATGTTGTATGAGCTAAATGGAATGATCTAAGTGTAGCTAATCTATGAAATTGATCGAATATGAATGCAAAACCTAAGAAACAAGCGATGTTTGAAAACACATTGTGTAATGCAACAATGAACTAGAAACAAATGCATAGCTAAACAAAAATGAATGAAACTTAAAGTGTGCACCTGAAACTTTGAAGGAGACTAGAAATTACTTTTGAAATGTTGTTGATGTTGATTTTCAGGCCTGGAGGGACTTATTCACCATTATGGGTGAATCAGTCCTAGTTTTGTAAAACTGAATTGGAGCTCGTTTCAGACAAAAGGGTATCTAGAAATACATAAAACCAAAAATTAACCTTGGGGTGGGACTCATTCACCACCCATGGTGAATCAGTCCAGTTTTGAATTTTTGAATATTCAAAGGTTGATTTCAGAGCTTTCGGTTTGCACTTCGGTTTCCTATAGGTGTCCACTTCTAAAACTATTGTATTTGGGCCTGAAAATGACTTTTTGTTGATATTTTAAATTGAATGATGAAGAGATGATTTGAATGAATTTGAAATATAATCCTCAATGATTCTTAAGCCTCCAAGAGTCCTAAATTTGCATACAAACAAGATAAGAAAGATAAATTGTTGATTGTTAAGGCATGGGGGTTTGCCTTGGTCAAACCCCGTTTAGGTAATTAAACCAAAATGATGAAATAATAGAATGAAACATGAAATAATGGAATATATTACCTTTACATGATGAATAATCTTGAAATTATACAACAATACATGAAGATTCGACCCTTGGATGCTTTAGAAAGCTAACTTGATGACTTCTAATGAAGAAACCCTAGCTTGCTTGACTTGGATAAGAAGATAGATGATAAATAAATGATAAGAGATGTGTGAATGATATAATGGATGAAAAATGAGGATACAAATATTTATTTATAGAAAATTGTGCCTTAGCACCCGATAATACCTCATCACAGGCCGACATGTAGTGAAAATAAACTTTAAATTTCACTTTTTCCTGCTCAAAGGACAAAATGGGGGCCAAATAGGACTCATTCACCACACATGGTGAATGGGTCCCACTTGGATGTGACTGATTTTCCATGCATGGAAAATGGGTCCCACAAGAGCCATTCCGACAACTAAGAGGTCAAGGAATAAGGAAATAAGGTTCAAATTGCAACTTTGTCGGGTGTTTGATCAATTTAATCCTTGAGATGCATAATATGGGTTAATAAAGGTCTATTATTGATGATGTGAATGTAAAATAGGGCTTGGGACAAATAATTCAATGTGAAAGTGTGATTAAATACACTTTACAACACTAAAATGAGGTCCACACAGCCTAGGAAGGAACAATAACCAATGTGAACATGTGAAACACATTACAACACTTGGTTAAAGTTAAATTTTCTTTACAAGAATTCTAAATTATTGTGATGATGTAATTAAAATGTTTTATAATGTTGAATTAAGGAGAAATAGGTTCATTAGGTCTAGAAAAGCGTGAAAGTCCTTTACAAGACTCTACAACAACTTCACAAGACATTGATAAACACATTTTATTCAGTGTAGAAGGGTCCAAGACCTAGTGTGGATGCATGAAATTCCTCACAACACTTGAATCAAGGCCTCATTAATTAAATTTATCATGAATTATTCCCATGTCAAGCAAAAGGGTCCTTTTTTCTATGACACAGTTTTCATTTAAATCAGGGTCATTTCCATAAAGAGCATTATCAATACCATCCCAGGAATCAAAAAGTATCTTTGTTTCAGGTTCATAATTTAATTCTCCCTTCCCATTATTGTTCAACTTGAAACAAAATGTTTGAAAGGATGGATCAACTAATTCAGAATTGATATGATCAGTAGTAAGGTATTCAATTGCACCATTAAGTGATAGGTTTGATGACTCATATGTGCAGGATTGATTGTAACTTGAACATTTCTCATGTTCAACCAAGTAGATTTTTTCATTTCCTTCCTCGGTAGGACTTTGGCTAAAAACAATCATGTCCATCTCTGTCATAAAATATGTACATCCCATCTCTTCTTCATATAATCATTCAGAAACAAGACCCTGCTGACTAGCATTACCAATCCCATCACTAAATTTAGGCTTCAAACTCTGAGTATAGACATTCTTGTCTTCAAATTCATCACCAATCATATTATCAGGATATTCCAATCGTGAAATAGTTGAATTACATTGCAAGAATCCATTACATGCAATCTGTTTATCTACTGGTGAGGACAAAATTTCATGAGCATTGACACAGTCATATACCTTAGACAAGAAGGATGCCTTCAATTTTTCCTCACAAAAAGGTTTGTATTCCTCATGGGAGTAACCGAAATTCTCATCTTCACTACCCTATTTATCAACCTTCAAAGGTACATCAACAATATTTGCAAGTATGACAAATCATCATCAATACTATTATGGAAACATTCATTCTCAGAAACATCCCTACCCACTTCTCGGGTGAACCCTTGATCTTTATCAATAAAGTGAGCACCCTTCTCACTTTGAGACCTCATTATTTTTTCATAGTCATATTTAGCCTCCTCAACAATACTGATCCAATCAATTATCTGATCAAAATATTGAGGTTTCAATTCCTTGGGAAAAGCACTGAGCCCTAGCTCATAAATGTTATAGAATATGTCAATGCATATGGAATCTTCAGGTGATATCCTTTTAGGAATTTCTAACAAGGAATCTAAAAACCTTGCTAACAACTCATATGGTGATTCTTCCTTACGTTTCTTCATGCTGGACAACCTTTGAATTAATAGTTCCTAATCATCATTACTTAGATATTGTTGAAGTTGATTCTAAATCTGTTCATGATCAATATGTTGTGAGAATGGAAAAAATGAGATATCACAAATATCATTACATCGATCATCCTTTTCATCCTTATTTATTTCATCTTCATGATGTGCATCTGGACAACAAACACTTGCAACCATATATTCGTTCATCTTTGAGTATTTCATAATGTTTTCAATATCCATAGCAATGTGATATGCCTACTATAATGTTTTAGGTTCCTTATCTCTTATCAAATAACTCATCTTATTGTCAAAAGCACCAAGATACACAATCAAACACTTTGCATCATTAGGTCTCAAGTATTTGGGAATATCTTTTATCACTTTCAAAAATATGAGGTTAAAAGAAGGAACCAACTCTTCTTCATCTCTTTGGATTTCCATAAATATTTTTCTTATCACACTTGGTCTAATCCTCTCACCAAATTTCTCCACAAATGCTATCATGAAATCATTCCATGAAGCTATAGAACACACTAGTAAATATGAGAACCAGTCTCCGGCACTTTTTTTTTAAAGATTGAGCAAAAATACAAAAATATTCATGAAAACATCCTCATGATCTATCTCAAAATCACCCATCAAATCTATGAATGCATTTAGGTGTTTAGAATCTAATTTAGAATTGTGCCCTATAAATTTAGGTAAATGTTTCCTAATATCATCAGGAATCTTGTTAGGAAAACCTTGAATACCACCAAAACTTAATGGCTTATATCTCTCAATAGAGAACTTCCTTTGAGGGCACGATAGGAGTTGCATACCTGACATGCTTTTACGTGATGTTCCAAAAGGAAATATAGGGGAATGATACATTTCTCTTGTATCTTTATTCAATCTTCAAATATCAACTTCATAGTTAATGATAAACTGCCTCATCATGATTATAAAAATGCATAGCTTAAATATATGCATGCTTTAAAGTTTTCTAAAAGGAAAATTTTAGAGATAAGCATACTTCTTCCACCCTATTTAGATACTAAAAAATTTCACCTTAGAAGTATGCAAAATAACTGCCACTATTCCCTTCCCTAGTGCTTAATTCACTTAATAGGGAACAAAGTATTTCTTCCACATCTCTAAAAATGGATTTCATACAAATTTATTTCTTCTTGCAAACCAAAACAAGGGAAAATACCTAGATATATTTGTAGATATTCTAAATTATGCTTTGTCAGGTTCTTTGCATAAAGTCACCACCTCCTTTGTAGAGGATCAAACTTCAACAATATGAGGTTTCTTTCACTAGTTGATTTCATTGTAAGCTTCCTTTTTCTCAAACAAATTTCACTGGCACAAAGTACTTTGGAGTCACCACCCACCTTTAGTGAGAACTTTAGTTTAGAACCTTCATGACTCTATCAAGGAAAAATGATCTCCTATAAGGGTTTTCTCAAGTAAGTTCCCAGTAGAGTTTCCTTTTTTGTTGGTTATTTTTTATGAACCAAACTTAATCTTACAATTTACCTATGAACTTTCTAGAACTCAATTATTAGTAAAATTAAGGATTGGTCAACACATGGGAGATTTGATATATAACCTTTTCTCCCTTGCACTTTGGGCTCTGTGAAACCCAAGAGGGTAATCCCCAATTATGTGTTTAAAAATATCGGTGTGTCTAGGTATTAAACATAGAGTAAATAGATGATTCTCCTTGAATGTTTAACAAACACAACAGCCTAAAGGTTTGTCTAACCTTCATGGTAGTGCCTAACTTAAACAAGAGAAAATGTAATCCCTTAAATTTCATACACAATGACAATAAGATTGATAAGCAATTTGATTTAAATTTGTGATCAACTATTGAATTGGTCACCACAATTGTAGCATAATTACCGTACTAAAACCAATGCTATATTCTTGGAATAGAGTCAGACCTAGTACCCACATAATTAGATAACAATTTTTAAACATGATAACAACCAAAGCCTTGAAAACACTACATTACAGTATTCCCACTTAACATCTCCATCATTTACTTCTTACTAGCATCCTTATACATGAATTATTTCAAACCTACTATTATATTCAAAAATTCACATCCATTCATTGAACTAATAAGAAAGAATACAAAAATACATCTATTGGAAACCAACAAAGACAAATACGATAACCATTGATTATATCATTCATAGTTCAATGTATAATCTATACATAGGAGAGTGAACTGCAGAGAATTTATACCATTTCATTGTATATGTTATCACTATCATTATAAAAGAACTATGTATATAGTGTTTGACTTCATCCCTAAAACATATTACTAGAAAGTTCAATATTCTCTTTCATCTTTGTGTGTGGCCCCTTCCAAGAAAAAATTATTGATTGACCTCTCTCTCTGTAATCAGCCTTGAAATCCCTTTGATAAGACAATGGAGCAACAAGCATCGGGCTGAATTACACATTTCATTTCACTTTCATTTCAAAATGAATTTCACCAGAATGTGAAAAAAATCCCCAAATAGTTACAAGCAATCATTTGTAGGACAGGGGAAAGCCAAAACCAAAACCCCAAAAACCGTTAGTCAAAGAAGACCCACCAGCCTTCCAAAATGCATTGCGGTCACACCACCAAAAGCATGTAAGTTCACATTGAACCAGGAAGTGTCACCATCAACACAAAAGGAATAAATAAGCATAAACCCACCAACTAAAGGAAACGAGTAAGCACAAAGGACCAAAAATAATTCACGCTACCAATAGTATCTCATGGCCATGACTGATTTGATTAATTCTAAGGATGATTTGGTAATGGCTACTCCACTTTTAGTCATGAATTTAGTCATAATTCAAATAGAAAATGAATAATAATTATTTATTAAATTCAAAGTAAAGCATAATTTATATTAGTTGAAAGTTGAGAATATCCTTTAGAAACCCATTTCATTTCATCAATTTTGGGTAAAAAAAAGTTGTCACCCATGTACCCTACACATACCCATCATATCGCCAGTTTTTGGCCCATCATGATCCTGCACGTACCCAACAAATGGAGAGTTTCTACAGTAATTTTCCAAGAAAGCTTGTGTGAGAGCACTAAAAAATAAATTACTTTGATTTTGAACCTTAGTCGTTGATCATACTTTGAGATAAATCAATGGATAACCAATCTGAATGATTAATTATGAAAAAATTAAATGCATGCACTTGATGCTTCTCCTTAATCAAAAAACTCAAGTGGATAGACATTCACTTAGGTTGCACATTAATCACATGCTTAGCGTTTAACAAAACCTGTCATGTCACATTTACTCACTCGCTCGTGGGAATTAGTTTACTTGCAATTCATCAAAGTAAGACAACGGGAAGCAATCATGATTTAACCTTAGAATACCAGCCTGTACTTTTCCTTACTTAAATTTCACCTTCCCACATGTACCAGTGCCTGACAGATTTGACGGCCACAATCAAAAGTATTTCCCAAATGTCATATGCGTGCCCAAGAATTGGCTCTAATTTGGTGTGATTTTTATCTTAGAACAGTCTCGGCCAATATTTTAGTTGCACTCTATCTCCACTTAAATCCATCGAGGCCTTTGAAATGTTCCACGTGGTAGTCGCCCGCTTGCCTGTTGAGAAATAGGAGATGCAAGTGGGCCACTAACAAGATGGTGAGGAGTAGTCAGGATTGACCCATGTCATCCATCATCAATCATTGATCTCCATCCTTATAAAGCATACACCATCTCCAAAGCCTGGTGTGTCCCTCCATGAAGTGATAGGTGTCACCTTTCCTGCTAGCCCATGATATTTTATAAGTATTAAATAAAATTTGGCAGGGTGGCAGGGAGCAGTGGAGATTTGAACACATCACCCAACAACCACTGTAAATCTCCTTTAGACACCATTTTCTGATCACAAGAAGATATCAAGCCCACCACATAAAAGTAACATGTGTCTATCACTCGCTAGCCTGTGTGATTAATTCTCCTTAATGCACAAAATGAATGGGCGTGCAAGGAATGACCCAGATGAAGACGTGTGTTGAAACATCTGTCATTGATTTTTCTCGAAGCTCTGTGTACTAACCCTGTAGAAGCAATGGTTGCACTATTTGACATGACACATGGCAACTATCTGCCAACCTGTTTGAATATTTTAATGAAGAATAAAACAGAGTGGGCACGTGAGGAATGGTCGAGATTCTCCTGCGTTGATCGAATGGTCATCTCAAAACTAAAATCTACATATGCCACAAATGTTAACTTTAAAAGTGGGCCATTACTAGGCCGAAGGGAATTTGACCCTTAAGAATGAAAACTTAAGAACTAAGAAATTAAATATGAAATTTCAAGCCCAACCATATGAAAATTTTAAGCACTAAAAGGGGAATTTTGTGATGGACAAACCTAAACCTAGGGGGCAGGTGAAAATAATGATTCTAATGGCATAAGTGGTGTCTTAGACAACCAGAGACTAGGAGCAACAAGTCAATGTAGAAATAGAATGCCCAAGGGTTTTTAGAATCGTATGTCAATTTTGAAGGGTTTTGGTAACACAAACCCTAAAACAATGATGAAGACCATAACCCTAAGCCTAAAATGAGGGTCTAAGCCAAATTTGTAAGTTTAAAAATGGAACCAAAGAAATTTTTGGAGGGGTTCCATCAAAACCCTTAATACATTAATCCCTCAACCTTTAATCCCTTAATCCCTCAACCCTCTACCCTATACATTAAACCCTCAACCCTCAATTCTCAACCCTCTACCCTATACATTGGATCCTCAACCCTGAAACCCTAAACCCTAAAACCTTAAACCCTCTACCCTATACATTAGAAACTTAACCCTAATCCCTCAACCCTCACCCCTCTAACCTATACATTAAACCCTTAACCCTATTACATCAACCATATACCTTAAACCCTAATTTATTAACCCTCAAACCTTAAAACCTCAACCAACCCTTAAATTCTAATCCCTTCACCCTCAACCCTAAACCCTATCCCTAAAGCCTCAACCCTCAACTGTTAAACCTTAAACCCTAAACCCTATCCCTAAATCCTCAACCCTTGACACTATACCTTAAACCCTAATCCCTCAACCCTTAACCCTTAAACCATAATCCATAAACATTTAAACCCTAATCTCTCAACCTTTAAACCCTTAAACTGTAAACCCTCAAACCCTAATCCCTCAACCCTTAAACCCTTAACCCTCAACCCTTAAAGCCTTATCCCTTAAACCCTAAACCCCCAACCCTCAACCCTTAACCCTTAAGCCTCAAAACTCAACCCTAATGCCTAAACCCTCAACCCTTAAACCATAAACCCTACAAGCTACAACCACAACCATCAACCCTATACTTAAGCTCTAATCCATAAACCTAATATCTTAAACCTTAATTAACCTATACCCTATACACTTAACCTTGGATACTCAACCCTAAACATTATCCATCAACCCTCAAACCTCTACCCTATACCCTATACCCTCAACCCTATACTTATGCCTTAAATCCTCAACCGTCATCCATATGCCTTATACCCTCAACCTTAAACCTTGAACCCTATATCTTAGACACTCAACCTTGAACATTATCCCTCAACTGTAAACTCAAAACCCTCAACACTATACCCTTAACCATATACTTAAGACCTAATCCCTTAATCCTCAACCCTATACCTTAAACCCTAAACCCTACACCCATAAACCCTCATCCCTATTCCCTATAATCTCACCCTTATACCCTAAACCATGAATATTGTCCCTCAACCCTATACTTAAAACCTAAACCATATGTACTCTCAACCCAAGTCACCTTATGCCATATACCCTCAATTTGTATCGTAAGCCCCAAAAACTAATATCCTAAACCCTAATCCCTATACCTTACACACTTAATCTTATACACTCAACAAGATGAATATTATCTTTCAACTATAACCCTCCATCCTCTACCCTGTACACTCAACCTATTACTTAAGCCCTAATCCATCGACCCTTAATCCTATACCTTAAACTCAACCTAGAAACCTCAACCCTCATCTCTATAACCTATACCCTCACCCTTATATACCCTAAACCCAAAACCCTTACATACATACATACAACCATACATACATACATACATACATAAAGCATACATACATACATAAAGCATACATACATACATACACACATACCTAAATATATACATACATACATATAAGCATACATACATACATGCATACATACATATAGGTATATGGGCATACATACATACATACATACATACAAGCATAGACACATACATAAATTCATACATACGTACATACATACATACATACATACATACATACATACATACATACAAGTATACATACATACATAAAGACATAAATACATACACATATATATATACAAACATACATACATCAAACATACTTAACAAACTTGCACAAAAAAAAATCCAAGACATAGTGCGAGCGCATTATAACGTGCTCACATTATGTCAAGCTTGAGAAACATGCAACAACATTTTGCAAAAAAGAGAAAAATACAAAACAAAACATAACATGAGCGTGTTATAATGTGAGAAAATTATAACACGCTCGTGTTATATCTTGCTTTGGGAATCCCCAAGCATTAGGCTTGGGATTTCCTTTAGATTTCCAACCCAAAGGCTTGGAGTTCCTTCCTAACATCCAAAGATGTGTTTTTGTAAATTCCACAAGATTTCACATAATCTTGTTCATGCTAACCATCAGGTTTGCACATATTTCAAGGTTGAGTAAATCGAACACTTGGGTAAAATGTTAGGCTCTCTCTTAGCTATTTAACGATGTATTTTTTTCACATTTTGACAATGTTAAGGCCTTCATCTTTAATTTATTTTATTTGTGTGTCCATTTTTTGTTAGAAACTAGTGTTTGGTATTTTTTACTTTATTTTTTAACCGTTCATTGAAATTTCAAATAAATTACACTTTTATCAACTAAACTCTATTCTACACATATTAAAAAATTTTTTTTTTGATTAATTTTCAAAAATTATAGGGGTAGCATGGCCAAAATTCTATTTTTTAGGTAGTGTCCACTTTGAAAATTAGTAAAAAATTAAATATTCATTAAAAATTATCAAAAAAATTGGGCATAAACTACATGCTATTAGCTAATTTCTCATTGAAGAAATTTTAAAAATACCAAAAAAAAATAACCTTTTGAGGGAGCCACAAAAGATGCTATGTTATGTTTTTTTGACAAAAACAACACAAATTTCTGTGGCTCCCTTTTCTAAACTCCTTAATCTCTACCATTTTCAAAAAGAATTAGTAGTTTAGAAAATAGAATTGAAGTACTACGAACATTGTTTTGGTTGCATCTTAAAATTTTGAGTGTAACTTTTTATCACTTGAAATTGCACCCTTGTTGAACCTGATGTTCAACATCTCAGTGTAACATGGGAAGACCTCTAAAGATGTGGGTTTCTTGTAAATAGAGGTCAACCTCTGGAGAAGGCCGTCTTTCTTTGTGCTATCACCTAAAACTACTGATTTTGTAAGGAAAAGGGAGAAGGAGTGCATAAAAATAAAACTAATGCTATGGTGATACATCGAACTAAGAAGAGCAATGAGATACTTAGGTTATACTAGAAAATTTACAATGACCGTAAGATTACACATCAAATTCTGTAACCTTAGCAATAATATTTCACAAATAGGTTCGATTCACACACTTTTTCAAAAAGGAAAATATTTTCACAAAATAGAATCCATGTGCGATTATATAAACACAACTTGTGATTCGTATAATGATACTTTTGCAAAGGAAGGAATGAAACAAAAGATAAAGTTATAAAGGAATGAAAGAAATTCACAAAAATAACTTGATCATTAACTTGAAATGCATGACACTTTGCAAGAACAAGATGGTAATTTGAATCATCCACAGTGATCAAGGTAAACTCTATATATTATGCTCTGAATGAGTTACAAAATTGTGCTAATCTGAGAAAGGACTGTAAAAGTCACAGACTTTTGAAAAGCATCAGGAGAACTCCTTTACAAAGAGGAAAAAATTCCTTATATAACAAAAGATGTCGGCCCCTCTGAGCTTACAAAAAATATCTGCCTTTGGAAAGATCTGCCTTTAGATCTTTTCATGTAGTTAATGCTGTGTTCGATTGCATCCCTGCTGTCTATGTTGGTGAAGAGTTGCTCCAGGAATGGCCTCCTTGATCTTTTGCAACCATAGCATTAACTTCTTATCATTGTGTCCACTCTCGAACTCCCTTACCGAGCTGCCTTGAATGCTTCTGAACATTACCATAAATGTCGATCAATTCTTGCCAGTTGACATCCCAACTGTCCCTGTGGTCTCTGCCTTTCTGTTGCTCGATGACACCTTCTGGATATCAATCAGATTCATCACTTTATTCTTAGAGCAGATACACATTGCTTATGCTCTATCGATATCGTCCACAGGGGGGAGTCATGCAGTCAAACGGCTCATGGTGCATCCTTAGCTCCCATCTAATTGGTCAAACTCATGCCCCGTAGATTCCAAACAGTCAAAGGGTCCCTCAAACAACATCGCATGTCAATGAGACACTAATCATGTCTCCCCGATGCGAGTATACTTCACAGGATAGTTAGAATAGCTTGGGTCTGTTGGTAGGACTTCATATCGAGTTGCAGGAGTTATACCGATATGCACATTTCATCGCCTAGACACCCGCATTCGACAAGAGTCATAGTGAGCGCCAAGAGTCCTATCGCTATCATATACACCATCATCAAGAAAAAAATTCATCGGAAAGAGGTCATAGCGGGTTCCATTAGTCATACCGATATCCTTTTCCATTGCTGAGACCTCACTTGTCAGCAGGACATCATGTCAAGCTCTTCACATTACACCGAAGATACAAAACATGTCGGCGAGAGTATCACCAATCGGTGAGACATCATGGCGAGTCCCTCCATTCTCTCTGAGCTCATTTCATTTTGGCAAGGCCCCTTCTTGGTCAGTGAGACCTTTCACTGAGATCTCCATTTCGCCAGGATATTATTGGGTCAGTAGGACCTCATGGCGAAGGAAAAAAGTCATATTGATATCCACAGTGGTCACCGAGACAATCGCTATCGAGAAGGCCCTTTTGCCAAAGGCAATATCCTTTGGATAACTCATCTCATTGTCAAGGAGAATTTTACAAGTTGGGGAGACATCATAGCGATGACACAACTTTCGTCGAGACCTCTGTTAGTCACCTAGACACCATCGGGTCGGGGAAACTTCCCTCCGAACTCATTTCATTTCGCTGAGACCACCCTGCTATCGGTAGGACATCACTCTAACGGCCAGACACTATGGCGATGTCATCTATGTTGGCGTGATCTTTCACATCGTTGAGACCTCTGGTGAACACAAACCACCTCTCTGGGCTCAAATATTTCTTTCGGTGAGATACAGGCAAGTTGGGAAGACCTCACGCCGAACCACTATCATTATACCGCTGTTCCTTCCGTCGACGAGACACCCATGTGTCGGTGGGACCTCATAGCGAGGTCCTCATTTCTTGGTGAAGGCACTCTTTTTCACTGAGACCTCTGTTAGTTGCCGAGACATCTCCCTGATCTCCTATTTCTTTTGGCGAGACCTCTTCTTGTCGGCGAGATATTACAACGAGCTCAAAACACTGTGGCGAAACCCCTCCGAGTCAGCAAGAGATTACACCGAAGGCAACTCTCTCAGCGAGCTCACATTATTTCAGGGAGACATCACCTCAAGCTCCCTCATTCTCCTTGAGCTCACTTTACTTCAGCAAGACCCTATCGGGTTGGCAAGACTTCTCAGTGAGGCCTCCTTGTCCCAGCGAGAGCTTATTTCATTTCGACCAGACTACAGTTGATCGGCAAGACCTCATGCTGATGATGTCTCCTTTCATCAAGACGTACTTTCTTGTCAATGAGACATTACCCTATCGGTGAGACTTCTCCCCCTCGCTAGCCCCTGTTGCCAAGACTTCAACCTTTCAGCAAGACGTTATACCGAAGCCCCTAGATTACACCGAAGGCCTCCCATTTTGGCGAGACTTCGTTCGGTCACTGAGACGTTACAACAAGGCCCTTTCTTTCTTCGTGATGACACTTCTTTTCACCGAGACCTCTCAGTGAATGTGAACCCCTCTCCTCGACGCCAACCCTAGTGAACAACTTTCGGCGTGACTTTCGCTGGTCGGGAAGACCTCATACCGAAGCCTCTATCTCTTGGCGAGCTCGGACCCTTTCTGTTCGATGAGACCCCACCCTTGTCGGCAAGACCTTATGCCGAAGGAATTTTTTTTTTGCGAGCCTAGCCTAATGTGCAGTGGTCGGCGAGAGGTATAGCAACCCATCGTAATTAAACTGTCTGGCCAACCGGTATATTCCTAATGAACAGAATGCACTGCTAGTCGGAAAGACAAGAGGGTCTTGCCGACTTTCCTCTTTGATGAGTTTTATGCCAAATATGACTGAGGCGAAGCTCTCCAATAGACCTCCTTGTGAAATAGCATCAGATGTGTGATCTAACCCTTGATGCAAATGCCACCATTTGGCCTTCAAGAACATCTGAGACATAATTTATCTTTCTTGATTGAGCCCGTAGGTGAAAATTGGGTAACATTTCTGGTGACCTTTGCTGGATGTTTGCCTGCTAAACATGAGAACCAATAGCCTAGGCCTATCCATTGGGCACGGAGTCATTGGGAAAACTCAAAAACAGACTTGGAGCAGCCTTGCACATGACTATAACTCTCTAAAGACTCATTAGAACACTCAGAAACTTATTGAAAATAGGGAAAAAAACTGAAATAAAACTATTTATTGTGCTGGGACAACACTTAGGGAATGAAAACTGCATCTAAACCTACCATACACTAACCAGTATGAAATTGGTCAAAAAAAACCATTTACAGGATGACTGAAATAGCTACCCATTCTTCTCAATATGCAATGACTAGCATGTTTAAGGACAACTGAGTAAAAATGGGACACATGAAGATACTTAACAAGATGATGTACTACTTCTTGAAAGAGGTGAAAAAGTTCACTTACCTCACTAAATAATTCATATGTATTGTCAATTAGAGGAGGATAAGTAAACTGAACATACTCTTGTTTGGTTGTCAGTGCATCTTGGATATCTTCTTTCACTGTACTTTCATATATGGGTGCCTCATTGAACTCCATCTGGGCTAAGTACCTGATTGGACAACCTTTGGTAGGGGAAAAGCTTGAACTTTCCTTGCTGGCCTCTTGTTGATCTCTAAAGAATTCATCTTTTCCTTGAAAAGATGCTGATTGGAGGTAATATGCAGGTTGTTCATTGGCTACTACAGTTTGATCTTCTTGAAAGATTCGACCATTACTGTCTATAGGAGGATCAGCTATTCTTTCTTTCAGCTTTGCAATGAAAAAGGAGTCCTGCTTCTTTTTATCATGTATAATAGTCTTTGAAAATAAACCATTAATGTTTTCTGATGGTTGGATCTTCTTGGCTCAGGAGCTGATATCCCTGTTGGATAACTAAATACAAATCATCAAACTGTTGTTCCTTGTGCTCTTCGTTCATGATAGAATACACCTCCTCCTCAACAAAGTGGGGCAGCTCATCAAATAAGTTCATAGGCTGCAAGGCATTATCTTCTACAACTTTTTCAATAGTCTCACTAACTTGAATGGGTTGATCACATGCTTCCCTTTCATATGATACTAGCTCATCATCAGGCATAAATGCTATCATGCATGTGAGATCTTCATCTTCATCAACAAATTGAGGAAGTTCATCGAACAAGTCAACAATATTCTCTGGCTGTTCCAAATCAACCGGTAAATTAGGAACCTGCATGCTCTCTTGAAGAAAAGTATCCGGTTCAATTTTAGGCTTTTCTTCCAAGTCTAATGCTCCATTGGCTTGCTGACTGTCATCAATCGACAATTGCCCAAATGGCTTGATGTCTTCTAGCTGTTCTGAAACTGCAACCTCGCAAGTGCTTTCTGCTTAAGGAAGATCCTCAGTTAGCTTTGAGCTTTGAGAAGAAGCAATCTGCTTGAAGCTTGGAACTGAAAACACGTGCTCCTCCAATTTAGCAATTTCATCATAGCTGTCCATGCTAGATTCACCCTGTCTGAAACTTGGAATTTTGTACTTTAAGGCCCCCTCCTTCATAGGTAGTTGGGGTTCTATCCTATGAGCTTGTGCAAGCAAGTGTTTCATCTGCTCATCCTTAGCTGCAACGCTCTGCTCTTTGAAACTCCCCTCAAGCTGCCTCCTTTGAAACTCCTCCATCTGCTGTCCTGATTGATCATGTTCGTTCACCTCCTGCTGCAAGTTTTGCTTGAAACTTGGAAATTTAAAGTTACAAACCTCCTCCTAAATAGGCTGATGTGGAATATAAGGAGCTACTTGGACCTCATTCCTCTATGTTTGAGCAAGAAAAAGCTTCATTTGTTCTTCTTTTGCAGCTAACTCTCTCTCAAGCCTATTCTCAAACTGTCTCCTTTGCGTCAGTAATTCTTGCTCATGAAGGTAGGCCTGATAGGCCATCTCTTCTTGTTGTGATCGTACTCCTATAGCCTCCTAAACTCTTCTATTTTCCTTGCGATGTCCGATAGTATGTCCTTCATGTTATTCATGTTATTCTTTATATAATCAACCTCTTGGAGCTGATTTTGGACATCCAAATGTGGATCTGAAGACTGAGCAGGGTTGGGTGGGAGGTAAGCATGTTGAGCATGCTGATAGGCTATTGTTGCATGGCTGTTTGGGATTAAACCAGAAGCATGATTGGCCTAATATGGTTGATAGGGTGATTGGTTGACAATATTTTCATGAAACTGAAGTGGGTATACATGGTGACCATGAAAATTTGTCATCTCTACTCATATGAATGCTGAAAATCAAAATATTAAGGTTGTAATTGAAACATACCAAGACTGAACTTGTTGAAACCGGTAGATTTGCTCAGAGTCACCAAGTGTTGTCCAAACTGCCTCCAAAGGATGACTGATACTGAGGTAGAGACCAAATCTCTGAGTATGCTAGATTTCTTATTAATGCATTATCTTTTTTGCTACTTTCCAAACTTAGAGTCGCCATGATATGCTAATATCATTAGTCTGAAAGAATCAAAACTTACTGGTTGCATATCAATAACCAGTAGTAATATGTACTCCTTAAATTGTTCTGATTCGAACAGTCCCACTGGGTGTGCCAAAACTGTTATCACCTGAAATTGCACCCTTATTGAACCTGATGTTCAACATCTCAGTGTAACATGGGAAGACCTCTAAAGATGTGGGTTTCTTGTAAATAGAGGTCAACCTCTGGAGAAGGCCGACTTCCTTTGTGCTATCACCTAAAACTACTGATTTTGTAAGGAAAAGGGAGGAGTGCATAAAAATAAAACTAACGCTATGGTGATACAACGAACTGAGCAGAGCAATGGGATACCTAGGTTACACTTGAAAATTGACAATGACCGTAAGATTACACATCAAATTCTATAAGCTTAGCATTAATATTTCACAAATAGGTTCGATTCACACATTTTTTCAAAAGGGAAAAGATTTTCATAGAATAGAATCCATGTGCGATTATATAAACACAGCTTGTGATTCATATAATGATACTTTTGCAAAGGAAGGCATGAAACACAAGATAAAGTTATAAAGGAATGAAAGAAATTCACAAAAATAACTTGATCATTAACCTGAAATGCATGACACTTTGCAAGAACAAGATGGTAATTTGAATCATCCACAGTGATCAAGGTAAACTCTGTATATTATGCTCTGAATGAGTTACAAAATTGTGCTAATCTGAGAAAGGACTGTAAAAGTCACAGACTTTTGAAAAGCATCAGGAGAACTCCTTTACAAAGAGGAAAAAATTCCTTATATACAAAAAGATGTCGGCCCCTCTAGGCTTACAAAAAATATCTTCCTTTGGAAAGATCTGCCTTTAGATCTTTTCATGTAGTTAATGTTGTGTTCGATTGCATCCCTACTGTCTATGTCAGTGAAGAGTTGCTCTAGGAATGGCCTCCTTGATCTTTTGCAACCACATCATTAACTTCTGGTCATCGTGTCCACTCTCGAACTCCCTTGCCGAGCTACCTTGAATGCTTCCGAGCGTTACCATAAATTTTGATCAACTCTTGCCAGTTGACATCCCAACTGTCCCTGTGGTCTTCACCTTTTTGTTGCTCGATGACACCTTCTGGATATCAATCTGATTCATCACTTTATTCTCAGAGCAGATACACATTGCTTATGCTCTATCGATCTCATCCATAGGGGGGAGTCAGGCAGTCAAATGGCTCATGGTGCATCCTTAGCTCCCATTTGATTGGTCGAACTCATGCCCCGTAGATTCCAGACGGTCAAAGGGTCCCTCAAACAACATCACATGTCGGTGAGAGACTAATTGTGTCTCCTCGATGCGAGTATACTTCACAGGACGGTTGGCATAGCTTGGGACTATCGGCAGGACTTCATATCGAGTTGCAGGAGTTATACCGATATGCACATTTCATCGCCCAGACACTTGCATTCGGCAAGAGTCATAGCAAGTGCCAAGAGTGCTATTGCTATCATACACACCATCGGCAAGACAAACATTCATTGGAAAGAGGTCATAGCAGGTTCCATTAGTCATACCAATATCCTTTTCCATCACTGAGACCTCACTTGTCAGCATGACATCATGTCGAGCTCCTCACGTTACACCGAAGACATAAAACATGCCGACGAGAGTATCACCAGTCGGCGAGACATCATGGCGAGTCCCTCCATTCTCTCTGAGCTCATTTCATTTCGGCAAGACCCCTTCTTGGTCAGCGAGACCTTTCGCTAAGATCTCCATTTCATTAGGATATTATTGGGTTAGCAGGACCTCATTGCGAAGGAAAAAAGTCATACCGATATCCACAGTGGTCGCTGAGACAATTGCTATCGAGAAGACCCTTTTGCCGAAGGAAATATCCTTCAGCAAACTCATCTCATTGTTGGGGAGAATTTTGCAAGTCGGGGAGACATCATAGCGATGGTACAACTTTTGCTGAGACCTCTGTTAGTCGCCTAGACACCATCGGGTCGGGGAGACTTCCCTCCGAACTCATTTCATTTCGCCGAGACCACCCTGCTATCAACGGGACATCACTCTGATGGCCAGACGCTATGGCAATGTCATCTATGTTGGTGTGATCTTTCGCATCGGTGAGACCTCTGGCGAACACAAACCACCTCTCCGGGCTTAAAGATTTCTTTCGGTGAGACACTGGCAAGTCGGAAAGACCTCACACCGAACCCCTATCATTATAACATTGTGCCTTCCATCGGCGAGACACCCATGTGTTGGTGGGGCCTCATAGCGAGGTCTTCATTTCTTGGTGAAGGCACTCTTTTTTGCTGAGACCTCTGTTAGTCACCGAGACATCTCCCCGATCTCCTATTTCTTTCGGCGAGACCTCTTCTTGTCGGCGAGACATTACAGTGAGCTCAAAACATTGTGGCGAAACGCCTCCGAGTCGGCAAGAGATTACACCAAAGGAAACTCTCTCAGTGAGCTCACTTTATTTCGGGGAGACATCCCTGTGTCAACGAGACATCACAACGAGCTCCTTCATTCTCCCCGAGCTCACTTTATCGGGTCGGCAAGACCCTATCGGGTCGGCAAGACTTCTCAGCGAGGCCTCCTTGTCCCGGTAAGAGCTTATTTCATTTCGGCCAGACTGCAGTTGATCAGCAAGACCTCACGCTGATGATGTCTCCTTTTACCGAGACGTCCTTTCCTGTCGATGAGACATTACCCTATCGGTGAGACTTCTCCCCCTTGTTAGCCCCTGTCGCCAAGATTTCAGCCTTTCGGCAAGACGTTATACCGAAGCCCCTAGATTACACCGAAGGCATCCCATTTCGGTGAGACTTCATTTGGTCGTCGATATGTTACAGTGAGGCCCTTTCTTTCTTCGTGATGACACTTATTTTCTCCAAGACCTCTCAGCGAATGTGAATCCCTCTCCTCGACGCTAGCCTTGGTGAACAACTTTCGGCATGACTTTTGCTGGTCGGGAAGACCTCACGCCGAAGCCTCTATCTCTTGGTGAGCTCGGACACTTTCTGTTCGATGAGACCCCACCCGTGTGGGCAGGACCTTATGCCGAAGGAAATTTTTTTGATGAGCCTAGCCTTATGTGCAGCGGTCGGTGAGAGTTATAGCAACCCATGGCGATTAAACTGTCTGGCCGACCAGTATATTCCTAATGAACAGAACGCACTGCTAGTCAACAAGACAACAAGAGGGTCTTGCCGACTTTCCTCTCTGATGAGTTTTATGCCAAATCTGACTGAGGCGAAGCTCTCCAATAGACCTCCTTGTGAAATAGCATCAGATGTGTGATCTAACCCTTGATGCAAATTCCCCCATTTGGCCTTCAAGAACATTTGAAACATAATTTATCTTTCCTGATTGAGCCCGTAGGTGAAAATTGGGTAACATAACTATTATCAATTTCTTATCCAAGTCAATACTTCCTAATTTCAAAAAACAAGTGGCCACTTAAGACCCCTTTTTAGCCCTCCATCTTTCTGCACTTACCCCTCTATATCCAATATCCTAAAACCTAATCCCTATACCCTATACACTTAACCTTATACTATCAATCCTAAACATTATCCTTCAACCCTAAACCCTAAACCCTCGACCCCATACTTAAACCCTAAACCCTTGATTCAACGTTGTAATCGAAACACTAAATCCTAAACCCCAACCCTAAACCCTATATTGAATATCCAAAAATCCTAATCCCTATATCCTATACACTTAACCTTATACCCTCAACCCTAAACACTATCCCTTAACTCTCAAGCTTATAACTTAAACCCTAAACCCTACACCCTCAACTCTCATCCCTATACCCTAAAGCCTCAACCTAATACCCAAAACCCTACACTTTAGAGCTTCAAGTTGACCATTTTGGTGTATAAATTTGAAACTTTTTAAATCCACTTTGCGACCCCTCCTAATGGTGAATACTCACTCTAGGGAAGTGGATACGACAATAAATTCTAAATTAGAGGAATTTGAATCTAGTATCTCCTCTCTTATTGATCCCATATATTTGATTAGGATTCCATTCAAGTGGTTAATTCTATTACATCCTTATATGAAGAGGAAATCTTCTGATCTACTTCCTCTATAATGTGAGAGGTTAAACCTAAAATAACACATACATACATACATAAATACAAACATACATACATACAAACATATATATACAAACATACATACATACAAACATACATTCATACATACAAACAACATACAAAAACAAGTTAAAATAAGGCATGACACAAGCATGTTATAATGTGCTCATGTTTTTGCATGCTTTGGGAATTTTCAAGCCTTAGGCTTGGATTTGCTTTGGATTTCCAACACAAAGGCTTGGACTGACTTTCCAATGCCCAAAAATGTGTTTTTCTAGATTCTAACAAAATTCACATAAACTCGAGTGTGCTCTCCATCAAGTTTGCACATGTTTCAAGGTCAAGTAAAAAATACCTGGGTAATGCTAACCTCTCTCTTAGCTATCTAACCATGTAACTATTTTTACATTTTAACTATGGTAAGGCTTTCATCTTTAATTTATTTTGGTTGTGTATATTTTTTTTGTCAAAGACCAATGTTTGATATTTCTTACTTTATTTTTTAACCGTTCATTGAAATTTCAAATAAATTACATTTTCAAAAACTAGACTCCATTCTACACATATTAAAAAAAATGAATCTTTGATTAGTTTTCAAATTTTTTAGGGGGGAGCATGGTCAAATTTCTGTTTTTCAGAATGTGTTCACTTTGAAAATTAGTAAAAAATATATATTCATTAAAAAATTATCAAAAAAGTTGGGGATAAACTACATGGTGTTAGCTAATTTCTCATCGAAGCGATTTTTAAAATACTAAAAAAAAGTTAACATTTTAGGGGGGTCACAAAAAATGCTATGTTATGTTTTTTGAAAAAAATAGAACCAATTTGTATGGCCCCCCTTTTTGAACCCCTTAATCTCTACCATTTTCAAAAAAAAAAAAAATAGTTTAGATAGTAGATTTAGAGCACTATGACTTTTTTTTTTCCCGCATCTTAAAATTTTGAGTGTAACTATCTTCAATTTCTCATCCAAGGTCAATATTTCCTGATTTCAGAAAAAAAGTGGCTACTTAAGACCCCTTTCTGGCCCCCCATCTTTGAGCACTTACCTAGTGACAGTTCATTGGAAAGTGGAAACATCATATAAATTGGTTACAAATGGAAAATGATTCATTATTGATGATAAGATAGATAGAATTCTTGCTTTTAAGAACATAATGGAGGTTGGGGTTTCAAAGGCCATTATTGCCATTCACAGACTTGCATGTTTGATTTTTTGCATGCATTTGTAGCCCAGATTTTTGTAATAGTGGTTTTGTGACCATATAGTTGTATTTCATTTGATTGTATGTATGTAGATGATTTTTGAGAGTATAATAAGTTTCATGTTTGTTGTTCTTGAATGTTATTGTCTATGTAAGGTGTGTTCGAGGGAGAGTATCCCTTCATTAGTAAGAAAGACATTTAGACTCTAAAGGATTTTTTCTCCAAACCCACAATTAGCATCATGTTTTGAGAAGTTTTCAAAGACAAGTTTGGCTTAACTTCTTTAGATCGGGAAACCTTTGAAGGAGCCATCAATGCCATTTCGATTGATATACTTAATAAAATTGGCATTCATTCCTCCAAACCTTGGTGGAAAGATTCCAGAAGTGGTGTCCAAATACAACTTTTAGGATTTATAAGCCTTAGCTTGCGTACTAGTGGCTTTTGCCTCATCTTTTGATGGTTAATAGTTTGAACCAAAGATAGCACTTGTAGTCACTTGTTTTAGTTTGGCATTATAGATTTATCAATGTGTGGCATGCGATTGTTTAACCCAAGCCCACCCACTTTGCTTAGTGTATTCTTTTCCAAGGCTTACCTATGGGTTCTAGGCTCACCCACCTTGGGGTTCCTCACCCTTGCTGCCCATTTTGTGGACAACCAAAGACTTTTAAACACCTCTTTTGGTTTTGTTCTAGAGTTCAACAGTTGTGGAATTGGATTCTTGATTTCTTTCAACCCTTTTGGCCAAAACCTTTCTCCTGGCATATGGTTCTTTTGGGGGATTGAACCCACATAATTCCCTACAAGTATAACCAGATTTAACATGTTTTTAGGGTGGAAATCCTCTTCAACATTTGGAAAGATCGAAATTTTGTTATTTTTGCTCAGAGCTAGATTGATAAGCATGTTTCACTTTTTGCTAAAGCTATTATATGCTCTAATGTGTTAATGCAAATTCAAGTGCAAGCTAATAAAGTTGCACTCAAAGTGACTCAACTTTAGGAGCTTCTAGATCATTGGGGGAATGCCTATTGCAGTGTTGCTTGCGTCTCACCTTCTCTTGCTTCCTCATGAGGTTGTTCACCCTCTCGGGGATGTCGCCGGGGTAGGAGTGGCTCCATTCGGGAGTCTTAGGTGGCTCGTCCAAATCCTCCTGCCCAGACTCAGCATTGTAGCGGTTTGCAATTTCACAGGTGTTCACCCTCCCCTCCTCGGGTTGCTTTGGGGTGCCCTTCCGGAGGGGCTTTTGGCAGTGGTGCTCTAGTGGAGCTCCTAGTTGGCCACTTGCCGACTCTTCCAAGTGGCTCTTGTGTTTGGAACTATTGATTTCTCCCACTTTGCAGGAAGATAAAAACAATGATGATGAGGGATGTCCTGATGTCACTCTAGACCCTGCTGTTCTATGGGGTAGGTCGGATAACAAGAAGCCTCCCACCTCTATTGACACTGCTCTCGCTGCTTAAGTGCCCAATGTGATTTTCTGGGCTGAGCTCATGTGACTTTCCGAGATGTGCCTTCTTACCATTGCCCCTTTTTTATAAATATTTTTTTATATATATTAATAAAAAATGACACCTATTCATCAAAAAAAAAAATTATTAATTAAAAAGTAAAATTTAAAAACCGTTAAATGAAGGGTTTTCTTATTATTTACATTTCAATTATGATGAGATGTCTCAAGTATTAAGTATAAAAAATTACACTGCTTATCAATAATAATGCATAATCATACTTGTGTATTATTAGATACGAGGATGTCTAGAAATGTTGAGAAGTACTTATCTATGGACATTTAACGTAATGGTATATTGCCTAACAAATTATTTATACAGTCATCGCTTCACTTGTCAATAGCCATACATCCCATATACAGAAAAGCCTCTGTGTGCTTATATATTTGGAGCAGCGAGAAGGCTCTGTTACATTTTCTGTCTGAAACATTGAGATTCTCACGATGATTTTATATTGAGTGTTAGTATTATAGGACCTCATTTTCTGCTACTTTTACAAAATGTCAGAAACATTGAACAATGAGAAGGCAGTATATACTGGCTCATACTCCTATTGCTTCTCTCAAAAATGTCAAAAGCATTGAACAGGGATAGTGAGATGTAACTTGCTTAAACTTTTACCCCCTCCCAAACAAAAAGACTGAAAAAAGAAAAAAAGAGCTTCATATAAGTCTATATAACATAGAGAATCTCCTCTGTGTACTGTGTAGTGGTTTGTTTTATTGTTTTGTTTCTTGGCGTTTCTTGCTGATCTTGGTTGTTTTTCACTTCTTTTTTAAGAGTTTGGTCCTTCTAATTCATAACTCGTGTTTATTATAATCAAGAAAATACATAACTGCACAATAGCTCGTGTTTATTATAATCAAGAACATACATAACTGCACAATCTCTTATAACTCTTATAGGTAATAAAATCTCTCTCATACAATCACAAACTCAGTTACAAAACAAATTTAACCTAGAAAATATAAAATTCTGATCAATCTACAATTAGAAAAGGCTTTTGTTTGTGTTACCTCTGAAGTGATACCACTCACTGTTAAAACAATGAACATTAAGCTATAGATATGAATATCAATAATTTTTAAATAGATAATTAAATATTAAACAGTTCAAGAATTTAAAGTAAAATTTCTCAAAAATAAATAAATTTATTTACCATTTAAATAAGTAGAGCATAGGGCGGGGGCCCTAGCTTGGTTGGCTAAGTCTTTCCTGTTGCAGGAGGCTGGTCACGAGTTCTAGTCTCCTCCGTCCTGTGGTACCGGAGGGTGTGTCACCCCAGCGCCGCCGGTCACGTTAAAAAGTTTACCAGGCACCCTGCAGTTTATAGGGGGCCGTGCACGCCGCAGTTTATAAGGGGCTGTGCTATACAAACCCGATTTCTGCAGACTAAAAAAAATAAAAAATAAGTAGAACATATACATATCATCCATCTCTCAAAATTCTAGTAAGTTTTGGAACAAAAGTTTAAAAAGAAATCATGTTAGAAGTAACATGAGAGCTCCAGCAAAAGATGTAGCGAAGGACAACCTGCCAACTCCATTTGTGAACTGTATCACAA
Source organism: Sequoia sempervirens (assembly GCA_007258455.2). NCBI lineage: Eukaryota > Viridiplantae > Streptophyta > Pinopsida > Cupressales > Cupressaceae > Sequoia > Sequoia sempervirens. The sequence continues at coordinate 195,215,158 of VDFB02000008.1, read as the reverse complement.
GATGTCGGCAAGTCATCCTTGGCTGCACAAAATGCTGGGGACCTGCATGCAACTTCAGACATGAACAGCAATTCCTTAACGAACACTTGCATATTGATCTCACGCAGAGAGATGTGAATTTAATAGAAGATGGAGAAGCAAGGGCAATAATGAACTTCTCAGACAAGATGCGAATATTACCCATCAAAGAAAACACCTCCAGAATGTTGTTTCCCGGGACAAATGACCCATCAAATTAATCACGTCAGCCAGTTAATAAGTAATGATAACCGGATGACCCTGTCTTACCCTTGCACCAATAAAAATAATAAAGTAGCAGAATGCAAGCCTTTTTACCAGGATACGTTTTCAATACCATTCACACTTCTCAAAATCAGATTTGTCAAATCATGATAAGCAAGCATTTAAGCTGGTCTACCATTTGTTGCTAAATTACTAGCATTTGTTACAGTTAGAATTGTCTTTTCTTGGTGACAAGAACAATGTAATATCTGAGAGATTGCTAAGAGCCAATTCTTTAGTCTCGATCATTCCATTCTATGGTGGATTGTACAAAACTATAACATTGAACCGGACCAAGGAAATCAAGTAGATTATCCGGGGAAATGTATATGACTTACATTTGGTAATAAATCAATATTTCAAAGAATTTACCCTTCAACAATTCAATTTGTCTGTACTAGCGATATCTAGTTACGTTGTATTCCTTCCATCTCTCATTGGTGGAACCCACCAACACTGTGAAGCACCTGTATATTAGGTATGCATTGCAGTAGGTAGAAGGAGGTGATGAGGAGAGAGCAGCGTGCATTTCCATAAAAGGAATACAGACAAACAATCATATAAAAGAAGGGCAATCCCACTGCAAGAAACCATGGCAGTGGCACTAATGTGGAGTCCCATCATACTGTATGTTTGCCGATCTTTACAGCTCAATCTTCTGTCATATACCCTCTCATCTAGTGGCATGGCGACACTTTGTATTATTCCCACCACCAAATCTGCCTCCACTCATGATCTAGCTTAGTGTTGTTTTGTTCTTATTGACTTTTGTAAATCTATGTTCAATAATGAATAATTGTGCTGGTTGAAATTTAAGGGTGGATTGTTTCTCTTGAGCAATGGTTTCCTGTCTCATTTTGATTTGGTTGGATTTAACCATTACTTTGAAGTTAAACGGTAACATCAACTTCTTATTTTATAAAAAAAATATGTTGATAAGGTTTAAGTTTTTTATTATTTTTTGTATGTCAGTTTTTAATAGTTTTTATTAATATATTCATGTCATTATATTCTCTATCTTGTTGTTATTATAGTTACACTTCTTTGTATAATAATGCATTATCACAATCAACACACTTTTAACCTACAAATATATAATATTTAAATTCAGCTGATTTGAGCCTCATTAATTTTAACCTAAACTAAAATGTAACAAAAGAAATTATGCTTAAACAATCAAATTTATTGAGAAATGAGATATGAATGTAATAATTGAAGAAAAAAATATATGAAAATCTGAAAGGTAGGTAAAAAAGATTTAATTTTAATTATTTTTGAATGTAAGGAAAATAGAGCAAGACAACAAACATTAAAATCAAACAATGAAAACACTTTAGTCATGTAAACTTTAGATTGAGCGTCATGTGAAGCTATGTTTGTGGTGGATGTGGGTGCTCATTTTGCTAGCATAACTATATTCCTTGGATGATAAAACTAAGAAAGCAATGCAAAAAAGGGTGATATGGAAATGATGGATGGTAGGTTTGATTTAGAAATTTCTAGAGAATTAGGTAAACAATTGAGATTCAACCATGGATTACACTGATCCAAAATTGGGGGAGCTAATGAGGAGAGATGGCAAGCACAAAAGAGTTTATACTTTTAAAGTTAAAATAATTATTATTGCTCAACTCAAATTGATTGATGAGTAAACTAAATTGATTGATGAGTCAATTGTTTGCATGAAGCAGTTAATTAAATGCATGATGGTGTCAGGGGAAGTTGACTATTTAAATGAAATAGTCAATTGAGTTCATGAGGTGAATGAAATAAATTAATTGATGAGTGAGATTGAGAGAATGATTAAGTGGACCAAATAGACTAGGTAGTTAACTAGGTGAAGTAGATTATTACATATGATTTAATTATTAAATAAATAAATTATAGGTGCATATTAGGTGAAAAATAATATCTATTAACTATTAATGGATAATATGTGAAAAATAAATGGATAACTATTAGATAATATTAACTCAATTTTAATTAAATAATATAACTTATTTAATTAAATTATCATATATTAAGAATAACAACTGATAATTGAATAATAAAAAATTGATGTATGCTATGATAAGTGATGAAATAATGATTTCAAAGCGGATGCTAGATTTTAGTGCCTACTCACCAAGAAGTAGACACAAAATCAATAAAAGAAAAGTAGCTAATAATAAATGGATTCAAAGATATAAACAAAATCGTAATATTCCCTAGTCATGTGGAGGAAATGATGAAAGATTGGGTGATGAGATGATGTCGCCCCTTCTAAGAGGCGAGACGTGTAAAATTTGTATGTGTGAGCTCTCAAAAGAAGAATGATAAGAAGAATGGATGCAAGATAAGTGAAAGGAAGTAAAAAATGAGGAAACATAGTTTTATTTACAAAATGAGTATTTTGAATTGATTTATTTGTTGACATATATAAAAAACCTTATTTTGATACAGTAATGGATGTTATGCACCAGGATATAGAAGAAAAAGATTCTGATGTATCAAACACATGGATTGATTCACAAGAAAAAAACAAACAATATGATGCCTTGATATTTGTATGCAAAATGATATTTTTAGTGGATATGTGGTGAGATAAAAATTAGATGCAAAGAGGAGTTCACATCACATCTCAAGGTGATTGATCTTGATGGGTCTTGTGAGAGAACAACCAATAAACATGGCACATAGATTGTTAATTGAGCTAGAAGACATGGACCAAGATTTATTCCAAAATAAAAAGTAATCGCTCACCCCCAGTGGAAAAAATGCATGGAATGCTATGGATGGATGAGTGGACTATTGTGATGAGGATGAATTATTACGTGGAGGATGGTGTTTTTGAAAAAAAAATCACCATGCTACTTGTCTAAGGCACTACAAAAAGTGGTTTTCACTAGAGGACATTTTTTACTTTTTACTTTTTTATTTTTTTTGTACTTTTTATTAGAATATTACTTAGATTAGGAATACAAATTCTTGAGGTACATGATGTTGATGGGATTGTTGAGAACTTCACCCTTATGGGTAGCTAAGTGAGATGATCTTAAACCATACTTAGTGATTATTACATATGTGCCTAACCAATTAGGCTCAATTTACCCTCACCTTTTTCTTGTAGATTTTTCAAGTTTTCCTTGAGCATAAGTTCACCAATCTCAAACTTGCAGTCTTGATTTTTTTATTATAGCTATGATAGAGATGATTATAGCATGATTGCAAATGGTTAAGGGTATTGAGGTTCCGCTCACGAAGAAGTTATAGTTCATGTAGGCACAACCCAATTCTCTTCATAATAAGTGAGATTATGTAGGGAAATGTGCAATGTTGGAATTTCAATCTTGATAGGTAAGATTTATTTAGAGCCATTTGAAGATAAGTGAATATGGAGTTACACCTATTGGTGTATATATGCTAGTGCGATAGGCATAAATGGTAGGGTTAAGTTGTGGGTGCTAGTCATGACCAACATCATTAATAATTTTTTTGAGTATTTAAAGAGGGTTTTATTTGACACCTCTACTTGACTATTACCTTGTGGGTAATATGGGTTGTCCACCAATGGTGTTAGATGTAGAAGGGATCACAAAATCTGCATGCTTTATTATTTTTGAATGACTTACCATTATCAGTAATAATGGTAGAAGGGATGCCATATCAAAAAATGATACAGTGAAAGAGGAACTTGGATATTTATTGGCTACTAGTGTATGTAAGGGGAATAACTACAACCCATTTGGTGAAGTAATTAGTGTTGGCCTTGCCATTGCACCAAAAGGTTGACTTGTCAATGCTCAATACAAGTGTCAGTTAAGATCCACAGGAGGCCGTTAGACCATGTCACAAAGCCAAGCACCGTGCTGGACAAGGAAGACCAAGGGACACACCATCTTGCTACAATTCCCCCTCCCCAACAAAAGCGAGGGGTTTGAACTTGTGACCAACTCTGATACCAATTGTTGGCCTTGTCATTGCACCAGAAGGTTGACCTATCAATGCCCAATACAAGTGCTAGTTAAGATCCACATGAGGAAATTAGACCATGTCACAAACCTAAGCGTTGTGTTGGACAAGGAAGACCAAGGGACACACCATCTTGCAACACTTAGTAGTGGTGATGATAAAGTTATGCCATTGGAGGAATATGGGTTTATTTTACTAATAAGATCGAGACCCCACTATGGAAAGGGCCAAGGAGTAGTGATGGGTTGCAATGCTTGTAAAGGTGTAAGAATTAAATCTCTATATTGCTGGAAAGCTAAGAATTTTTTTATATATTGATGTGCATCTTGTTCCATAGTAGGCCAATAGTAATCAATTCTTAATATATTTTTGGAGAGGACTATGTCATTAATGTGTGCACCATAGATACATCATGAACATCTATAACTATGAGATAATCCCTTTTTTGAGTTAATAAATCTATGTAAAGAACCATCAAATCTACTTTGGTAGAGTATGTTAGTGAGGATGGCAAAGTGGAAAGAATGTTGGATAATTTTTTTGTGGTATTTTTATGATATGTATAGTGGAAGGATGTTTTTGATATAGGAAAAAATAGATTTTGAAGGGACCCGAAACCCTTTAACAAAAAAGAGAAAGGCTGCAGAAAAGACAGCAAGCAGCTAGCGAAAACGACCAGCTCCAAAACAAGACCAATTAAGATTTACATTTAACATTTTTCTTGTGGGAGCGGAGAGTCATGTCGAAAGATGATCGAGAGGATTTATCTTTTTTTCCCTTAACTATGATCCAACCATCTTCCACAAGCGCCACCTTACTGTACCACGCTAGTTTGCTACTTTCATGAAGATGAAAGCCAGTAGCCAAAGTATTAGGGGTTACATCTTGATTCCTTTGCACAGATAAAGACATTCCTGAAGAGCCACCAGAAAGGGAAGCCGAAGCATGTTCCCCATAAATGGCAGATGATGAATCAATAGGGGTTGCCTTAGCGATCCCGCCATTTGAGAAGACTGGAGGGGGCATCCCAAGACCCAGAGATTCAGAAGCAGCCACCTCACGAACTTTAGGGGTTTCAACAAGGTATAGTGGAAGGATGCTATCATGGAGAAAGTATAGATATTATGATACTAGGGATTGTTGGGATGAACAAGTTCATACAAAAGTTCCAAATCAATGACATCATATTTGGGGACCAATAGGGTTTTTAGCAAGAATTCACAACTAGTACTATCTAGTGACATATCTAGGATAGATTTGATGGTGGCCATGGCATTTGCTGCTTTTTTGTTGATTCTAGGTACTTTCTCCAATTGGATGGAGGTGAAGTATTCATTGAAACCACGTGCCATTTTTTGTCAGTGATTAACTTTTCATATTTTTTTAATATTCACTGTTTACTTGGTTAGTGAATAGCTATGAATCGCCATAAACCAATAATTTTTGGATGTTCCACTAGATTGGTATTTTGAGACCATTGATAAGGGCCTCATATTCTACTATTTTTTTTTTGTGCATGGGAAAGATAATCTAAAAGATTTAGGTACGAAATCACCTTGACGAGTGACCAAAATTGTTCTTGTGATTGATCCTTTGTGGATATATGAACCATTAAAATATAATTTATAGGACTCTAAATCATTAAGAGAAAAGATAGAATCATTAGGAAAGTCCACAATGAGAAGAGAATTATCAATGAGAGGTGTATCTACAAGTTGTTCTTCCATGGCCAATCCCTTGATTATTTTTTGTCTACATATTCTATATCAAATTTAATGAGCAACATGACTCATTTTTCTATATGACCTATGATAGATGATTTTGAAAGAATATATTTAGTCTAGGTCAATACTAGTGATGAGATTGATCTTATGACTTAGCATGTAGTGTCATAGTTTTTGAGAAATAAAATGAAATCTAAATATGCATGATCCATGGGTGTATAATTAAACCCATACACCACTAATTTACTATTGATGTAGTAAAAATACCTTTCATAACCCTCTAGATCATGTTATGCTAGAAGTACCCCTAGGTTGATTGATGTTGTATAGAGATATGTAGTACAATAATGGTTTCCTTATGATTGGAGGAAAGAGAACTGGTGATAATGCAATATACTCTTTGATTTTATTAAGTTCTTGTTGACAAGATTCATCCTAGTGAAAATCATTATTTTTCTTTAGGAGGTGAGAAAATGACAAAATTTGTTTTCTAGTTGTAATGAACCTTTTGATAGAATAATTTTTCTCTAAATATTGCACAATTATTTGAGATTTTTTGGACGTGAAATCTCTAAGAAAGAAACATGAACTTGTGGCTATATGAAATTCTATGCCTAATTGATAAATAATGAATCCTATATGTTTCCTAGATGTGATGCTAAAGACAAATTTATTAGGATTGAGTTGTAGCTTATATTCTCTCAAAATTTTAAATATATGCTCAAATTGTTTTGGGTGACCTTACATGTTTTTTGACTTAGCTAATAAATTGTTCAATTTTTTTTCCATGATATGGTGTAACATATCATGAAAGATGATTGAAATTTCTCTTTGATAAGTAGGCCCTACATTTTAAGGCCCAAATGGCATGACTTGATAACACGAAGTACCACAAGGAGTGGTAAAGGCTATTTTATGTTGATCTTTAGGGGAAATATAAATATGATTATATCCCAAAAATCCAAGGGAAAATATCTCATGTCCTATGGAAAAGATAATTATCATCTCTATGTTTGGAACCACAAAATCATATTTTGACATGGTCAGTTGAGATCTCTGAATTTTGTGCAAAATCTATTTCTCTTAAGTTTTTTAGTAATAGGGACAATGTTGGAGATCTATTCTACATAGAAAATTAGTTTGATAAAAACAACTCCAATTGTTTTTGTGACGTGGGATAAAGGGATCTAGGGTCTAAATCACACTTTCTCCTACATTACATTAGGAAAGAATAAAAATTGATCATATACACCCACTTGGCTATTAACCTCAATGGAAGAGCTAAAATTATGGATTAGGGTTTTGGTTCTTCTTTGGTGAGGATATTGATTTGAATGATTAGGAGTTAACTTGATTTGATTATACAAATGCATATCTAGGTAAACTATGAAGGTACAAAAAGCTAATGTAATTATAGATAATTGAAAAAATGAAAGATAAAAATGGATAGTAGAACAATAGAGTGCAGAGACATTTGAAACTAGCATGTAATTTATGGTTCAAATTTCTTGGAAATGGGTAGTGGTTCCCTATAATAGAGAATGCAAATCTCAGGAATCAGTGAAAAGATCTCAAAAGGTCACAATCTATAGGTTCTTCCTTCCTAGGTGTAGCTTTGGAACTTCATTTGTTGATGATTAATTCCACTTGGCCTAATTTATTGAAGTAGGAGGCTTGAATGCTTGATTTTGTAATAAGGTCTTCGATACTTTCCCAAATCCACTTCAGATCTTCTACCTATACACAAGAGAGGGGAGAAAGGGTTGTGTCATATAGGGGATTTCCTTAGTCAAACCCTATTTTGGTGTTTCCACCTCCACAACAACTATGATGATTACATAAAGAGTGCTTACCCTCAATTGGGTAGAGGAAAATGGATAAAAAAAAGTAATAAGTGAAAAGTGTTGCAACTTACCACTCGTATCTACTTTCCTTGATGGACTAAAGTCATTTTACTCATCTCATGCAAGGAGAATCTATTGCTTGATTGAAGGCCTTGCAACTTGTGTTAGTACTCACACAACAAGTGAAGATACAAAATGAAAAAATCACATATAAAATTGATCAATGCATTGCAAACATGAATATTGACTGATAATAAGTGATTTCAATTCCACTTATTTTTCTCTTGACTTCTTTCCAAGATGCTTAATTTAGAATATAAATTTCTTAGGATTTCAAATGGTGAAAATGACTTGTATTTATATGTATTTATTCATTTCTCATAAAATTAATTATCAAATACTACAAATGAATTTAGAATTGTAAATGTTAACATTTCGATAATAACATATTTAAAATTGGGCCAAAATAGGTTGGTCAAGGGTGGTACTACCCTAGACCAAACCTATTTTGAAATTTTAATTGTCATTAATTAATCAATAATTAGTTTTATTTCCCAATTTTATCTTGATTTTCCAAAAATGATAATAAAACAAGAAAATTATTTTAAGGAAGCTAATGTAGAAGAACAACTTCCTACACTAATCTTGAGAGGAGGATAATGCAAAAATTTATAGATCTTTAAAAATTATAGAAATTTAAACAAAAATAAACATAAATATCATGCATACAACACATGATTTACATGGGGAAAGCCTTTCAGGAGAAAAACCCCACTCCAAAAGCTGCCCAATATATTATTCAGAAATCACAAAGATTAGAAAATACGTACAAAGAAAGATTCTCACAAGAGTACTACCGACCAGAGATCCAAAGGAAAATTGATTGCTATCAGACTCTTAGAATACACCATAGTACACAACTATAATATAATACGCTCATAAAATAGGGTTTCCTTCTAGTTAAAGTCAAGCTAACAAAATATCGACAATACCTTATGTAATTGCAAGGTTGGGACATATTTTCCTAACAAATATGAGCATAATTAGGTTGAAGAATGTAGGGGAGAGATAAACCTAGTGTGAAACTATTAGGGGTGACAATTTACTATGCTAAATTTGTTAGACACACATGACAACTAAGGTGGGGGGTGAATCAATTATACATTAAAAAATTCAAACCCTCATTGACCTTCAAAACCTTATTATGCATCAACACATGAATGTAAAATAATGAAACATAAACACATTCACACCATACACCATAGAACACTAGATTTATGTGGAAAACCCTAATAAGGGAAAACCATGGCGAGGATTAACTCACATATATATGAATAACATGCTGGAAATTGGAAGTTTGTCATTGATGTCAACAATGGAATTTGGATAATTGTTAGTGATGTACATTACATGTATGGATCATTACTTGCTCCGGTAATGGAAGTCTGTTGATCCAGTATCTTGGTCTGGATTATCTTAATTTGTAAGATTCTTTTAGAAGCTAATATTATGGTATATCTCAAAATCATTTGCATCTACTGACAATATTTCAGCTATCTTGGCTATACAGTTGGAAAGATACTGTCACTAGTAGTTTGGAAAATAATGTTTTTCTTATATACTAGTTCAGTATGCGGTTTTTCAGTCAGGATTTCACCACAAAGAAAGATATCACCATAGGAATTTTTATGTAGGCTTGTGACTACAATATGAAAATATGCATCTTACACCAAAGTTTTGTGATGATATGTGAAGGCATACAAAATATATGAATAATAGTGTTCTTCTCTGAAGACTATAGTGAGTTTCTGTATAGTGCATTGATGAGGGAGATTCCACATTTTATCAGGATTAACTATTTTTTTTTGTGATGTTGAAGATAATTTATTCGATGTTTTCTAAAGAAGAATTCGATGTGTTAAATTTTTTTTGTATTACATGTTTGTTGAATTGCATATTCATTTGGAGTTTTGTTGTTTTAGGTCTAACTCTATCCAACCTAATTATGAATTGGTGTTAAAGAGTTTAAACATGTGTTGTGAATGTTAAATGGATATAGCATAGGTCCATTTTGACTAATATCATATATTACATATGAAGATGAATGTGTTTTTGAGAGTAATTCAGATAGACTTGGTTTTGATTTGAAATAGGGTTACTCGAATTAGGCCAACCTAATTGGTGTACTTGATCATATTCAGTATATATATGTGAAATATTTTGAGATAGGAGAGAGTGAGGAGTAGAGGAGATGGTGTGTGAGTGAATGAAATTAAAATTTTTAGAGTGATCATGAATTGATAAATGTTGCAAATGTGTGAAGCTATATGAATGAGTAGACAAATGTGTTGCACACACTTGCAGAGAAGTGTTTCATATACCATGCTTCACCAAAACTAAACTCCAACACAAGGAAAGTGCATTCTATCTCAGTTAATCCCTTGGAAGTGAACCATACTCTGTTATTTAATCTATTTCAAGCTATAAGACTTCAAGGATAATGTGTCTTGGCAGTGAGTACTTGTAATATTCTATATCCGGATATATTATATTTTAGGCTAATCCTCACCGTGGTTTTTCCCATTTTGGATTTTCCACGTAAAAAATTGGTGTACGTTGATGTGTCTTATGGTGTCATTCTCGTTTTTATTTCTTTATTCTTGTTTGCAATTAAATATTCTTTAATAATTAGATGGTTTATGGCTGAATGGTTTAATGGAATATTGATTCACCCCCCTCTTAGTATTTCGGGTGTTCAACAATTGGTATCAGAGCTTGGTTCCTCTTAAGAAGTCTAACAACTTGAGGAAGGTCCTGAAATTTGAATACATGGAAGATAAACAATTTCTTATTTCTTTAGAAGAGATCCCTATTGAACATACAAAAGAAAATAAATATTTGAAGGATATCTTGAAGGAAGCAAATGAGTGCATTAAGAACCTGAAGGAAAGATATAGAGAATTCAATGATCAATTAAAGAAAGTAGATGGGGACATCGTTGGACTAAAAGAACAATTGGAAGAAAAAAGGAGAATTGAAGACTATCAGAAAGTTGAAATACAAAGGAAGATGGATGAATGTGCAAAGCTTGAACAAGAAGTGGTAATTCTGAAATCAGATTTTGAAAGGCAAGAAGACATGAGGATAAATTTATGACAAGTTCTACAATGTTGGATGAATTGATTGTAGGTTGAAAACCATCTAAGGAAAAAAGTGGTTTTGGATTTGAAGAAGGATAAAGCTCAAATGAAAATCAACCCCTTGAAATGAAGACTCAAAGCAATGGTAGAAAATTCAAGAATCTAAGAAGAAATATCGAAAGAATTCCTATCAGACAATCTAATGCTCAAAGGCACTTATCTTTTAACGGTGCCTATTATTCTTGCAATAGGTTTGGACATAGGGAAAAATATTGTGAAAATAAAATGAAACAAAATGATGGAATGAATCAAAGTACTTTATCATTCTCCGGTCAATGTTTTAAATGCAAAAGGATTGGACATGAAGCTATAGAATGTAGAAGTGAGAAGTTGAACAAGATAATTTATCCATTTAATGGCTACTATTATCACTATAATTTATTTGGACACAAGGATAACCAATGCAAATATAGATTGAATAAAGGACAATTTTGATGGAAGAATGATGTTTGTTATAATTGCAGCAAATCGAGACACTTTACCAGAGACTGTAGAAGTAGAAATATGAAAAGTGACTATCTGGTAAAGAGACATGAACCAATCATTAAGATTGATCTGAAAGATGTTAAGAAGGAAATGGAAAGGATCTGGAGAAAGGAAGGAGAATCTAAAAAAGCAAGGGGAATTATCAATATCAATTTTATCTGTGTCATCCCCCAATGAAAACAATCCCACCAGAAATTAAATCTAGGCAGTGGCTAAGGGGGAGCAATAATTAAAAAAATTAATATCCCCTTTTAGATATATGATGTCATGTAATGACATAAATGTATTTATTAAGGTAATGAATTCAGATTTCATGTGAAAGGAATTTTTAGTTGCACATGTGTGAAGAATGAATTTTGAAGAGATTGAAAAGATGGAAGTATACATGAATTCTGAGGAGATCTACTTATGTTTTGAAGCATTTATTGTTGAAGCTTTTGAGATCAACAAAATAAATTTAATTATGTTAAAGAAAACTCATTTGATGAAAGGAATTTTTGGAAGAGAAGAAGCATGAAAATAAATCTTGAAGAAACCAAAGCATTTCCATACTGTAGAAATTCAGAGTTTGGCATTGGTGTGTAGGAAAGAGATAAGTCATTGTTGCTATATATTATTCCCTCTAAATTGTTCATTAAATTTTGTTGAATATGATGGATATACCTTGATTCATAGAGAATTCAGTGAGACATGAACCACAACTTAAAATGTACCCTATTAAAACCCTAGAACTTGACCCCTTGGGTGCATTTTCAGAAATTCCCTTTGGTGTTATTCCAATTGAAGACATTGGGATATATATTCATAGAAAATTGGAAGAACCTACCTATGGAAAAGCTCAAATATTGTGGTTTGAAGAATTAACTGAAGAACTTACTCTGAAACCGAAATAAAATGTACTTACAAAGATAAATTTGGATGTGTGGAATTTTTTTCTGGACTTTAGCAAAGAAGAGAGATGTATTAGATTGGCACTTAGCATATTTCATGATCAATTTGTGTGGCTTGAAAATTTGCATATGATATCCAGAGAAGTAGTTAGAAATGTTATTGGGTTATTATCCACTGGACCTACTCCTGAGCATAATATTAACAAAGGAAAGGGATTAATAAAAAACACAATAATTGGAATTACTAATTCAGCTATCCAGTATGCAAGTTTGGTTATTTCACACCTAATTTTTGGTGATAATGATGTCTCTACCTCTGAAATTGATTTAATAGTAGAAATGGTTGAGAAGAGGACAAAATATAATCTTTGTGAGTTGCTACGGCAACAACTATTGGAAAATTTGAATGATAATAAAAAGAGGAAATGTGCATTTAGATATGGAACATTGATATCATGTCTAACTTTCTACTTTATGAGAGGTTCCTAGAATAAGAAAAGTTGTTTAGTTAAATACCAAACCAATTTCTCATAAGATCAGAGAAATAATGAGAAATATGGGTGATTTGGATGCACAAGGAGATGCTCTTATTGCATTCTTTGGAAAATTTCAGAGAAGAATGAACATAAGAAGGAGAATTCCAAGAGAAATAGTTACAAAGTATAAGGATAATATAACATTTCTGGTATCCAATGATAGTTGCATTATCAAGGCAATTGAATTGAGAAGCTAATGGATTCCTGAGTTGGGGTATGAAATTGAAAAGGATTATGCTGCCGACTGTATTGAAATGCTACTCAACAACCCTCAAGATCCCAATAGACCTAGATTTGGAACTTAAATTGAAATAGCTCAAGAAATTCTTGAAAAATCTAAGTTGGTCTCCAATAAATCAATTATTGTCTTTGGAGAAAAGAGAAAATTCACTAAGGTTCATGCATTAGTTGCTCAGGTTGAGCTAGCTCAAAGGAGACTTAAGAAACTAGCTAAGAAAAAGGAACATCTTCAGATAGTTTCGAGAGTAGTTACCATTTCTTCACAGTCCATTCTAGAAAGCACAAATTCATTAATTGATAAATTCAAAGAATTGAAGAGTCAAGCAGTAAGTGAAATGGTCACTTTGTTCAAAGAAAAAAGATTTTTTGGAAATTGAAGATAGATGCAAATCTACACACTGCACTGCACTTGAGAGACTTAAAGAGGTTCAAGAGTGTGAGGAAGATGCCAAAATTATTTTCTCATTTAGTTGGGCATGGCTTGATGTGATTCAAAGATTCAAGGTTGCTGAGGAAACTATTGAGACTCAAATAAAATATGTTTCCACCACCTTTAATCTAGCTCTTGATCTGGATGATCAAACTTGGTACAGTTTAACAAAGCTACATGAAGAATATCTTGCTTCATAGAAGGAGAAAGGAGAGATGATTGAACAGTATGGGATGCTTAGAGATCTAATCAGGATTAAGTGTACACCTGTCTATTATGCTCTTTCTTTGACTGACAGGATTCTAAAATCAAATCTTACTCTTGGGAATTTGGTTGAAGGAAAGGACATCCTTGTTGATCTTAATTATCCATGCAAAGCCTTTTTAGAAGCAAAGAAGCTTTGGGATGAAGGGAAATCTTTTTGATAGGTACTCTTAGAAAACTTCAAGGGACAACCACCTCCAGATGTTGATTACTCACAGATGTTGTTTTGGATGTACCCCTCAGGGGGAGTATTCAGGTATGTAAAGGAAATTGTCAAAGCATTCGATATATTTTTATCCTTTTCCATTGATGTCAAAGGGGGAGAGGAGGATGTGAAATTTTTTGTGAAAAAGTTTTGGAAAAGTTTTTTTGGGGAGAGAAATAATTTTTTTGGATGGTTTTCACATCATGTGTTGTCAGCACTAACAAAGGGGGATATTTTTGGAAATTGGAAGGTTTTCATTGATGTCAACAATGGAATTTGGATGATTGTCAGTGATGTACATTACCTAAATAGATCATTACTTGTTCTGGTAATGGAAGTCTGTTGATCTAGTATCTTGGTCCAAATTATCTTAATTTGTAAGATTCTTTCAGAAGAAGCTGGTATTATGGTCTATCTCGACACCATTTGCATCTACCAAAAAGATTTCAGCTAACTTGGCTATATGGTTGGAAAGATACTATCACCAATAGTTTGGAAAATAATGTTTTGCTTATATACTAGTTCAGTATGTTAGTTTTTCAGTCCAAATTTCACCTCAAAGAAAGATATCACTATAGAAATTTGTACATAGGCTTGTGACTACAAGATGCATCTTACACCGAAGTTTTGTGATGATATGTGAATGCATGCAAAAGATATGAATAATAGTGTTATGCTCTGAAGAGTATAGTGAGTTTTTGTACAGTGCATTGATGAGGGAGATTTCACATTTTCTTAGGATTAACTATTTTGTTTTGCGGTGTTGAAGATAAGTTATTCAGTGTTGTCTAAAGAATAATTCGATGTGTTAACAAGTTTTTGTATTACATATTTGATGAATTGCATATATACATTTGGAGTTTTGTTGTTTTAGGTCTAACTTTGGTGGACCTAATTATGAATTGGTGTTAAGGAGTTTAAACATGTGCTGCAAGTGTTAAATGGATCTATCATAGGTCCATGTCGACTAATATCATATATTACATATGAAGATGAATGTTTTTATGAGATTAATACCGACAAACTTGGTTTTGATTTGAAATAAGGTTACTCCAATTAGACTGACCTAATTGGTGTACTTGATCATATATATATATATGAACTCTTTTGAGATAGGAGAGAGTGAGGAGTAGAGGAAATGGTGTGTGAGTGAATGAAATGAAATATGTCAGAGTGATCAAGAATTACTAAATGCTACAAATGTGTGAAGCTCTATGTATGATCAGACAGATGTGTTGCACACACTTGTAGAGAAGTATTTCATATACTATGCTTCATCAGAACTAAACTCTAGCACAAGGAAGGTGCATTCTATCTTAGTTCATCCCTTGGTAGTGAGTCGTACTCTGTTATGTAATCTATTTCAAGCTATGAACCTTCAAGGATAGTGTTTCCTAGTAGTGATCCCTTGTAATATTATATATCTAGATATATTATATTATGAGCTAATCTTCACCATGGTTTTTCCCATTTTGGGTTTTCCATGTAAAAATATGGTGTTGATGTGTCTTATGGTGTCATGCTCTTTTTAATGTCTTCATTCTTGTTTGCAATTAAATATTCTTTAATAATTGGATGGTTTATGGATGAATGGTTTAATGGAATACTGATTCAACCCTCTCTTAGTACTTCTGGGTGTTCAATATAACAACACCGATTATAAAAGGCTCACTGCTAGAAGGGATCACTACCGAGAAGAAAAGAATGGCTTACTGCCAAGGGTTCACTGTCTAGAATAAAAAATAATATAAGAAGACTATTTAAAGGAGGTTCACTCCTTAGAGAAATAGGAAGGTCCACCACAAAAAACTCTACACCATCCACAACCTTTGGATCACTACCTCCAAGAACTCTAGGTACACTAAAATGTAGACACCTTCTTCTCATTGCTTCTGGTAGCCTTAGGAATTTAAGCTCCCACTCAGGTCTCAAAACCTAATCACATTTAAATTATTTCACATCACACAATACACCAAACTTAGCTGAGTGTAGGATCGTGAGGGGCCAAACTAGGCCTCTAAGTGGCAATAAAAATTCAGAAAAATAGAGTTACACAACTTAACATAAAAATTTGAATTGGTTACTAACATGATTTGGAAAATATGTAAGAATAGTATTTGTAGAAAATTGAAAGTAGTTTCTAAGCTACTAGTCCTTTTTTGGAAAAAAGTAAATCTATTCAATTCAAATTTGAAATTTCAATGCAGTAGTACTAAATTTTCAAGAAAAAAATAAAATGCAAGTATTTTTCTAGCTACCCTAATGATGAGCAAAAAATAAATACTTTTTTGAATCTTTCAATAAAGTAGAGGACACATGCTCAGATGTGACACATTTTTTGTAATTTTTTTGCAAGTAAATAATTAGTTATGAATTTTCTAGTAGGAATTTTTAAAAATATTAAAAACTATTTGTTTGGCCACCCTACTTGGTCAAAAATTTATGAAATTCATTTTTTTTAAACAATAGCTTGTGAAGTGCATAGTGTGTGGTGCATCTTTTAGATTCAAAAAATCTATAACCGTTTATAAGTTATAGATGTTTTTCAATCGGCCTATCAATCAAGACTTTACACATAGTGTATGTAGAAAATCAATAATAATTATCTATAGATTAAATTCAAAATAAAGCATATCTTATATCGGTAGAATGTTGTCAATTTGTTGAAAAAACTTTTTTCATTTCATCAAAATTGAATGAAAAAAAATCGTTAGCACGAAGGGTGAAGTCTGAAAATCTCTTAGAACCCCTGTAAACACATTGGGGATGTTGACTTTTAGGCTTGGTAGTCCCCAAGCCAAGTATTGAAGCAATATCGAAGCAAAATAGATATCTGATATAAACACATATCCATTATTTTGTAATAGAAACCCGTTTATTGACACATTCTTATCAATATTTATATATATTTTATATTAGGTTATATAATATTTTAATATATTTATATATTAATAATATAATATGTAATATTTATATAATATAATATAATATATTAATATATTATATATAATAATATAATATATAATATTTAATATAATATTAATATATTATATTATTTGTATAATATATAATACTAAATTATTTATATTATATTATATATAATATAATATGTATAATCTATACATATTTATAATTTACACAGAACAAACTGGGTACCTTGTCCATAATGGGTATATGTTATGCAACAAAATAGATATTCAATATGCTTAAGTAACAAATATCCGTTACTTGCAACTAGAAACAAACCCCCCAATTTCTTAAAACACAGGGTGTCTATGGTCTAAGAAACAAATATATGCTTTTCGAAAATGGATATTGCTTTTAAAAAATGGATATCTGTTATTTCAGAATGGATATCCATTTTTAAGAAATTTAATTATGTTGAAGCTTCGCCCTATGCATACAATATAATATAGTATAATATGGGTTAGTTTAGGATCATGGGGGTCCAAACTAGGCCCTTAAGTGACAATGAAAATTTAGAAAAACAGAGTTGGGAAACTTGACATTAAATTTGAATAGTTTATTAACATAATTTGAAAAATATGTAAGAATAGTATTTGCAGTAAATTGAATTTAGTTTCTAAGATACTATTCCTTTTTTTAAAAAAAGTAAATCTATTTGGTGAAAATTTGAAATTTCAATGCAGTAGTACTAAATTTTCAGGAAAAAATATAAAGTAGGTGTATGTTTGACCAACTTAAGTACAAGAAAAAATTAATATATTTTTTTGAAACTTTCAATATAACTAGAGGATACATGCCTGGATGTGCCGCATTTTTTTTTTTGTAATTTTTTTGCAAGTAAATAATTAGTTATAATTTTTTTAAAAATATTAAAATGTATTTGTCTACCAACCATAACATGGTCAAAAATTTATGAAATTCAAATTTTCTTTTTTTATCCTGTAGTATGTGAAACATAGAATGTGACACATCTTCTAGATTCAAAAAATGTAAAATCATTTAAGAATTATAGATTTTTTTCAATCAGCCTATCAATTAAGACTTTAGTCATAATATATGTAAAAAAAAATAATTATTATGGACATTTAATTCCAAATAAGGAATATCTTATATTTTTGGAAAGATGACAATTTTCTCAATAAACCCTCTCCATTTCATCAAATTAGGATAAAAAAGTCATCTTGAACCACTTTTTGTCATATCACCACTTTTTGGGCCCCCATGATCCTGCACTCACCCATATAATTTATATACTATATATAATATAGTATATATATTATAATATATATTGTATATATAACATATAATATATAATACATTTATTATATATTATTAATACATAATTATATGAATTTAAGAGAGAGGGGGTGTGGGAGGGAGAGAGAGATTGTGTGAGAGAGGGGGTTGGAGTGAGAGAGTTGTCTAGGTAGGGTCGAAGGGATAGATAAATAGAGACCTAAGAGGGAGAGAGAGGGAGTGGGAGAGAGATAGAGAGAGTTATCTAGGGAGGGAGGGAGAAACCAAAGAGAGGGAGATACA